>JAQGBZ010000016.1:0-461297 GCA_034687125.1 Neelides folsomi | reverse complement strand
ACAATTTTATACTGGGAACTTTTACTGACCATCCTGGTAAAGGTATCAACTGGGAGTTTTACTTTTTTTATCCTGGGAAAGTTATTTATTTAGCTGGGTCCTTAATTGGTATCCAAATATTTATGTATACTTATTGTCAATTAAGACAAACATTAAATACATAGGCTCCTACAAATAAAGATGTTAATGAATTGATGGATTTTACCTTCGCGTGTCCATTTGAGTTCATGACGGCTTTTTTGGCGTATTTTTTCCTAATAATGAGCAGACATCCACCGATGCAGAGAAGTCCACCGACGATGAAAAGGATGTAGGAAAGTGCAGCCTCAGCGATCGGTGGTAAATTGATCGCTTGTCCAAGAAGACCAGTAACTGAGTCAGGAAGTTCGTCAATGCCCTGCAGAATGAAGAACAATTAAATTTCTCTCATATAAACAATAGGACCTGGGAACAGAATTTAATATCATTAATTCAATCAACTCACATCCTCAAACCAAATGACTGGAAGAAGGAGATTTGTAAAATTTATTGTTTGAGGAATATCGGGGATTTTGGCCATTTGGATGTTGATTTGAACACGTGCCTTCGCTTGCATTGCAATTCCAAGTCTCTGAATAAAAAAGGAAATTAAAATCAAGATGACAAATTAATGACATATTCCAATTAAAGATGATAAATGAGAGTGATCAATGTGGCATACGGGTTGAATGTCAATGTAGAATTGATGCTTATCGGCTCTTGGCGCGAGCCCGTCGATCGCTTCAACCAATGACTTGTCCCCATGAAGGAAATGAGGCCAAGAGAGGAACACAGGAGAACCTAAGACACACAAACCGGTTAGAAGAAGTTGTGAGTTGTTAAAGGGTTTTTCAATTTACCGAGCTGACAGGCTGAGATGTTAAAAGTTCCCTTTTTAGCACAAGGTGGACCGCCAACACAGTAACATTCATTTTCTGGATAGGTTTCTATATCCCCAAATGTTGATTCAACTGGATAGAATCTGTAATTAAGAAAATTAATTTCATTTAACGATCCCATTTCTATTTAATATGTGTATCAAAATCAAATCATTAAATGGTCCAATCAATTCATAATAAATACAATGTTAGACAAGTCAGACAATTAGAACGTCCGTTTGAATGACAAAAAAGGTAAATAGCAGATTGCTATCTTTGGAAGTTTTTCAGTCCTTTTGGCATTAACAATGAAAGTGGATTATTTGGTTGGATAGGCCAAGGAATGATTGTGAGGTCATTAGTAGAAAAAGCTCAAATGCTGCTTCTCCTCATTACCCATTCGACCATGAATGGAGAAAGAAGTGTGAGAAAAAATTAATTATAGAAAATAATTAATTATCTAGACCCACAACGTTTATTCCCATTTTTTAAATTTAATATTCCTCACTGCGCACTGCATAAAACAATTGTATTTAGGCGAAGGAATGAAAAGAAGGGAAATTTTTAAACCATTCGGCTCTTAAACTACACTCTCTGTATTTGAGAGTTGTTAAATAAACCAACTCATATTTAATATTATAGTTTCTTTGTCTAAATGCTCTAAAAGTAAATCAATTGTAGAAAAAACTAACTTAATAAATAATATTAATCAATCAATTTGAATTTACCTGAGAGCCGTAAATCCTTGACGTTTGACCTCTTCTTTCACTGTGAGATGAATCGATTGACAGAGATCTTTATTGAACAGATGGATGGAAGAATCATTTTTGAGGGAAGAGGAAAATCCAGTGCCGTCAGTGCCTTTGATCTTGTTGCACTCTTCAGTTCCCCAATAGGACATCCCTTCCTTCCCATTGAACACATTGATTCTGGCATAATCTTGAAGATTCTTAGCGCCGGTCCACACCGTATATTCATCACTCACTCCGTCATTGTTCTCATAACTTGTGAAGTTTTTATTATAGAAAAATCCAAATTTGTCAAATGGAACGCGTTTTCCTTCTGGTAAAATGGATTTTCCAAGCTTAATGAGAGGATCTTCATATCCCCACATGAGTTCTTTAACAGAGTGATTCCCGAACGGGTGGAGTTTCAAGATGTCCAAAAGTGTCGCCACTGTTTTTCTTGCAAACTTGGTCGCATGGATCAACTGCCCTACGGCACTCTGTAATCATAATCAATAGCTATTATCATTCCTCATTCATTTCTTCGTCATCTACACGTCAGACATCCCGTGTGGGAGTCAACATCCTCCAAGGAAGTTCATAGGGTTGGAAAGTCCCGGAGGGGAAAAACAAATTAAGTTTTTTTTCTACTCACGAGCATAGGAACGTTTGGCACGGTGAATTCGTCGCTCTCTGGCCCAATCGACATTTCACGAACAAAGTAAAATTGTTTTTTCTGTCGATAAGACATCGTTCCATTGGGGTGCCAGGTCACATTCACCTTCTCCCACTTCTCACTACATTCAATAGATGGTTCAATTATTAGGTTTAAACCACGTAAATGAACATTAAAGATAGACATTTAAATCAATACGTCAACTATAGGTTAATAGGTTCTTTACCTGTAGGTGTATGGACCGAATTCCTTTAGTTTCAACTTGGCTCCCTGTTCCAAGAATTCTTTCGGGTTCGTGACATTGAAGAAGTACACTTTGAGGTATGGAGTGACTGGTGGTTTGAGCCAGAGATTCGTAGGCTCAGCTCCTTCCCTCAGAGGTAATTGCTAAAATATCCAATTTATCCATTAAAACATTTCCCCAATAAGTTGAATTGAACTATTCAAAAGTACAGATGTCAGTGTAATTATGGGTTCATGAAGTGGAGGATGGGTTGGATAAAGTCAACATTGGATGATTGGATCATGGGAGAGAGAAGTAGTTGAAATTGAGGAAAGTTGAATTGGGGATTGAAACGAGTGTTTATTAAAGCCGAGTCTTTTCGGGGTCAACTTCCTACTTGTTTGAGGTCATGAATTTTGGTGGGCGGCGTTTGTGAGACATTTAAATCCCAATGTGGCAGTGCAGGAGCATTCCTCCTTATATTCCATATTTCCCAACCGCCGCCCATCAATGAGGAATGATGGTGAAATGAAATTTGACAATCAAGTGATTCACCCAAATATCCTTACCCAAACATTCACCCCACCATCCCCAGTCATATCATTTCATATTTATTGAGAAATTCTAATTTCCCCATTCCCCTCCATTGGAGGTCAAAACCCTTCAAAAATTCTCTCCGACAACCCAATGTGATCATTTCATTATCTTTCAGAGTAATATTATTCAAATGGGTCTTAAGATAAAATAAGTTAGGGTATTGGGGCCACAGGGTTTCTTCAACTTACACTTTCAATGACGAGGTCGACTAATGAGCGGAAGTAGAGGACAACGACGATCCCAGATACGATGGCCAACAACCCCCCGAGTATTCCTATAACTAAAAATAAAATAAAAACAATGAGTCGCACATTATTAGATGAAAGCGGAAGTAAAAAAACTCAATACAACACACATCATCATCCTATTAAACACACTTGTTTGTCGCAAGTGTTACTGAACAACCAATTTATTTATTTACTCAACAATTTCCTCATTGATAGTAAATATGCATTCAATTAACATTCGATTATCCCCATTCGGAAACTTCAAAACTCGGAGAATGGAAGAAAGAGGTGAAGGTCGTGAATTTATCAATGTTGGGGTGTGAAGATTAGTGTTGGTTCGTTGGATCTGCTACAGTTCAAGCAATTGGTCATCAGCTGAGTGTGAGAGGTGAGGGATTGTTGGAGTTTGGCCGGGAGATTACGATGAAGCTGAGGAAGGTGGTCAAAGTACAAGAAGATTATTGAGGAGAGCGGGACAGGGTCAACGACGGAGTGGGGGGATCCCCTTCGGCTCCTCACGAACTACTTCCAAATATCAAAACTCGTTCTTCGCTCACTCCTCTGGCTGCCCTTTTAATTTTAAATGTTCTTAGGGAATAATCGGCAAGATGACCAAACACTCAAAACTTCATCATATCAACCAGAAAGAATATCATATGACATAACCCCAGATATACATACCTCACTCCCGTCTCCTGCGATGAAGAAAGAGAGAAATGAAATAATAAAAAATAACATATCTTGTAAAAACAGCTTTTATGACTCCTAACTATGATATGCAACAACAATGGTCCTCATCATCACTCTCTAATAATAATTAAACGTTTTTAATGGCGGAGACTTACTCAGGTGGTTAGTTAACTACATTAAGGTCTTGTCTTAATAGACTTACAACTGGGAAGTGGAGTTAAAGGCGAAAGAGAGAAAATGTAAATGATTTCTTATCGTTATCGCTCCTGGTAAGTTCTCAGAGGAAGTGCAGGTTTGAATATTTAAACAGGAATTATAATAAAGATTTTACAACTCCATTTTTAAGCTACTCGAAATGCAGTTTGTACACTCGTTTTCATTTACCAAATGAGGAACTTTGAATGTAAAAATGCAAATAAAACGAAAGGAGCATTAATGGAATTACAAGAATGAAAATGCTTATTACAAAAAGAGATTCAACTACAAAATACAAAGAGATTTGCTCATACCATGTAATTTAATATACTTTTTTAATCAAAAAAGAACATGAAGGAAATTTTGAATACGAGATTTAATGATGGGGATTAGAAATTGAAGGATCCTCCAATTTAAAAAAAAACAATTCCTTTTAAAATTGTTTTATGAATCAACAAATGAGTGTTAGCGCTAATAGGATTGGCATAAATAGCCATTTGGCACTTGTATAAAAATTGACAACCGGATGTGGAGAAAAACATATACTTAAATATAAAGATACTCCTTGGTTCTACAACCATTAATAGTTTTTACAATATTTCATGCGTAAGGAGTAAAGGTTAAAAAATAATAAAAATGGTTATGTATATATTCCCTCCTTCCCGGCAGGTTCCTTTGTTCGACGTGTTGTACCGATGCGGTTAAAACATGAGGGTGAATTTGTGAACCCTTGAGTGACCTTCAAATGTACGGAAAGAGTCGTTGGAGTCACCGGTCAGATGGAAATGTGTGGATGAACAGGTGGCTGTGAAAAACGGAGCTCACCTTACTCCGAAATCTCAAATTCTCTCACACGCCCCTCTCGCCCAACATCCTCCATCCTCGAATAACGAGGGATTTAATTAGGATTGAATGACAGGGGTAATTCACCTCTCGGTCGCAGACTCCAACCGCCACACCAATTGGCCTCTTAATCCAATACACAAGGAGGAGGTAAAAGTAAAATGGTGAGTTTGTATAGAAAAGACGTTTGTCATATTATTATTAAGGGATTCCCCAATTGGGTCATCATCAGTCAACACAAAAGCGAGGAACTTTCCCCGTGAGGGCGAATGCTATCAATAGCCCACAGATTTCCTTTTCTTTTCATCACCCCTCGTAGTAAGATAGAAGGCGTCAATTAAATATCCATGGCAATGGCATTAGCCACCCTGGTTTCCAAACACTCAACTAATGATTCATTGGTCCGAATGGGACAAATCGAATAAAATTAAAATTAATTAAAATTGAATGAAATGAGAAAAACCTCTCACCTATGCATTGAGTCCGTTTGGGTGTCATTTGGAAGAGATGGGAAAAGCTCAGCGTGTGTGTGTGTCAGTCTCGCATCTGGATCCTGGAGGCAAATGAGGAATTGAGAGACGCACCAAGTAAACTAACGACTAGTTGTACCTAAACTCAGTTTAAATATAAACCCACTTCCCAAAAGACGGCCCAAAACACATGGACCTTTCTTCTAAATATAAAGAGCCCAATTGGCTACTCCGATCCACTCGCTCTCGGGGAAACTTTAATTTACTTACTCCACTCTCTCCAGTAGTTAAGTGGCCGGGTCGTGGGTATGTCAATGCCCTTTGTGACCTCGGTGCGTTGATGCTTTCTGACTGTGCGTGGTGCGAGTAGCGTGGTGCGGGAACCGTGACGAACTGCCTGGTGTTGGAGAGAAGACTGAAGGCGAAACGCTTAGGAAAATTCAACGGACACTCGCCCGACCTCCCAACTCCCCAAAATCAAGTCCCCAAAATCAAACCCCCCAAATCACAGGCCCACAAAAGACCCAAGGAACCCTTTCGCATATATCCCATAGATATCAACTTATTTATATGAAGATTTCATCAAGGTTAATAGGGCCAAATTCTCCGACTGCCTCCACCCTAAAATCATTAGCCAGGAAAGGATGACATTTACATGAGGGGAAATATCAACAGTTGTCGGATGCAACAAGTTGGGAGTTTCCTCCCTCAATGCCCTTTTTGAAGATGAGTATCGATTAATTTTAAATCATTTGGCAAACAAATTCACAATGTTATTTAAACAAGGCCCAAGAGCTTTTTAATTCGCAAATAACTCATGATTCAAATGGTGTGACTTCTGTTTCATGATTCATAAATTGATAAAATACACCCGTGACTCATCATCATCTTATTCTCATATCTTAATCTTAATACTTTGATACTTGAGGTATACGTGCATTTAGGGACCATTCAGAAATGCACATATAAGTATATATAACTACTTACAACTTTCAGAATTTCTCCTTCCTTTTATTCTCGTTGAGAAAATGAGTCGGATTTTAAACCATGTTGTGAGGACAATCAAGTCACACAATCGCACAGCAATGAAAAGCTTCTTTAAAGTTTTTACATTCACCAGTGTACACTATTTCTATTTATAAAAATATTTACACACTTACTTTATAGAGTACTTATATTCCATGTGTATAAAGAGTTTAATTAGCTATAGGCAATAAATGATTGAATTTTAAAAAGTGAGAGAGTGAATGATCATAGTGGCGTATTTGGGAATTGGAAGTCATAAGTATATATATATATACCCATATTTATGGGACTTATTTTCATGCCCAGCATACATTAGATACATTTAAATATGCGTACAAAGTTGTATGAAGAAAGTATTCAAAGTTAGAGCATTTGGAATTTGAGGGTCAATGCAATGGTCTTCCAAGAGGAGCTTTTCTTAGAAATCACACGAGAGAGAAAAATCCTTCAATTGTTCAAATACATGTATTGCCTCATGCTGTAAATACATGTACCTATACATTTTCGTGCTTTACTATTTATGTATCCATAAGTACTGTGTACTATCTATAAGTATATAGGATGTTTGTAAATCTCTTAAAACTCACCCAGATATCTCTCATGTAATAGAATACATGTCAATATCACTCACTGATTTTGAGCATCTTACTCAAACGAAGATCACACGGAAAATACTTTAAATGCCGTTTATGTTACCACAGCTGGCAGATCTTTAGACAAAGATTAACTTGCTACTTTATTAGAATGCAATTATGAATCCGTATGATTAATTAATATAATTAATATTAAAACAATAATTTAACGTTGCATATGCAGGTTTCTGAAACATTTATGTAATTATATCTTTTAACATGATTCGCCACTTTATTTAGTACTCTATTATCCTATGTGGTTATTTGAGAAGATGCTTTAAGCATGACAAGTAAATATGTACTAGAATAGACATATCATTATTACTCTACCTAAGTATATATGGTACAAGTGCATATGTGTAAATAATAATTTCCAGTTCATAGGTTGTATTTTATTAAGTCTATAAAAAATATTTATGATGAAGATTCACAAGGACATTGATTTGTATATTTTTATGTGAATATGGTGTGAAGTATAGGAAGATCTAAATATTTGAAGATGAGCCCATATGGCCAAATGTTTCAAACTTGGGCTTCTGAATGTCTGAATGAGATGTAAAATACCTTTTTCAAAGGGACATCTGTACATTTGAAAGGAAATCCCCCTCGCTCCAGATAGATAGGTATTTTGATATAGATATATCCGTGGATATCTTAAGGATCCTTAAAAGCCACCCTTCTGAGTCGAGGGCGATTGGGCGGTTAAGTGAGAAAAGGGCCAGCAGACATCTCCAAAAAATCTCTCTTGTCTTCTATACATAAACTTCAATGTTACAGTTTATTTTCTAAAGTAACTATTATACCTACAATATAGGTATATATATATATATATATATATGCATTTATACAGATACTACTTTATACTCACTCCGAGACACTTTTCTCACGAACACAACGACGTTGAGAAAAACACAATGGATATTCAACAGCAATAAACAATTATCGAAAACAGTTACGATAATTCCATCCTTTTATCCCTCAGTTTTTAAAAGAAGACCATCGGATTTTAATATTTGTAAATGAAATAAATCCCTCTTATTTGCACATTTCTTTGTTGAGAGAATTGTAAAGACAGATGAGTTTCTTTATTGTGTCCTACGTACCCATTGGAAAATTAAATATGTAGGTAGAATGTTCAATAGACGGTCACTTTGAGAAATATGGTTTAAATATATGTGAGGTATAGATATCGTATATTTTCATTGTGTATAGATATGGATATGTAAATTACGGGTGTGCCTTTTCGGATCCAAATGTTTCCTTTTAAAGGTTTTTATTTAAACGACCGCAGATTTACCCTCGTTAACTCGAATGCCTTCACGCTCCTGCACCTCTCAATCCACACAAAGATCATTTTTACCTAACCTACCACACGTGTTTACCATCACAATTACCAGCGACCTAATACTGCAGAACACATTCAGTTAATACCCACAAAAAAGCTTCATTTCTCAAATATGCCGAACGCGGGAAAAAAAACAACCCAACGCGTCGATCTAGACGTGACATTAAACCGAGTTGCATAACAGACATAATTGCATTCTCAGAGTTTCAATTTAACAGGCTTTAATAAATGGATACATTGTCAAATGGGAAACTCGATTATTTTAAACTATTAAATTCGCTATAATCACACCTAATGCATATTATATTCACCAGTAATTTTTTAATATAAAAAATGATAAATGAAGAAATTAAATAATCGCTTATTATAATTATACATAGATAAAGCTATTTGGAATTAATTGCCAGAGGCCCTTACATAGATGTAATTTTGGGAAAGTGAATGTCAAATTTAAAGGTCTGGTCACAACAAACCCGCTGGCATAAATAATAATGAAATGAATGCAGGAGAGCATTACGAACATAGAGAGATTTAAAATAGGATGGAGATATCGCCAATTTTCTATCCAATTTCACTTTCAAAGAAATATGAAGAAGATGAAAAACATCAATATTGACATTTTCACTTATCTTATTTCCTATAATTTAGCATTAGAGTAAAAATATACACACATCTTGTTATGATTGTACAAAAACTATTTTATTTATCTGCCAATTGATTACACCAGACACAGCCTAGTCACCATTTTTTCTATTTACATAAACCCAATACTAGAGTTGTTCAATTCCTATTGTTTCCTATAAATAATATGCGCTGTATTTGCAAAAATTCATACATGTAATGTATAAGTATGAAATGCATGTGAATCTCACATCTCATATTTCAGAAGTCTACTCTACATTAGTAGATATAAAACTATACTTCTGATCATCCTATGAATACAATACTTTTTGAATTTCTTTATTAAATATTTACTAAAATACATTTGATAAATTAGTATAAGCATTAATTCAGTAAGTATATACATATATTAGTAAATAGAAATAGGGATTTAGCGAATTGCATAGCAAATAGGGAATATTAAAACAAGTAATGGTTTAATAAATAATAAATTTACCATATCATATTTAAGTTTATAAATACTCTATGTATGTATTCTATATGTATATCAATTTACATTTTCCTTGCTCTTTGTGCCTTCTGTTATCTCTCATTCCACTTTCATTCATTCATCATTTTATGAAAATTTCTGAATTCAGCATACATATTTAATAAGTACATAATAGATAAACGACCCTATTTTATTTATTTACTTTTACAATCGTACGTTTGTCTGGTCTTTGTTCATTGGAATTGTGCAGAGGAATGAACTTCCTCTTCCGATATCGTAATTCTACGCTCACCATTTTCACCATTATGCATTACAAATTGCAAACATTTCAAAGCGCAAAGATCCAATCATTGTAAGCATTTATTAAAATTGAAATATGTGGTCGAGAGGTCGCAATGGTTTTTTCTTTCGTTACCTCCTATCCCCACCTCAAATTGAGTCAATTTAGGAAAATTGTAAAAACAATTTTCTTAATTATTCATTTCTGACATTACTTTAACTCATTAGTCATTTTATACCCTTATTTTTCACTTCCTTTCTTTTACAACCGTGAAGTTTTATTTTTTCATTTTTTTCATTTGATTTGATAAAATATTAATTTTATATTTCATGGAAACCGTAGAATGAATGGCTGATTCACAAGTCAATTTCTCGCCTAGTAAAATTAAACTTTTGGAATTTTTTCTTAGAATCGTGAATATACGACCAATTCATCTTAAATGAACCAGAAATGATTTTCTATTTTCAACTTATAACTTTCTTCTTACATTTATTATAATTATAATATACAAATACTTTATTCTAAACTTGGACTTTACCCGAATTTCCTACAGAAAAAATAATTACACGTTGAATCTAATGGCCAATCTTCGGAATTGCAAAAGAGGAAAGTACTCTGGGGATTTAACCAGTTAAAATGGAAACATATAATATGGTACATATCTAACTATGTATTTAAAGATATTTATAATAATCGCAAAGCAATGGATTATCTGTGAAATGAGACAATGTAAAATATCTTAAACTTTCTGACAATTGGTAAATTAGATAAATTCTTTTTTTTCGATTTATTTGCATGTTCCTTCACGTGCTGGTGAATCGAATGGGAAATGAATATGAAAATGATTCTATGTTGCTAATTCACTTTTTCCCCTTCATTGAATTACGTGTTCAAGGTCTGGAAAGAGATTTAAAGCCGGCAATTTACTCCACTGCAGCTACCAAATAAACTCTATAACATTTATATCAATGGGAATTCATACATACATATTTAGTATATTTACATGCAGAGGTATATTATTACATTAATGAGCAGTTTATATTTCATATTATTCTATTTTATCTTTCATGTGTATAAAAAATAACATACATACCTATACATATATGTAATTATTTCAAATATCATAAACACATCCGCTAATACTTATTTAATCATTTCTTGGTGGTAAAACATAGTAATAAAAAATAATTATAAATTCAACTCATGGGTTTGATTGTTAACAATAAGATGTAAGAATGTAAAATGAACGTGGAGTAGTAGGTTCAATTGTAAAACTGCTAACTCATAATTTAAATAGCATTCGAATAGTATCCAAAACGTGGAAATTCCTTATCAAATTGTTGAATTCAAATGAGTCTTTAGAGCTAATTGAGGAACATTTGGATTTTATAATTTATAGTGCTTACTAAATAAAGAGCATTTGAAATCCCCGTTCTTAAAGACTTAAAACTTCGTGTTTCATAACTCCCATTTAAGTAATAGTAAAAGGCTCATTGAGAAGAAGCTCTATCTTGGAATCCTCATGTGTATTCATTCTCACTTCATTTCATTAGCAAGTAACTGCGATTTAAGTAAGTAGTAATTACCTTAAAAGTAGAGTAATTTGGGGAAACTTTAACGAGAATAGAAAATAGAATAGCTAAGTGATTTAAAGGTAATAAAAAGTAATTTGTAATTATACGTTCAAATGGACGAGTTTATTTTAATTAGGGAGCTCAAACAGAAACTATGTGTAGTATATTCCATTATAAATATATAGTTCCTTTTTATATAAAGATTGTTCAACCTTCATAAAATCTCAAGTTTGTGTTTTTCGTAAACTTCAATCAAAACTACACTAATTCAATTCCATATAATACCTAATCTTTTTTAAAATTAAAACCAAATTGAAATGAATAGGCTTGCGGGGTTCATTGAGAATTTAAGTAATCAATGTATGCTAAAAGCTGAAATCTATTTTTGCAATTCAATTGCAGCTTTAAATTTACCATTTACATTTTTACATTTTTACATTTTTACTTTACATTTACATTTATATTTATAATTACATTTAAATGATGTAATATTGGAGGTTAAAGGAGCTTTGTTGGGTTTGAGTTTGGAAATTGTCTAAATGCAAAATGGGATATTATACTGAAAATATCAAAGGAAGCAAATTTGCAAAATACAGACATCGATTCGCTTTGGGAGTTTCGTCATTTGCAGTTCTTTGTGGTGTTGGCTTCTTCTTGTATGTTACAATTAAAAAAAATATTTTATCAAAACTCAATAATTAATATAAGTATTTATCTTAAAGAAATATTTATTTAGAAGTGTAAAACTCTTTAGAATTTCAATATGTAACATTTTATTTTTGTAATAAATGATTTATACTTATAAAATTGCAAATTATTTATTTTATTATTCTAGTTTGGCAAAGGGACCTAACTTGAAGTCCAAAAGGTTAGAAGATCCCGAGTGGTTAACTACCAGAAACGCTAACCTAACGGAAGGTATTACACCAAATTTGAGGAAAATCCACGAAATAAAAGAGAAGCACCGAGCAGAATAAATCAAAAAGAAAATGAAAAAAATGTTTACTAACAATAAAGCAGACTCGTGGTAAAAATCCATTAAATTGTTATTTAATCTTTTATTTTAAATTAATTTGTTTCATTTTACAATACAATGGATTTGTATATACTTGATCATAAATAATTGTAATTTTTAATAGGTTTAATAATAAAAAGCCAGCTAAAGATAGACCTAAAGTTAGATTACCAAAAGTTGTCAAAGACAATTCAGTTCCTGAAACTTCAAAATCCAAATCAAATCGAAAACAACCAGAAATTCTCGAGCCAGTCCTTTGCTCAATATCCGAGGAAGAGAGGCAAAGGAGATTAGAAAATAGAATTGCTGCAATTATTGGATCACAAGGAGAAACAAACCACGTAGTTGATCATGCCTTAACTGAAAAACGGCAAAATTTAGTGTTAAAGATACCAAGAAATTTAAGATATTTTCAAAATGAGGCAACTTAAAATAAATATTTGCAATTTCTTATTTAAAGAAACTACAATTTGTAGCGATATTTAAGATTATATTTTATACAACAACCTTTTTCCTTTTTAGAACTGTACGCTGTGGAATTTATCATGTTCAGAAGGAAACATATCCGATGATTTGTATATGACCAAGTTATTGTCGGACATGAAATACGATGAGAATTTGGGTTTGGCAGCTGAATCGAAAGACTTGGAACAATTGAGTGAGCCTCTTCACAAATCAATTAATCCTCCCAAGAAACAAAAATTGGAAGTGACTACCAACGAGAAATGCATTCAAACCCAAACTCCGGAATTTTTTGACAAGGGAGTTCAAACTGATGATTATTTTACGAAAGGAAATAAAACATTTGTTGCCATATTTGAAGATAATCAGTCAAAGGTAAGATTAATATTAATTATAATATATCATTGTGAATTGTGACTATTAATAAAATGAGTATCAAGTAATGATTTAATGATTTATTGAAGGATCGAGATGGTGATGAGAATACTGTAGAAGGAAATGAAGGGCCCTCGGTCCATTGGCTTTCAATTGATGAGGCTCAGTTAGCTCAAATGTTGGACGATGTAGAAGAACAATTTGTTCCTGATGAACCGGAAGCTGCTGTAATGACTACTCCTAAAACATCCACACCACATATTGGAGTCCGTCGCAAATTAACTCCCGCATATGTTTCTCCGATTACGACCTGGAGCAAAACTCCGATGCTAAACTACAGCACTGTTGAAACTCCAATTCTTAAGGTATTTAGTTATTCCATTTGTACTTACTCACTACGTGTTTTCATATAAATATTGTAACATTATTATAGTTATTACGTGTACAGATAATGTATACTGAGCGAGTATTATGTGCATACCATTTTAATTCCTTAAATTTTAATTTCACTTTTAAATAAATACAAGAACATAATTATATTTTTGGCATTACAGAATGAACTTCGTAGATTTGGGCTGAAGCCTCTTCCTCGTTCAAAGGCCAAAGTCCTTCTTCGTCACATTTACGAAGAAACTCATAAATAAGAATGAAAGTGAACATCATTATTTTGAATTATGTAGTTTTCTGAACATGTTTATGAATTTGGAATGTAAGTAGAGTATATAAGCATCACGGGCCAATATATTTGGATTTATACATGAAGAAATGCAATTCAGAGGTTTATGAATATATTGACCCATAAGTTAAGTTCAATATAAATATTTAGTAAAATCATGTAACAGCACATTATGTTCATTCTAATAAAATATACAATAATTGATTTTCAAATCAAATCATATGTATTAATTTCACAAATTCTCATAAGTTTTATAAGTACATCGGTAAATATATTGTATTTTATCTATAGGTAACATTATAACTTATGTTTTATTGATTCATGCCATCATACATTTATTAACTTATTAATAACTATTACCATTGATCACTTATAATTATAAACTTTTGTACTCGTAATGACAATAATGGTTGATTCATTTGGTTCTGAAAGAAATTAGAATTTTTTATAGAGTTATTAACTTAATAATCCCATCAAAAGATATTTCCTTAATTGGGAAGGTTTCGCTCAAAAAAGTTTGTTATTTCTTATTCGAAATGTTGATTCGTTTAAGCCAATAAGCTCTCATTTATAATTGATATTATTGCAAGTTGTCTACTTTGTAAAGATAATTTTACAATTTGAAGTAATGCACTTATTGATTTTTATAGTAAATGATTTTTTTAAGCTGATCAATATATAGCAACCTAATTATATACTAAATCCGATCCGATGTAAATAAGGATACCGCCCGCCATTTTTTCGTTCCAAGGTATCGGAATTAATACATAGTGGAAGGATATAATTTCCAGGTATAGGAGGTTACTGTGACCTTATCCTTCCGGAAAGACGGCATCCCTAGATGTAAAACAATTGGTTTGGTATAAATAACCCCGAATCTAAGCATATAATATACTCTGCGATTGTAAATCCTTTAATTTAATAAATAATCCCTTTTAATCTCTTTACTTCTAATGTGCATTGTACATTAGAAGTGTATATCAATGTTATAAGATATCATAGTATCATTGGGCGCTCTCAAAAAGGTAATTAATTTGCCCATGGGTGTTAATTTCACATGCACCGGTTTAAGTTGTGATAAACGCCCACTTCGTCGGTACAAATGATTTGCCTTTCTTTTCATGATCAATTATGGTTTTAATGGAATCAAGCATCATAGTTCATAAATGGCAATTGAAAGAGTTTGAAAATGAATTTGAAATAAATTTAATTTGTTCTCAAATTATAAATATTGTATTATCATTCTCAATTTATTTACATACAAATCATATTTGTTCTTTTATAAATTCACCAAGTTCTTGTGTTTGTGTAGAGTTGTATTATTTAGTTTATTCTCTATTAATGTTTGTATAATAATGGATGCGCCTAAGCATTATTGTAAATGGGAGGGAGATGAAGTGTTAAACATTTGTCAAAAGGTCGGATTTTAACCTCATTGTGGTGTAAATTGTGTGAATTTCTTGAAAATCGGATAAAAATATTGGATGGTTCGAATGACTCGGGGGAAATATGTGAAAGGAATCGTAAAGATGTTAATAAAGACGAGAAATAAATAACGGTCCCATTAGGGCTGGTTGAACTCAGTGGTTTTAAATGAGAGAAATCTGGGGGAGCCTGGAATGCTTTTCTTGCCTCAGGAACACTGAAGGAGATTAAAGAGACTTGAGTTGCCAAAAAGTTCTTCTTGGGCGGATTCAATGTCGATTGAATCAAATATACGATTCTCCTTTTGCTTCCTCCTTTCGCCATCCAACTTCCTCTCATTTCTGCTTTCATCCAACAACGGACCTTTCCCATGCAACTCCCAACTTTCCACACAAAATCATAGATATTATAGAACTTTATACAGAATTGACAGAATACAACAAAGGTGATTCTCCCACTTACCTCTTTCCACAATCACCACCACAAGAAATTTGGCCCAAACAAGGAGTATAAATATAATACCCTATGTAAGTAGGTACTATATGGTATACTCTACTTAACCATTACTTCCCATATGAACATCTCAAGTCAAAGTCAGTATATGTCTTAAGTCTTAATAGGTCGTATTGATCCGCCAATTGTGGGAAGGAGAATCTTTCAAGAGTCTATTGGGAAGTAAACAAAAGAAATTCCACTCGTTGGATTTTCAAGATGAGTTTTAGACGCTTAAGATTTAAAAACAGTAGTTGAGTATTGATTCCCATCCTCTTCTCAACAGCCTTTGACGCATTAATTCAGCACATTTAACAATAATCGCTGCGTGGATAAATTTGTCTTTTGTTAATATTTCCATCTCCAATCCAATTATTAAATATAAATACGTATTATTGGAATTGGATACGCATTGTTGAATAAGTGGGGCATTAAGTACTTTTAATTCGGATAATATTTTACTACCTGTTATATATCTGTATTTATTATAATATAAATATTATTAATGAAGACTTTTCAGATAATTGTAAATAGTTTTAATTCTAATGCTTAAATCTAAATTTATTTATATGTACCATATATCCAACATTATAACAGATATAAATAATAACATTGTAAGTGATAATACTTGGGTAATATAAATTTAACTGGTTTTAATATTAAGTCCTAGTGCTAAATCACATCAGCGAAAACTTTCACAAAAGTTTCTTCTACTTATATGAACTTGATTTCTTTCAAACGTGAAACTGAATTGTCTTACATCTTAAAAGCACAATGAAAATGATGATATCGTTCTTACTTATATCGTTACCTATTTATCATAAATTAAATACGTATAATAGTATATATACGAATGTTTCCTACATAGAAAGAATGATTAAAAATGACACAATATTGGGTTTTTATTCATTTTATCAAATCATCTTTATTTATATTCAATATATTACACAAATCAAAATTTATTTGGGCGTTTTCACTCTTTCGCATGAATTAAATGAGATAGCTTTAAATGAATTGTAATGTCTATATTACTCACATGTTTAGAATAATAGACTGCTATAATAAAGTCAAAAAATAAATATCAATAAAAAATAATAATAATTAAAAGAAATTAATTTTAAATTATGACAATTACCTTCAAATATATCTGTACGTATCTATGTAATATAAAGGAATATATTACTTATGTCATGTTACATGTGCAATACATACCAGTATTAGTAATGCGTTATAATATGTACAAGGGTTATTCCTTCCTATAAGTCCAACTTTAAAACAACTTATTTTAAAGTTGGACTTATAGGAAGGAATAACCCTTGTATAAATATTTAACTTCAATACCATTATTTCATTATAAAGATTTATCATTTGATTAACATTTTCTCAATTCCTATGCTACTGACTGAGAAACTTTAATTTTGTATTTTATTAAATAAATAATTAATTTTCTTCTTTGGCATTTGTTCAATTTTGGGCATAATGCAATGTTTATTTCAAAAGTATGGCATGACACTTTGAATTTAAACATCTTTAATACCTGTGTTTTATTCTTATATATGGGTATATCATATTTTAAATATGGTACAATTATGTTGTTTTTCCTTGTTAGCGTGCTTTTGAAATAACCGCAAATTAAATCCACACATTAAGATGGAAATAATTTGAGGTTATTTCAAATTATAGTAAGCTGTAAAAATTAAAATACATAGTACATACTTACATACTACATACATATAACATGATTAGGTAGGTAATTGTATGAGTTATTAATAATATATTAGAGCTATGGAGAATATAAAGTACCGTAATTTTAACTGGCAAGCCTGAAACAAAATCTTAACATCATTGTATTATTAAATTTCTAGCAGTCATAGAATAAATAAAGTTGGAAGTGGTACAGTGAACAGGAGTAAGAACGATAAATTATTAAATATAAGTAATTACATTAAATGCGTAAGAAATATTTTCCTAGCTTACGAAAGTGACAATAAACAAGTTTTTATAATAAGTATATCTATACACAATATGTTGAGTTGTAATTATCTTAATGCTAGTTAATATTATTAGGTATGAATATTGTTAATTAATAAGAAGTTCGAGTTGAAAATGAAAGTGGTAAACATTAAAATTATTTGTAAAATCTTTGATCGAAAGGAATACATTATTAACATGCAGGGACATTAATGTTAACAACAGTCAGTTTCTGCCCAGAAACATTTATGGCGTTGAAGCTTTAAAATTCTTGAAATTTGATATTTACATATTAGTTGTTTAGTTTTAAATACATACAAATGTCCAATACTTACCCTTACTTGAGAAAGAGTAGAAGAGTGCTCAAGATCATGGCGTGAAGAGGGGAAATGCTCAAGGGATATTTGAATTAGTAATTTGAGCATATGAATTGAGAAAATGATTTGAAAGAAGGAGAAAGAGGAGAAGGTTGGAAAGATGAATCGCCGTTGTGCCGTTGATTTCTCCATTGCAGTAATTTCGGTTGCAAGAGCATTCAATGTGGTAAAAGACATTGCTGAATACTTTTTTCTAAAAAGTAAAGAACAAATAAATAAATGAATGTGAAATCACATAGAAAGTAAGTGGGGAGAAAATGAAATTAAAGTGATTTTTAAGATTTCTCCATCCCATAATTGGTTCTTGACATTTTGAAACTACGTTGGATTAACATTTTGAAGCCCTTATACATTTTTCGAATGTTGAAGATATATATATTAATTGTAATAAGATTTTGATTCCCTCGACTCTCAAATCATATTTTAATCAACAATTTATTTGGTTCGTAATGTGTTACAAGGTGCGAGATTGAGGGGAAATCGAATCAAGGACCCCTGCTGATCGAGGAATACAAATCAGTTTATAAAAGATGTGTAGCAAATAAACGTTAACTGTAGTGATAATCTCTGGTAAATACATAGAATGTTTGATCGAATTTAAGAGATTGGAAGAAATTTCTTTCATATTTTCAAATGACGGAAATGATTTTTATTTTGAAAATGTTGAGCTTACTTCACAGCCTTCCCTCGTCACTAGCTTCTTTGAGCAAGTCCGGGTGTACATGGAAAGATCTCCTTTAAAATCGTCCGTGACATTTGTTTGAATCATGGCGTTTGATCCTCCCATTGTTAAACCTTCTGCTTCAGTTGCTAAATAATTATCATACCAAGTATTGGATAAAAATTAGAACTTTACCATTTTATACACATATTTTAGTATTATGTATTTAAATTGATACTTAAAATTAGTTAAAATATGTAAAAAAAATATATACATCACATCACATAATAATTTTAAACGTAATTATTACAAATTTATATTTTATATGAAATTTAGTCATAAATTGAAATAATCATTAGGAATTGAATATTTTTAATATTTAATATTTATGATGCAATTCATACAGAAATATAAAATATTAAAAACAATAGAGATACTTTTAGGCTGACGTCAATAATCAATGTGAAATATGGTAGAAAAATCATAAACATAAGCAATAAATTTTAGTGCCTGCCCGCTCGCTCAAAGGTAAATTAGAGAAACTTTTAAAAGATCAAGGGATTTATTTGTTATAAAAATGAATGTGGGCGAGCGAGCGTTTAGAACTTTCGACTTAAAAGGCAAAGTTTTATTAAGACTCAGCTCAATAATGCCTTCCAAAAGATTCTGCTTTCTTTTAAGGAGAGAAAGAAAATAGAATTTAAATATTCTTTGTACAATTCAGATATTCAAATCTTTTTATCAATTCTAATTTATACCAAATTTTTATATTGACCTTTTTCCATTCACCACGAATAAAATCAAAGTATATCAATAACAACATTATCTAATGTATCCTATATGGATAGATATGTCCCACTTACATATACTACAATATATACATACTATATTATAATTGTAATGTAGGACAGATCTACATAAGCATATTATGTATCAAAATCTAACAGATACAATAGAGATTTACAACTCGCAAGCACATCGTTAAATAAAAGTAGATGTCATTATTTTCACTATAAGCTTCAATTCTTTATAGAGAATATATTTAGTATGTATGAGTATGATAGTATCGTAACCACCATAAAGAGCCAACATCAAAGAGAGGGAAATTTCATCACCCTTAACAGACTTTACAGACATTGAGACTTTTAGGTGTACAAATAAATTGGTTTTTTTAATTAAATTTAACTCATTTGGAATCATACAAGAAAATCACAATATTAAAGAAACGTTTCTAACAACATTTACGAACAACATTGAATTGCTTTTATTTGCATCTACAGACGAATTGAACATTATTAAATTGGAACTATTTTATTTCATGACTCAATAAAATAGATTCTGCATTTGGTTCATATGAGCCTTTTTCATAAAGTATCTTTTGATTTCAATTTTCAGGAATTGAATCCTCGGAGTTGAAAGAAAAACTTGGTGTGGCCAAAGAGATCGAGCCAACAAAAATCACATTATTCACCTTGGATTCTCCCATTCGTCATTTTGCTTTTAACAATAAAAACTCGTGCTCTTTCGCTCGATTTCTCTTTTATCTCCAATTTGGTCTTCTCTCCGACCCATGAAAATTTCCAACAATATACAGTAGTTCGTTTCATAAGCAAAACTAGAGATATCATTTTATTCACTTATTATTTCTATGAAATTTATTTTGGCTCGATGGCTTTTTTGTCAACCGCCATTGTCCGACGCCAATTATTTTTGTAAGAATTTGGACTGTCAATACATGGACATAGATTACATGTATTGTATTTATGTAGGTATGAACTTATAAATTACATTTATGTGACATATTCATTGTTTATTTCTTTTCGCCATTTCATTAAATGTTGATTTACCCTCAAGGCTCAAGAGTTAATAAACATTCTATTAACCTTTATCAGTCTAAAAAATCAAAAGTTATTTATCTCCATTGGAATTTTCTCTACTGCTCCATTAAATGATGCCATACAAAACATATACCATAGTCTTAAGCCTGACTATTCTATTACTATTAATAATAAGTAAAAAGCAGTATAATTACATACCATACAAAAGTGCATACATATTTAACCTTAATAACCTTACATTAGGTATATCCAAAAATCCAAATAAATACAGTACATATATAATATTATGTGCCCATATAATTACACGAATATAGAAATCAACAAGACTTAATTAAATTATACACATATCATTCATAATTTAGATTTTTCGCAAATTAAGTAGAAATCTACAAATAGCACTATTTATTATGTAGTTTGTTAAAGCCCATTTCACAAACTTATGAAGCTGAGTTACATAAACAACACATGTAATTCTGCACAAATTCAGCTTAGTAAGTTCTTGAAATGGACTTTAAGTATATCTAAATGCACATGTAATTTTCTTGAGCACACAAATTATTTCATTTCGAGTTGTTCACGTATTCTTATTTCTCCTATAATTTGCAACTCAGGACTCTAGACAATTATTTGTGTTTCATTTACTCGGAATTTATATAAGAATATTCAATTTCCGCTTCTGAAAGGCAAGCTTGATGATAATATTCTTAATCTAATGAAACAGCAAATTGTAAAATTTAAATACATAATAATAATATTTGTACTATGTATACATACATATTATACAACACAACATACCATATATACTTATACATATCATATTAATGTTCATATACTAACTAACTCTGCCTATTAAGTAAAAAACTTTGATAATGTTGTATCACATTCATATTTGTAAATTATGCATAATATAACTATGGAATAAGATATCCTGATTTCAATACAACTATACTTTTGTTATGTAACATATAAGGTCTTACATGATACTAAAGGTTTACAAATTTAAAATGCCTATTTACATACATACAAAAAACGCTTTCCAAATTGAGATTTTAGCCTAGTATATTGGTATTCGCCGTGAATGGATGTCTTTAACATTCTCAATGTATTGTACATTTTGTTCGACAACCTTACGGCACCTTCTTTTCCAAGTTTCGAATACCCGCCTTGTCCTTTGTAAGTCAAACTTACTCCATTCCTGGTTCAAAACTTTCCAAACTCCCGAAATACTTTTGGCTCCTCTATTCCAAATATGCTGCTTAAGGTAGCCAAATCCAAAGTAGTCAAGTGGGTGGAGTGAAATACCTGTGATATCTGTCGATTTCACAGGTATTTCGTTTTTGGGGGATGGTTTTAATTCCCAATTTTCTCTTTAAATTGGAATCGTAGGGTTGGGTCTACTTCCTCCTATGTGAAGTGGCTTTAACATGATGGGCAAACAACGATAATTACTTTTGATGTGTCCAGTGTCCAAACGACCACGAAACGGGTGCTCTCGGCAGACAATGGAAGCCATACAAAATTTCCCGGGCCCAGTTCACGAAATCACACTTTCTCCAAGAAAGTGACTCGTTTATTAAATGCTTAACCATTTCTGCTTATAGTTTGCAACATAATAAAGTAATAAATTCGTAATCAAATGGCTATCTTAAAAATTTTTTTATCTAAGACAATCTCTTAAGAGTTATTAAATAATTAAATTACGCATCGACTTTAGACACACCCTGTATAAATATTTACTTCAAGTGATTTCTCACAAGTTTATATGGTATGCATATCACGATATGATACTACATACTTAATGTTAGGTATACCTACATGTGACTGATATCACTAACTGTATCTATGTATAACAAATATTTTAAATTCATAAATTCAAAGAAAGGTATTCATGTTTTATTCATATCATAGATATCGATATTAAAATACTTTTTCATAAATATTATAAACTTTTGCTTAAATGGATTACATGTTTAATGCATTTAATGTATAAAGAGGTTCAGAGTTAGTAAGATTAGTAATTTTTTCCTTATGGACCTATTCTACTTAAAAAAAGAAGTGATTGTGTACATACCTTTCTCGTACATAATTGAGATAATGCATCCCTTCTGACATTTGGTTGTTTGTAGAACCCTCGAATCAAACTTTTGTGGTAGACATGGCTCAGCGTCTTTTTTCGGCCCAGCTGTGGCGAACGCGCAATCATAGCATATGATATCTGAAGCGCCTAATGAAATCAAAAATAATATATATGTATTAATTTAGAGTATTTAGCAAGCCATAGAAAAATATATTAACTATATTGAAATTGTTTAATTGATGCGTTAGAAAGAATTCAGCAATAATAACATAATTATGAATTACGATTTTATTTAACTAATGATACCTTATGATACGTTATTGTTGGAATTTTTCATTTTTAAATATTGAAAATTGAACTTTCCTCTCATTAATAAGTTTAGAGAGAAAACAAAGATTAAATATATTTGAATTTGGATGGGACGGTGAAAGGTGACATTTTCCAATTAACATTCTTCCGGCTGAATAAATTCTGTCAGCCTTTTAATGTTCTTCTCTATAAGGGAGTTAATTGAATATAGGAGTAGGTTAATAAGAGAAACTACGAGCAGCCGTTCAAGTTGTGTCTAAGCATTAAAGACAATAAGCAATTGAAAAGGTAGATTCGTAATTTGCATAATAATGGTCGAGCTTCGGATGAGCAGAGAAACCTTAATGGGACCCCATCAAGATAAAATGAAATTGGAAAGTATATTCAATATACGTATTATATAACCCAAAATACAGTATCTCTCACAAAGAGTCTACTGCAGGGTATAGAAGTTTGAGTTTGCCTTTGTCTTAAGAATTCCGTTTTTGGAATCTGGATTGGAACTCACCTTAAATTACATTTTCTTTTCATCGGCTTTTATCATCATCTTAGCTTTTTAGTAAATGAAAGTGAAACTCCACCAATTCCCTCATGTCACCTTCGATTGGGCCAAAACGTGAAAAGGCCATCTGAGCGAGCGAGGAAGAGAGTTTTATTGTAAGACCGGGCGAGTCATCACTTCCTCATCTCTTCGCTTCCTTCTCCCATTTATCCTCGCCACTTACGTGCAACTTCCCCGCATGCCGCCATACAACTTCGGATATGGGCTATATAGGGGTCTTATTGATTCCACCTATTTGCACGCCATCACTTCCTTCCTTTCTCTCTCTCAATTCAAGGGGAAATAATTATACAATTCATGAATCAGTTACCCAAGTCTGTGTTAACATAATGCTTACACATGCTCTCACCACCATCACAGTTCATCACAGCAACACATCATCCAATTATAGAAAATACTATATTGGCCCATTAATAACATATAGTTTACATTAATGCATGTAATGTGTGGTATAAATATATATAGTATATTTATTAATACTCATCGTCAGTAGTTGAATCTATTATTACTTAAATATATGATGAGGTATTACATTTATATTATAATGCGAACGTGAACTCGAGCGATTGAGCTAGAATGAGTTCAGAATGAGAACAATTATACCATAATTGTCTTGAATTTTCATTTTATGGAACCTAACGATAAATAAATTTGTATTTAAGTTTGGACATTGTACTAATACTTGTTTATTTTTTGAATTGATCGAATAAGTAAAGTTTAGTGAAGCATCATAATTATAATAAATAACTAATAATTGTTTGCAAAAAAATAGAGTCAAAATGATCTTTTTCTTTGGATAAATAACCATTTGGATGAAAACATTTCAATTTGAAAATATGTATGTAATTAAACTTCTGTGCTCTGCTACGTACGAATACTTTTGTGACAAATATAAATATATGTACACTATACCTACTATGTATGTATGTTAAATACTACTTAATGTTAGACCTAGGCATGTTTGTCCAAATACATAGGTACGATTCGTATGATATGTAATATACAGGGTGGGCCATAAGTTGCTTTCTTTTTTAAACCAACAATCTTATAAAGAAGAAAGCAACTTATGGCCCACCCTGTATATTTATAGGCATAGTCTGTTCTTACTTTTTATATCTTTTATCAATATGTAGAGTATTGTATGGTAGTTATATGTATATCTGGTATTCGTCGGAATCTAACAAATATTTTAGGACACGATATGAATATGAAAGTTTAATCATTCTTGTGAGAAATAAGCCACGAAATTCTTTCTCTTCACGTTATTTATGAATGCTCCTCCTTTTCGTCTCCGACTCTTCATCATCTTGCATAGTTTATGCCAAGAGGAAATCGAACAGAAAGTCTCATTTTTGCACATATACTATGATTTTTAAATTTCCTTAATATCGATATTCTTGAAAGTGCCTTAGGATATCATGGAGGAAATATTTTATTAATTTTGATCTTCTTTACCGATGAATAATTCGTCTTCTCATTCTCTTGCAAAAGATAAAGAGATAAATCAAGGCAAGATCTTGCCCTGATTTATCTTTCGTCATCGCACTTTCTCTAATATTGCCAGTTTCCTCAGGCCTCTTGGCTTAAACTGCTTTTACAAGAAACCTTTCACCAAACCCTCAAATCTTTAAAATACACTGTATGGTACATGAAAGATTTTGGTATAGGACGAAAATCAGAGTAAATATTTATTATTATTATGAGTTTATTCATCAAGGTTATTGGTTTTGCTACAATTACAATATATGTTATAATGATAAAGGAAGTTATGTCCTATTAGAAAATAGGTAGTTCTTTAACCCCCTAAAAGTTAAAAATAATTACAAATTGATATACAATAAAACTAAATTATAGAGAAATATATATTTAAACTTAAGTAAATAATTTCGAAGAAAATTGTTTATAATTAATATCACAATCAAACCTTTTTAAGGTAATGTTCCAAATTTGAGAACCTTTATACTTAAAGGATTTTTCTCCATAAATATTTTTAGGTGTAAACATATGTATACTAAAAAGTTGACGGGTAGAATGATTATGAATATTAGAGTTGGATAAAAAATAATCCTTAAAGTAGGGAGGACATGTAATGTAATAGGGTTTAAGAGTTTATACATACAGGTAGCAAATAGATTTTCTATACAAATTTTTATAATTTAACCAAGATACCAACGCAATGATGTACTGTACTATAGTAGGTACTAGATAAGAACTTACAGTAAGTTAAAATTTTAATTTAACTGTATATACGTATAATTCAGAGTTGTTTGACTTAAATACTATGTACATTATCTAAAGGTTCATTAAATTATGTGTGGGTAGAATGTACTATGTGCGTATACGGACTCATTTTAATTAAATTTTGATTTTGTGGTTATTTGTTATGTTTTGTTAATGTTATAAATGAACGTGCCAGGAATTTGGTTAATTAGGTAAATTAAATGAGGTAAGCTACCTTATTTTTCACCTAACTAACTCTATTTGCGGGATATATTAGTCTCTAATTGCAATACGTAGTTTATTATTAGAACAAGTTGAAATGTTTGGTCTCATCAAGAACTCCAACGAAACACAATCCAAACCGTATCGTTTCGTTTTGAAATTTTCTAATTTGAACTAACAGGTACTTGCGATTTTGAAATTTGTAAATTAACAGGTACTTGCGATGTAAGTGTACCCGGTTTACTAATTGATAAAAAGTGTGTATATATATAAGTAAGGTATACCATATACCATACATATGGATTTTTCTATTGTGACTATTAAAAGCATTGTGGTTTGTTGAAAATACTCGGAGGAAGGAGAAGGAAATGAATACCATACTCTATACTATTTGTAATGTAATATATCTAATATTTATAACATAGTATTTATTTGTATTTTGGATATGTTAACATGTAATTAAAGTCAAACAAGAGATCTTTTACTTTTAATCAGTCGTTTTGGTCTTTCAGTAATGGTAATACTAATACAGGCTTGCTAAATCCCATCAAAGAAAACAACAAATAATGACATTCACCTACTATAGATATACCTACGTATTATGTATGTATGTATTGTTATTATTGTAGCTTTATGTTTATTAAGTATCGGTAGTTGAGATTTTCTTTGCTATTATTAGTAAAGAAATTTAATTATTTAATTATATTATAAATACTAATACTAACAATAAGTAAGTTGAATACCATTGAATATCTTTAAATAAAGATATTTATGTTAATTACTGTAATTTTTTAAAAAGTATCTAGGTATGTAGATACATATAAATATAAGTATGTTAAACCTCAATATAAATATATATAAGTATACCACATACTATACATTATATATAATATTATTTAAAATAGGCTAGGTACATAGGTAGCATGAAAATAAAAATTTATAAAAACAGATTTCAGTTTCATGATCATACAGATCAATAGATTTGATCAAATATTTAGAAATAAAAATCGTAAATATTTGCGAAGCTCTAATCTGCTTACAGCTTATGGGAATATTAAAAAGGACTGATATTAAAAAGATGGTATTCACGAAATGTTCTCTTTGCCAATATGGAGGGTTCTCACAATGGATATAAAATTAATATTCTTTTGGAGTAAGTACAAATATGCATTCAAATGTTCTTGAAATGTCCTGTAGCTTTCCAGATTAAAAAAGAATTTATTCCTAGGCAAATTTCAATATAAAAAATAAATGTGTACTACTACTATATTGTATAACTACTTATATATCTTAGGTACGTAGGACCTATTCTGATTACAATTTTTATACTAATACAATACAAATGGGCATTTCTTATAAGCGTATTTAAACCTCCATCATAGCGCACATCTACAGGTAGATAAAGGTTGGATGGTTTGGAAAGTGAAAGCAATAGAGATGTCCATTTATAAAGTAGTTTGCTAAATAGAACTACCATATTTATCGCCAACTAAATATAGTTGACTCTTGATCGTTTGAACAACTTTTAAAAATGGATTAATTAGATTAATTAAAACTGTCGTTTTAAAATTGCTGAAAAAATACTAAAGATTGAGGATTAACAAAGGTCAAGTCAAATATGCAAGTATAATTAACTAGGAATGGGCAATTTTTTGAATCACTTTTCATTAATGCGCAAAATTAATTTATGAATGGTTATAATCAGAGGAATGGGGAAATTCATTAGACTAAGTGTTTTTCATCTCCTAAATTAATCTGTTCACAGTAGGTTGCTCGAATTCATGAAATGGGGACGTTAAATGTTCGAGGATTTTCGCTTAGTTCCGAGGATATTTTACGATGATGAGGAGAATTGGAAACTCAGAAGTTGACCGAAATCAGATAAGGGAAAGTTGAGAAAGTTTTTGGAGAGCTCGGAAGAATAATTGGGATAAATTGAGCATAAAGGATATGAACTTGTTCCCTCCTCCATACATCCACGTACGCTAATACATTATATCCATTATATAATATATATGTATGATAGTCAAGTTAAGTCATTTTAATTCCAACTGCTAACTAATTCATCTCATCTCTTTCCTAAAAAACCCACATGGGAAAGATAAAACAAAGTTTACTCACACCAAAGTGAATGTTCTTGAATGAAGTGAATCTAACTATTATTCCTTCATCTTATCTTAATCGCCAAATCAACATTTTACAAGACCAAATGAGCTTGAGATTCCTATTAGCTATGCTCTTTCAATATCCACCATATACGCAGGTATTTATACTATACACATAATAAGTCATAATGTCATAATTCTATTAGTATGTTAGGTATCCATTTCATCTACTATACACATACATATACGCATTCCTATAGTATACATACTTATAATGACTTCCATAAATTTACCTACTCAAAAAATACTTTTCCAAAAATACTTTAAAAGCACGTATTGGTAGACTAACCATAATAAATAAATGTTATCTCGTGCTATAATCCATATAATATTATTTTATATATGTAGAACGATGAGTGTAGTATTTAGTATAGTTAAACCATACTACTCTATGTAAATATTAAATATTTAGATAGCTTTTATATTTTTATTACATATAAAATGCACATCTTTCTCAACTTTCTCCATGTAGCATTTTAGTGAGAATGCCACGACATACATAAGTGCATTATTAATAAATATTATAGATATATGTGAAATATGTGCATACTTAAGTGTATCCTAGGTAAGTATACATGTTTATATCATACTAGGTATGAATTTGGTATTATTATTATATTTAAATTGGGAATTATTCCCTATTCCTATACCATTTTCAATCCTTTAAAGATAATCTAGATATTTGGAGATATGGAGGTTCTGTGCAAATAACAGCATATTTTAGTATAGATGTTCTATAAAAAGTATACTCATTGTCAGGAATATTTTATAAAGTAAGAGAGAAATATCGCCTATTCAAAGAAGAACTTGAATCATGGTGACTTAATGCAAATAAATGCCTCATAATGATCCCTATTACCTTCTTATTACAGGGTATTACGCTCGACACTGAAATATAGATATTTCATCTTTAACGTAAGAACGCATGCATTTCTATTATATTATACCTTATAAGCAAATATTGAATACTTATTCTTAAAATGTATAAAGTGTAATTATATAAGCTATGTATAGTATCAATGTTTAACTATCTACATATACATATATATTATTCACGTGATTATTGTTTATTCAGTTGCATAAACAAATAAGTTTATATGAATAAGATAAGCTTAGAGAATTAAGTCTTATTTAGGCTATAATCAAAATGAATTGGAAGATGTAAGGAATGAAAATACTAAATATATAATATTTTAAAATTGTCCTAATATCAGTGTATTATATGGTATACGATAATATCACCTAAAAGTTAAAAGCTTTTTAAATTTGTTTTCAGGTAACATTAGCATAACTAGGGGTTTGCATTACGTGGGTTTGCATTAAAAAATTTACAGCAGAGAAAAGATTTTCTTACATTCATTCAAAATTCCGGAGATGACGCCGACAGCTATCAGTTTCCAAATTTGAGACATTTTAAGATAGCAAAGCTCACGTATTTTGATTCCTAAGAATGAATTAACAAATTGGATTTTCAGAATATATTCAGAATATCCATATTCAATGTTTTATGCTTTATTTAATATATTTTCTACATTATGATGAAGAATATGACCAATAACGAATTTGTCTAGTTTTTCAAAAAAAATTCCAAAGTTAAGTTGCTATCGGCGTAATAATTTAATAAATGCCTACTGAAATTGGTAATGAAATACTAGAAAACAGATCTTATATAATTTAAAATAGGCATTTAGTTATTGTCTTCAAAAAATTTAATAACTACCAAATATGTCCGTAGATTATAAATATCATACATATATTGTATGTATTGAAGTTTAAAGTTTTGGTTATATGGTAAGAATTCTTCATACCTTTGAAGAAAATTTGATGAAATGGGGCGAGTTTTTATGTAGAGTCGTTGAGGAGAAAGTTTTGAAGTTGAAGTGACCGAGAGGAACGGCAGAACCCCACTGAAGAACATTGCAACAAATTCCAAGATTTTCTCCTCCCAGCTTCACCAACTCAACGTCACGAAATTCCTCTTACAATGTTCATATACCACTCGCGAATATACCAATTTCCCTCTTCTTTCCAATAAAACTTTCCTCGTTGTTTTACAATGCTTTCCAAACTTAGTTAGTATAACTTTATTTTTATACCTAACTTTTTCAATAAAAGGAATACATACTTATGTGATGGCAAAGGGGGTAAAAATTAATATAACTAATAGGGTCTTCTTATACTGGGAAGGGATCGACGGAAGCGGGAAAAAACGCACGCCATCGAGAACGAGTTGAGAAAGTGGAGAGAGTGGAGCAGCGATCACTTTGGTTAAACTAGCCGTTGAAACAACTCCTCACTCACATTCACTTGGGCTAATCAACCATGCCATTAAATATAAATAGGAGCTGGAAGGGAAGAACGAAGAGATGGAAATGAGAATGGTTTTAAGTTTCAAGAGATAGAAAATGAGAATGGTTTTAAGTTTCAAAAGAATTTCAATTTTTAATTTAATTAACTTACTATAATAAAAATTTAGTTTCGGAAGGCAAAGTCAACAAATCATAGAGACATGATAAAACGTTTATAACAACTAAATGATAAATCGTGATATCTTTGATATCTTTTGATCAAACTTCACCAGAATGTTGCTCATTATTTTTTAATATTCTTATTTTAATTTTTTTCATTCTCTTTGTAATTGTAATCAAATTTTCTCAAGAGATCTACCATCTACTCTATTATGGAATGCAAAATATATTTTTACGAATATCTTTAAAGTAATGTAATATTTTATTGCCACACAATGTAAATATACTTTAACTATTCCTCGTTCTATAGTCCATTTGATGACCATTTAAATAATAAGTATTTTATCAAGTTCTCTATTATTATGTATATCATATCCGAAAGATTTTCATTTCATTTTATTCAAATATATTTATTAAATATAACATATTATTTCTACCTGATTGAAGATCTAAAAATTGCTATTTTTTAAAATAATCAAATTATTATTAAGATAAGTTCTGTCTAGTTTAAATATCATATAGCATACATAAGATTATGTATATTCAGACTTATAGGTGACTAATATAATACAGGTATAGCAAAAGAGAGACTAGGTTTACTAGGTTAAGACTCGACTGTTTATTAATAAGAGACAACTGCTTAAGAAAGAGTCAACTGCTTATTAGTGAGATTAGTCTTATATGTAATGGTGATGAAAATAAGTTAATAATCTGCCTATTGTATACATATCATATACCTACATATGTACATGCATACTACACCGTCCCTCATAATGATATTGGGGTTCGAGTTAGCATATATGTAGAGAGTTTACAAACTTGACCTTTATACCAATCGAAAGAGCGTCAAATTCTGAGTACAAAAGTTAATTCACTTTATGAATTTTAATTACAATTAATTTTTACGAGCGCCTGAGAAAAACGAAGATTCTTCAGCCTAAAACTTGATCTGAGACGGAGTGATGATGAATGCAAACTAAATTTTTTCAACAATGGGCCAAAAGGAATATTTATTTAGGAAACTAAAGATTTAATTATTTAAGCATCGAATAAAAGAGAGGCTGCGAAGTCGTCGCCACTGAAATAATGGTTAAAAGACTAAAACAAAATGTCGATTCTGAAACTGCGAAGATTTTGTAAATCAATTGGAATTAAACCTTATGTGAAAAGCCCCAGAAGACAACCTTAAATATTAATGATATGTTATGGTTTTGTGAATATCTTCAGAATTGGGATGATGAAGATGCTTTGCACTTAGCCCCGAGCGATGAATTTTATATTTACCTTGTCAGAAAACTCAACTTTCAAAATGACCGTGTGTGGGCATTATCAAACTACAATGTTACGATTTCAGAAAAACATGTAAAAATTCCTTCAAAACCTACTGTTATTGGGATTTTTTATGCTTCGCTGCAAAATCATTAATGTATGTAATAAAAGAAAAAGACCAATCTTAGGATGGTAAATATTTTCAAAACGCTATTTTATCAAAACGTGATTCCATTGATTTTTTATCAATGGCTTGGAAATTCACCTGATCTCAATCCTACAGAGCACCTTGGCAGCATTTTAAAAGAAAGAGTTGAAAAAAAAATGATTGGTGACTTTCCAGACAATTCAGGCAATGAAGATCAATTTTTAGCGCGAATTGTTAGCGTCTGCAATGAATTAAAAACGGACAGAACTCTTCTTCAAAGCCTTTTAAGGCTATTTCCCAAACGAATCGTTGCTGTTAAAGCTGCTAATGGAGGAAATACAAATTATTAAAGGTAATAAATCAATTATCATATATAAGTTTGATTTTAAATTTTTTTGATTAGAATTCGGCATTTTGGGTGATTGGCGGAGTTATTTTCATTTGACGCTCGTGTAAAAATTAATTGTAATTAAAATTTATGAAGTGAATTAACTTTTGTATTCAGAATTTGACGCTCTTTCGATTGGTATAAAGTTTGTAAACTCTACATATATACTAACTTGAACCCCAATATCATTATGAGGGACGGTGCATACTAGTATTTAATAAAGTTTACACTGACCATGAGCCTCCACCCCTAACCAAAAAGGTATTTTAAATTTTATTTCGTCTAAATTATTATACTTTTTATAATTATAATAATTTATAAAAGTGTATAAGAAATTCCAAATTAATCTTATTAAACTATGTTTTGTTGTTTAATAAACATTTATATTTCATTAAGGATGTAATATTATTGATATGTTTTTGTTGGGATTTTTGCTAAGTTCATTATTTTTTACTTTATCCATATCGATGAATCTGAAATGGGAAAAGTTAAGAAAATTATAAATCTCTTATTTCATAAAACTGATAAGTTCTATTACTAATATTATTAATAGTAATAATGATAAGAGTATTGGTATTACAATTTCAGGCTGTGCATAGCATCACTCAATTACTCTACCCCACAACAGACACTTATCCTTATATAAATGCCACGTATTTCTCACGTGTTTCATCCCACAGAAGTTTTTCTTCCACAGTAACTCAAAAGTCAAGAGAGAGAAAAGGACATAGAATTGAATAGAGGAATTGTTTCAAGTTCTCGTCTCCTCCCTAAAACCCATCCTTTAATCCAATTCCAAGTGCGCCAGGGAAATTTGGTCGTGTTTTGGGTGGACGTCCGTGTCGGTGTCTTGCCGGTGTTTGTTGGGATAAAGGAGAAGAATTAGGGCTGACGAGGGCCGGTTATATTTGGCGCCCACGAAGCTCAAGAGATGTCAAGAGAACGAGCCTCCCGGAGATTCTACCGGATCGACAGCCAACATGATCTCCTCGCTTTCATGGACAAAGGAGAGACGGCCCAAATGGAGAATCGATGGACATTGGAGATTGCATGGGAAGCTGCTAATAAAGGTTCGCAATCCTTTGGCCCTAAATGCCCGGTGGAATCTAAGTGGCGGATATTTAGGAATAATTTGTTGTTAATGACCAGTCGGGGGCATCTACACTGTGATTCGGTCAAAGGCCTACGTTTCCACTGAAGAATTGGGAGATCAGTACTGTTTGATGGGGCCTTACAAAGAGCAGTACGCGAGGCAGGAAGTGGAAATCGGGGATTTCCCTGAAAACAACCCACTGCAGACGGCTGTCAACCGAATGCGTGACATGGGATTCATTGTGAGATCTGGTTTTTCTTCATTAGAAAGACTCATTTATTTTAATGGCTATTTACATGACTTAATCCTACCGCGGACATGAACCATAATATTAAAATCAGACATTTATCAGAATCAGATGATAATTCTTTCAGGACAGAGATACGTATGATTTTCATCTTCTCATTCAAGGCCAATTGTTCCACGTGCGCGAGAGTCAGAAAGTCGGCTGGCTCTGTATGGGATATGATAATGATTAGTATTGGAAGGCATTATCATGCGTATAAATAAATACTTATATCCCCAACCTCTTCTCACCCTAATTAATTGATGTAGACTATTGTGTCATTATAAATGCGATAAACTAACTAACGCTAAAACTATTTATTTAGTTAGATATTTACACGTTTTACATATATTGTGATATGTATTTACCTATGTACTTAAACTTACCTAGTTATATTTATGTGGACATTATGGGCACAAAAGTTATTATTGGTCAAAACATTATTTGCACAAGACATAAATAATTAAAATAATTAAGCTAGACTATTATTCACTTGTTAAATAAAATAGGTATTTAGATGATTCAAGTAGAAATCTCCATATTTATACATTTATGCAATACACATAAGCCTAATGTAACTTAACAGAGGCCCTGCAGTTAGTGTAAGGACATTTTTTTAAATCGGCGGCATATATAGGTATAACTTAAAACATGGTTAATTAACAATAAGTTAATTAAGATAAATTGAAAAAATAGGTAAAATCAGGACGCTGGTTGGTCGACGGAAATCCTCAAATTATTCTCTTTGATATTGGATCTGGATCTTGGAAATTGGATGCTTGGAGACAGGAGCTCTGGGATAAGAGCAACATAGGGATTCCTCATCCCGACATTGAATGCAATGACTCCGTCATTTTCGGATTCCTTGTCGCGATTTTCATCCAAGAGTTCCGCAAAGCAACCCAGGAATATTCCGACAGCCCACCTCGGATCGTTGCTCATTTTCACGAGTGGCTCGCTGGCATTGGTCTCATCATGCTTCGTTTGTGGCACGTAGACGTGGCCACAGTGTTCACGACCCATGCAACGCTCCTTGGAAGGTTCCTTTGTGCAGGGGCCATGGACTTCTACAACAATCTCGACAAGGTCAATTCGTCGTTTCATCTAAATACTTCTAAGCTCCCAGGGATTTGTTTATTGATTTTTACATTTATTAGTTCGACATTGATCAAGAAGCTGGAAAGAGGCAAATTTATCATCGGTATTGCATGGAAAGGGCAGCTTGTCACATGGCCCATGTTTTCACGACTGTATCAGAAATCACAGGTTTAATTTACGCTTTTAATTTTACTTAAATATGTATACCCAAAGTATCTTCTGTATTTATTTCTCCTATGTACCATATATTGGTTAGCACTAGTAATTGACCAAGGCGCTATATAATATAATGTTAGTCAAATATATAAAACGTATTTATATCAAGTGAAATATGAAAATTCATTTTTAGGTCTCGAGGCTGAGCATCTCATCAAAAGAAAGCCAGATATAATTACACCAAATGGCCTTAATGTCAAAAAGTTTTCTGCTCTCCACGAATTCCAAAATCTTCATGCAATTTCGAAAGAAAAAATTAACGAATTCGTGCGAGGGCATTTTTACGGACATTTCAACTTTGATTTAGACAAAACCCTTTATTTTTTCATTGCTGGTCGGTACGAGTTTGGGAACAAAGGTGCAGACATTTTTATTGAATCTCTCTCAAGACTCAATCACTTCTTGAAGGTTTTTTCATTTCATTTGCTCATTTACACTTTCCTAAATAGTTTACACATATTGTATTTTCGCTTTCCTCATATAACATTCCTATTCTTACTTATATAGATGGCGAATTCCCAAGTGACAGTCGTCGCTTTTTTAATATTCCCCACAAAAACAAACAATTTTAACGTGGAGAGCTTACGAGGGCAAGCATTGACAAAGAGCCTTCGAGAAACCATCAATGACATACAGAACAATATTGGCAAACGCATGTACGATGTTTGCCTCAGGTTAGTATGAGTGTCAAAGTTCCAGTCTTTTATTATTTACATCTACAAACGTATATTAAGTATATATGGTATAAATATAATAATGCTTTAAATAATCTATATAACTTTAGAAAATAAAATTGTATTTTACATTAAATTTAATTAAAGATCAATCAAAATTTCTAGTGATCCCCCTTTATCGAATCCCACTATTACCAATATAAACTTATATACTTACCTACCTATGTATGTACATACGTATTTACATTTAGTATCAAACATTTTATATTCATGGGAAGCATTTGGAGAACGTATAAATTTATTATAGCGGGCGGCTTCCCGTGTCTGAAGAGCTTTTGCTCAAAGATGATCTTGTGAAAATCAAACGATGCATATTTTCACTCCAACGATCAAGCCTTCCCCCAATCACGACCCATAATGTGGTTGAAGACTGGAAAGACCCGGTGCTTTCAGGGCTCCGTCGTTGTAAACTCTTTAACTCTATCAACGACCGGGTTAAGGTTCGCTAAATAAATACATATATTTAATCCCCTTATAAGATACAATCACATTACTTAATAAGTTGAAATGCGACACATTGGAACTTATAGAGAATAACAAAAATAGCCATGGAAGCGTATAATTAAGTTTTAATACCCTATGTAAAGTTATCAAGTAATGGGATTGTGTAAACCACTCACAGTTAATGGGATATTTGTTGTTGAAATGGAATATTTGCTTAATTAAATGCGAGGTTTTAAACCCAGGTTATTTTCCACCCTGAATTCCTCTCGCCCACGAATCCTCTCTTTGGACTCGACTACGAGGAATTTGTTCGCGGATGTCACTTGGGTGTTTTTCCTTCATATTATGAACCATGGGGCTATACACCTGCCGAATGTACTGTGATGGGGATTCCGTCTGTCACCACGAATTTGTCTGGTAAAGAACTGACTCAACCCCCCGAGGATCGATCTCATTTGAATAATCTTCTTTTGAAGGTTTCGGATGCTTCATGGCTGACCAAATTGCGGATCCACAAAGTTATGGAATCTACATTGTGAATAGGAGAACGATTGGACTTGACGAGTCGGTGAATCAATTAGCTCACTTCATGTTAGACTTTTGCAGATTGAACCGAAGGCAACGAATCATTCAGAGAAATCGAACTGAACGACTCTCGGACTTACTGGATTGGAGAAACCTTGGAGTGGTAATTTTTTCATACTTATTAAAATATATACAAATTCTGTTTTTAATAATATTATATGTATTATATTTATATTTCAATTATATTTTTCTATTTAAATGATTCAAAAAGCTAAATTTTCATAATTTTGTAATTTATAAAATACTCTACGTATTAGGTACATATAGTATATTGGTTCGTACATACTCACATATGTATTTATATAGATACATGTATATTTTATATATTATACAAATTCGTCATACTCAATAAATATGAAATTTATGGTTTATTTTTTAGTACTATCGAAGAGCCAGAGTGCAAGCTTTGAAAGAAGTCTACCCTGATTCCTATTTCGAAGAAGAACGATTTGGAGAAGGTCGAATGTCATATCCACGACCAATTTCCGAACCTCCTTCTCCTTCTTCCTCGAGGGCCACAACACCAGCTCCGTCCGTTCACGGATCGGATAGTGAGAGCGATGAGGTGGACTCCGAAGGCGAGGTTTGCCCATCGATACTTATGATGAGAAGCTCTGAAAAGCCACAACCAATTCATTTTAATTTATTTTATAGCTGGAAGAACTTCAAGCCAAATTGCAGCAAATTTAAAGGATGGCTCCCTAACCTCGTTCACTTGTAAATGTTATGAGGCCTATACTTATTAACTCTCATTTCCTATTAATAATTGGATTTAAAGTTCATACCCTTATAGGCATTCTAGTATTCTTTTCAATACAATATTGCAGCACTAGTAATAAAGATATATTATGAAGAGAATTTTAGACTCATCAGAAGGAATGAAAATGTATAAAATGAGACTTACAAATTGTGCCAATAAATAGAGAAGTAAACCCGATATCTAAAAGTAGGTATATGTACAATATCAACTTGGTAATTGTATCCTTAACCGGTTGTAACCTGCAATACTATTTGTTAGTTAGTAATTGACAATTTATTTTCATAACATGTTCAATATCAAAAATTGCTACACTCATGCTTTAATATAATAAGCGTGATTATTGTTCCACACCTAGGGCATTTGTCATAAATTGGATGTTCACAAGAATTAATGTAACGTATATTAACAACTTCGTAAGTATATATTATAGTTATTTTCTGGTAATTCGGAGCAATTCTCAGAAATGCTCCATTATGTCCCACATTGCATTGGAGCATTCCCCTATCATAATTAATAAACCATTATTAAAGAAGAAATATAATACTCAATATTTAAAACGATGTTTAGCTTTGTAGTTTTAATGGTTTTACATATCACTTAATGTTTTGTTAGCGCCAAACTGAATAAAGTTCGATCGGGAGTTTCCGGGAAATCCGCATGCCGAAAGCTTGCATTTAATGTCCCACTTTCATAGATTATTCCACCAATCTACCCAAGCACCATGAACAAGGATTATTATGACTATTTAATCATGCGATGATTAAATAATCATAATAATTCCTATTGAATCTCTCAATCAATTTAATTAAACATTAAAAGTATTGGATCCAAGTGGGTTAAATGTGAGAAAGGTATTTAATGTGTTTGGATAGGAAGGGCCCCTTTAAAGCGGCCCCTTGAATGAATTAGAAGGCGTTGATGCACTACGAGGAGGATTCGACTCCGCCTCTCGCGCTACACACATGAAGCATTAAAAAGCAGCATAGGTTTAAGCACATTAAATAAGTTTCTCCCTCCTCGGCCACCATTCATTTTAATCGCAATTTAGTTCTCGCGCTTTCACCGCAGTTAAATCTATCATTAGGAAGACCTCGTTCACATTTACCAGAGATTGATCAATGAGGATGGAGGAATGAATGGAGAATTGGCCATGAACCAGGACGTCTACGACACTAGAACAAACTCGCTCCGTCTGCACCCACATTTCCCCATTCGTAATTAATAATTCAAGTGTGTGTGTGGTGAGTTTAATTTAGTGGGATCGGAGCTCATTTTTCATTATTTCCTCTTCTCGACTCAAAATTCATGGGCCTTGTTCGGAAAGAGGTAATTACGGTTCAGCTGATTGGAATCTTATTCTTTCTCTGAGCTCATTTAGTTCAAAACTCACGGAACTCTTTTTATACATAATTATTAATTATACTTACAGTTACATTTTTTCCCTCTAAACTACGTGAGTTTTCTTTCCTTTTTTCCGTTTATTATTATTGTTCTTTATGCTGACTAACAGACAGGTTTCTAGTGCACTAATATTCCTTTTCTATCTTGACAAAAGTTTGACCTTTTGTAAAAGCAGATTTCAAATCTTAATTTATGGAGAAATATTTTTAAATTCTTTAATTGTATTCTTTTAGAAGACTTGAGCAGAGGTCGGAATAATGGTTATAATTACTACGAAGAGGATTTTGAGAAGTTGAACTGAAATTGAATCTCTTCATTTTGATAAGAAGATGGACGAATTCGACGGACTTGTTTGGAGTGGACTTAACAGTATTTTAACGGAATTTTAAACTTCCACCTACAATTTAATCAACAATCAAATTATCGATGTAAGTTTCATATTTTCGGATAAAAATTTATTTTGTTAGATCGACTTAGTTGGTTTTTTTTGAAAATCCTTAAATCTTTGTTAACAATATTGTAAGTTATTTACTTATCGTTAGTTAGTAATTCTATTCAAAAACAACATTTATTTTTAATGTTAAATGTACATGATCTAAACATTAAACATGAAACAAGATTGGGAATTGATTTTATTGATTTTTGATTGTTTTTAGAAGCGGAAAGGAAAAATACGGAAATGATTTTTCTACTTAAGGCAATTTCAATCATTATATTTTTCGCTCTCGAAGGTAATTCTATTCGCAACCTTTAAACAAATCACAGTTCATCACATTATTAAATTGAATTTAAATGAAAAATGGACATATTGCAAAAATTGTGTTTCTCTTCAGGAGGAGCGAGCAGTGAGGGCGTGGGCGATGAGAAAGAAAAGTGGAATCTTGTCATTTATCCTCCAGCAGGGAATCAAGCCAATGTGATTCTTAAAAGAGTTGACGACACTCTCAATCTCACATGCATCTTACACAGAAATGAGAGTTTGGTCTTTATCGAAAATACCACGGTTTTTTCCACAGATGAGATCGCATATGATCAATTGCACAAACTGTCTTGGTATTTGCCAAACAACCCTCAAAATAGGTAAGATCATATTTTAGAATATTCTTAAATTAAGTCAATATTTAATGTACTCTAAGTAATTAGACTTTAAAAATTATTTTGTTATTGTGAACTGAAAATGCTTAAAATTGCTTAGAGCTGACATTAATTATATGAATTAGTAAAAATCGAGTTGTCTTGGCCGAGTCGCCGAATCACACTGCATTGACGCTGACAGTCATCAACTTAAAAGAAAGCGACTCGGGAGAGTACGAGTGCAAGGCGAAATCGATGACTGACCTAATGGCAACTTCAGAAGGGAAGGGAGATTTCGCCCTTTCCGCCTCCGTCAAGATCACAGTGAAGTCGAAGAAGGGAAATTGCAATCCGCCTTTGTTTCTCTGTCCCTCAGGGGAATGTCTCTCCCGTCGGTTCCTCTGTGATGGGAAAGTGGACTGCAAGGACGAAAGCGATGAAAAAGTCCCTCAATGCGGTGAGTAGGAAAATATAGCATATACTAATATTGCTATCATAAGTACGTATTTATGGCTTTTCATTCAATTGCTCATTATTCGTTTATTGTAAAATACAATTTATTAATTAATTATTTCATTGATGGGAATATTTAAAATACAGAGAGGCCGAATCCCTGTGAGAAAAAGCTCCGGTGCGAAGACGGTCGATGCATTTCACCTTCTTGGTGTTGCGATCGGACGATCGATCCAAACTGCACCGTGAGAGTTATACCACAATGCTGCCGACATCTACCATGTAATCATCTTATAAACTTACACTTTTAATTAGCTAAAAACAAATAAAATTCTAATCATAATTCATTTTTATAAATTTAGTTAATTCTAATGACTTGTCACAATACTCGGCCCAGCCCCAGCCATATAACGATATGGGATTTCTTCAAACGACAATTTACACAGTCATAGGTAAAATATAATTAAAACCTTAAAATATTTAAGTAATTATATAAATGTAATAGTTATTAATACTGTAATAAGACAAATAATAACAATATTTCTCCATATGCTTACATACTTATTGTTAGATTATTAGGATTATAGACTTTAAATTACATTTTATTTTAAATTAATGGTAGTTTATCTGGTTACTTTTGGGATAATATTTAATGTTTAATATGATATTTTTAATCAGGTTGTGCCATGGCGTTCATGTTCATAATTACGATTATGGTGATCGCAATCTGCAGGGTTCATTTGAAGCGTTCATCACTCCCAAGATACCCCCATCACTTGTCTCATCTAGCCCAAAGGGAAGATTCATGGACAAACATTTTTCTTCACTCAGGTTTAAACATCTTTTTATCTAATTTATACTCTGATTTTATTTATTTAAATTATTAGTGTTTAATTATATTTTTAACATATTTGAATTAGGAAATTTTCCATGTTCGGCTTCAACGTCTGGAGCTTCAGGACTCCTCGTGACTTATAACATCAACAACGGTGTTCAATTCATGGGCAGACCAATGAATCCGCCGCCGTACAGTGAAATCGTGGGAATCCCCCCCAGAGAGGGTCCGCCCCCTCCATATGTCTCTCTTGAAAATCTTGTGAGGAGTGAAGAGATTCCAAACGGTCGGATTGGCGAAGAAGAGCCAACACTCCTTGAACCTCTCATTCTTCCTATTACCACTAATAATTCAGAGGAATCTCCAGCTCCCGAAGTAATACCCATTTTACCACAACATGATTCCAATTAAGAATCACATTATAGTTAAGGTTCTTCTTCCTTTTGTATTCAATTGACTTGAGATTGAAGTTTTTAGCAATAATAGTTTGATCTTTAATAATTCTTGCCTTCGCATTATCTTTTTAAAATAATGAACGCGTAAAAGATAAAAATCATTAATTAATGGATTATTCCATAAATAATACAAGTTAACGATACATATTACAAGTCTCATATCAATTTACGAGAATCTCTTACGAGCCGCTCTCCCTTGGTTAAATCACCGTACTTACTTCTTAGATTTCCCCAATCAACTTGGGGTTAGCATCAATGACTAATCATATTTACTTAAATCTTACGTATGTACTTGAAATCGAAATATCAGTAAAGTAAGTTTAGAGGAAGAATCATGTTGCAATCAGTTAGAAAGTTTGAACTATATAATGTTCTTATTCCAAGTGTATTAAAATAGAGCAAAGTTGTCGATAGGGCTCAACCAACTTTAAAAACAATTAATAATAACTATATAGATAATAATTTATTTAATATTCTTTTAAATAGATTTTAAATAGATGTGTTTGTTGATTATTGTTTACTTTAAGGCAACTAAATAATAATATCACCGTTTTAACTAGACTTCATTTGTTCATAAATTTATTTTTTGATTATTTCGTTATTTAGTTTTAACATAACAAAATTGTTTTTAATTGTATTATTACCAATAATAATAATAATGTGTGGATTTAATTAAATAAATTAAAGTAACGAGTGACTCCACAATTTTATAAAATAATTTTCAACACGTAAAGTGTACTGCATACCTTAACAACTCTCAAAACTTGTGCAATTTTAGAGTACACTGCATTTATATTTATCGTTAGTCTGAGTTAATATTATAATTATAATGCTCCATATCATTAATAAACTATAGTGTTTGACATATCTTATAAAATATATCTTATTGATTTAATAAACCCAAAAAATGTAATTAACTGATCATTTGGAGTTTAATCGAATAAAAATCTAATGTTTTTCAAATATTTCTTCATAATATATATTTATTAATATCAACTATTTCACTGATTCACAAATCATGTCTAAGAATAATAAATATGATAGTCGATAATTTAGGAGCCGACTCAAGTAGAACCAAATCCATTTTCTCCAGTTAGAATCAAATTGGGAAATTTTCGATTTATGATTCAAAGTTTTCTTTATATTGTTTACAAAATTATAATCAATCATTTTGGGTAACTAATTTTTCATAATGAATACAAAATCTAATGATTTTACCTTCCACTTCGATCTTGTTCTTTAAAGTCAACCCCGAGCGAGGAGTAATTCTTCAATAAGCCACCCTTGGTAGTTGGATTTGAATGTCAGTCTCAGGCTTGGAGAAAGTTTGACCTTAGAGAAAGAAAGAAAGAAACTGAAATAAATGAAAATTTCTATTTATTTCACTTTTCACCTGCGAAACTTTCAAATTTCCCATTCTTACTCTAAATAATTTTTCCTTCTCCAAAGTTCTGTATATAAAACTAATATAATTTGTTGATTAATATTTATTTAAAGATCAATAATATCCCAATTAACCAAAAAAATGTTAACTTGTTAAACGTAAATAGTTCCAAAACATTCATGAACCGCCAGCAAATAAACAATATTCTTACCTTCCATGCTTCAAAAGTACTCCCGGTTGATTGTACCGCAGATGAATCTGGGTGTAACGCAATCGGTTTCTTTTTCTTACCATTTATTTCCGAAGACGACTCTTTAAAGCTTCATCGACAAGCCGTTCCTCATTAATATTCGTCCCTTTTTAAATTGTCAAAAACTCTCCTAACAAAATCGAATTTTTCATCTCTAGTAGAATGAACGTCTGAGAGCCAATTCATCAAAAAATTGCAATAATCCATTAAGAAAAATTTGTTTTAATAAAATAAATTCATTTTAAATAATTAGATTTTACATTTGTCGAATTGTCGATGGAGTGGATGGAAAATACAAATCAAATTGAAAATATTTCCTATTTTAGTTTGATGGTAAAGCCTTGATTTAGATGGGGATAATTGTGTAAATTTCAATCTAATTTTTCACTTTGAGTTATTGAGAAATAAATAGAAACTTTCTGAAATATTTCTTTATTTCAGTTTATTTCACTTTGAGCCAAGTGAAATATTTCAGAAAGTTTCTATTTATTTCTCGTTTCTTCTTTTTAGTGAAATTTTCTAATCCCAACCCTGGTCAGTCTTTACTAGGCAAGATTTTCGTGATGGTATATTGTACTCATGAGCGCTAAATGTAATAAAAATGGCAATTAAAGTAATTGTTATTTTAATTTTAAATAATAATTTTATAATATAAAGTTTAAATATTAATAAACACACTTCTTGAGATCGTAACCGGCATCATTGGAACTCTTTGTTGGCGGATGAGCTTTATCAGTCAGCTTGACAAAGAACAGCTTCGGGGTTGCATCGACATTCATTTCCAATTTCCTTTTTTGTCGTGATGTTTTTAAGTCTATTAAACAAGAAGGAGATTAAATTAGATTGAAGATGCTACATATTTAGAGATGATATTAAACGTCTGAAGGGCATTAAAATTAAATAAACTGGTTGGAACGTGAAAGGAAGGAGGAATCTAAAGTGTGCGTGTGGTCATATGAATGATAGTGAAATAAACGTATTGCATTGGTGAATTGGAGCTCAGAGGCTCAGACTCCGGCTCAGCAGGACCAGGGCCGCTCGTTCTTCTCAATCCAAAGTGATTGGATAATTAAAGGTAATTTTTAACTCATCTCCACCTTTGTCAATTCTCATTAACCAGGTTACATTGTTGCTCAGCTTTCAAATAAACCCATTGTCTAATTAGATCGGGATTAAATAATAAATGAACTTTTCATTTTCATTTTCCGAACCTATCATACAAGTGTAATTTTCCTTTTAAATATTTTTCCTTAACTTATTATCTCATGCAAATTTGTATTTTAATTAATTGCTTATAATAATAGCTGTTGTTGTATTACATATTTGATCACTAATGAATTGTTTTTAATTCTAGCTTATCAGTGGATAAAATTTTTCAAAATTGATTTTCAACTCGACGTCCGTCGAAAGAATCGAGATGGATGAATTTTGCGGAACTCCCTTTTGGGTAATTTGAGTCTATTTAATAATTTTTTTATTGTCAATTAATATTACTAGTTGCAGTGTAATTTACTATTTTGTAATTTATGGCTCATTTATTTTAATCATAATCAACTCATAATCATGTGAGAAACCATTCCTCGTGACTGACCGTGACTCGTTATGTATGTATGGTTCAATTGTTTTGATGGTTTTGTAATTTGTGTTTTCATTGAGATGGTTATTCGGGATGACGGAATACTTTGTGATAAGATAATAGATAATGCAATCATGCATTCATTTATTAAACCATCATTTAAGTTATTGTAATTCATTTAGCTAATTGAACTTGATCTTGAAAGCCGTAATATGCGAGTGGAGTTAATTCTTCATTATACTAGGTATACCATCTTTACGAGTATATTTATATAGGATTCCATCAATTCGTTATTTGTTAGACATCTACAATTAGTGGTAATTATGATCATCAAGGCCGTACAGCGACAATGAAAAATAGAGGAACACACCTTTCATACGCTTTGTTTATATATAAATAAATATACTATATCTGAAGGCATACTTATATGATGGATTGATGTGTAGGCTTGTCGATTGCATAATAATGTAAGTAAAATACTCCTTTTTCGACATTGTGAATAAGCAGTAATTACAAAGTTATACATGAACTCATGTTAAATAACACGATCATCATTTTTTACCATTTTCTCCATATATTTTGACCATATTGAAGGTTTCACTCTCAAACCTCGAACGTTTTAGAGAATTCACTATTTTATAACATTCAGACATTTTTTCCTTTTTTGCTCTGCAAGCTTCTCCAATTTCGCTTGAGGCTTTCCATTTCATTTTTATATGTATGAATTAGCATTATTGATATACCTCTATAAAGTTTCTTGTCATTCCTTTAATATTTGGTTAATGATTAGTGAGCTAGCGATGGGCAAAATTTGACTTTTGACTGGACTTTAGATTTAATTATTACAAATAGCTTGTACAATTGTACATGTACTATATTATGCATTTCCCATTTCTGTTTAAATTGAATTCAAAGAATTTTGTTTTCTATTTCTAATTAAACTATTAATTTTAACATATATTTTTCAATGAGATGTTTAGGTATTTCTTGCTACAAAATTATTAACACCGATAATTATAAGCATAGTAGTTTTTTATTTTAATTTCAATTTCCATTTTCTCAATTTGTCTAGCGCATTTTTATGCTGATATGATAAATAGCTGGAAGTTATGGATATTTTGAATATCCATAAAGGCAACCATAAAGTAATGCTTACCCCGCATATGTATGGGAGTAAATTTTGCATTATCAAGTTTCTTACACAATAAATATATGAACTTTATATTGAAGTGTTTCAATGTAGGCTCTTCGTAATAAGCATACATGAGCGAGGGAGGTGAGGATGACCCTGAGAAAGCCCAAAACTACTCATAATTACCTATCATTTCCTACAGGATATTTCGCCCGTTTTTCTTGTATCGCTTCCACATAGCTAGAGGACATTTTCATCTCTAATATGTCTCTCCGTATCAACTCTTTTACCAAACCTTTTATGCTCAGATATCAATAGAAATTTTAATAAAATTGAATGAAGGAGCCATTTTGCTTTTTATTAATTCTCTCTTCCATTATAAATTCAATATGACAATGGGAGTGAAACGGAATAGTTTGCCCTATCAGATTATTGACTCTATATACCATTTTAATTCAGTCTCGTCAATGTAAGGAAATAATATGAATGAAAATACGCTCATGGTCCATCAATTTTTATTATTACAACCAAGGGTTTCATAGTAAACTATGACAAGTTGACTCACTGTTTTAAATATTTGTTTTCACATTTCGCCCAAATATCATATTTCTAATGAAATAATATATTGTAATATATTTATAAATATTATCTTGTTATTCGAACTACTTCTTATTATCGTATCTGCAACTTCTGTTGTATTAGCCGAAAATATTTATATTGTAACAATCTTTATCTAAAACGTTTATTTGAGTTTTCAAGTCATTGATAATTGAGTACATAAATAATATAATATCTATCATAATATATAGTAAGTAATTATTATATAATGTTATTTGGTAGTTGGTACATAGTTCATATTTCTACAATGACAAAGCATATTTTAAAACTTGAAATTCTGAGCGAGTATTATGACAAGATATAAAATGCCCTTTCATCCGTCATTTAAGAGAAATCATGTCAATAGTTTTATACTTTTTCTATCTTTGAATTTATAGAAAAAGAATGCTTTTATATACCTATATTAGATGTAATTGGTAATTTATAAACTGTATATTTTATAGGACAATGATCGTACCTGGAATACGAGCAATCCTGACTTCACCGTCTGCTTTGAGAAAACGGCCCTCGTTTGGTTTCCATGCGGGCTGTTATGGATTTCCGCGGGATTCGACGTTTACCACTCCATTCACTCCAAGATGAGAAATATCCCTTGGTCGCCGTTGAATGTTTCAAAGTTGGCCCTCACGATTCTGCTGATGGTGACCCAACTACTCGATCTCGCCTTCAGTTTTCATTACTCTGACACCATTGCCATGTACCCAGTGGACCGATATACTCCAATCATCAGAATTATAACATTTGTAATTAATATTTTACTCTTTTACATATGTATGATATGTATTTATTATGTATACAAAAATACATACATTTAATGAAATTAAAGTATTATAACAATTATACATATATTACTATATATTTAACTAGGTATTTAGCTTAAGGATGAGGACGATGATATAAATATAATGTATTGGTGAGAATTGTGTTTGTTTTTATTCAAGGGTTTATCACTGTTTCTGGTTTTGTTTGGGAAAATTCATGGCGTCCGATCCTCAGGCGTTCAATTTATTTTTTGGATGGCGATAGTTCTCTGTGAAGCATTTGGATTTAGAACTTCAATTATGGTAAAATATTATTTCGACAATGAGTAAATTAATGATTTAAGAAAGAATTTAATGATGTAACATTTTAAATATCTTACAAATTAGAATCCCGAGGACCCGATTTTATTCTTTGTGACACATATGGCTTATTTCCCGATTCTTGTGGGAGTATTTTTACTTAATTGTTGGGCCGATGCTGCACCTTTGTATCAATATCAACATCAAACTCCTGTACCTGCACAAAACATTGATGTAATTTACTATTCATTTGATTTCTAAATATGCAGTGATCCTTACAATTACATTAGTAATAAGTTTTTTTAATCATATCAAGAAAATTAATTGGATTGTTTTTTTTATAGAAACAATGTCCAGAAACTGCTTCGTCCTTTTTATCCCAATTACTCTTTTTCTGGTTTGAAGGGTTCATTTGGAAAGGATATAGAAATCCATTAGATACCAAAGACCTATGGGATCTGAATCCCGAAGATAAATCGAGAAATCTCGTCCCTGGTTTTAATAAACATTGGGACAAATCGCTTAAAGTTTCTAAAGCGTAAGATTCATTTTCATTTTCATCATACTCGAAAGATATTGTTTACAATAGTACTAGTTCAGTTTAATTTTAAAGTTAATGTTAGTACGCAAATTAATTATTATTTTTAAAATGAGTTAATTTTTTTTATATTTCTATGTTTAATTGTTTCAGCGCCATTGACTTGAAAGCAACATTTGAAAAGAGTAATGGTTCATTGAATATTAAAACTGAGAAATCCAAAGATAAAGTAAAGAATGCCAGCGTCCTTCCGACTCTTGTAAAAATATTTGGACCAACTTTTCTCTTTGGGGCAATGCTTAAAGTGTGCCAAGATCTTCTCACTTTCGTTTCTCCTCAAATCCTCAAGTATGTTATTGATTCATTTAATTTAACTTTAAAAAAAATAAATGCGTTTCGATGTTTTTTAGCCTTTTGATTGCACATGTGAACAATTCAGAAGAAGAGAATTGGAAGGGCTATCTCTACGCTTTGATTCTATTTATCGCTTCGATGGTTCAAACATTCTTTCTTTCCCAGTATTTTCACAGAATGTTTCTCATTGGAATGAGAATTCGGACGACTTTGGTCAGCGCCATTTATAGGAAATCTCTTTTGATTTCAAACGTCGCTCGAAAAGGTAATTTATTTATTTTTCCTGATAAACTTATATAAACCTACGATAAATAACCAAAATCAGAAACATACATAATTTATATTTTTTGAGATTAATATTTGATGGATATCATTTTATAACAGAATCGACGATTGGGGAAATTGTTAATTTGATGAGTGTGGATGCTCAGAGGCTCATGGACTTAACTGCTTACATCAATATGCTCTGGAGCGCACCGCTTCAAATTGCCCTTTCTCTTTATTTCCTTTGGGACACCCTTGGGCCGTCTGTTCTTGCTGGTGTGGGTGTGATGATTCTTCTCATCCCAATTAACGCCGTCATTGCGTCAAAAATGAAAGCGCTCCAAATTCGTCAAATGAAGAACAAGGATCAAAGAGTCAAACTTATGAACGAAATTCTTTCCGGAATCAAAGTAATACATTATTTTTTTACAGTTAAGCTTAAATTAAAAATGAGTTTAATAAGGAAATTAATTTCGTTGCATTACATAATTTACAAATTTTCTCATTAAGCTTTAATATTTATTTTATTAGGTTTTGAAGTTATATGCTTGGGAAAGATCTTTCCAAAAACAGGTTCATAATATCCGTGGGAAGGAAATTAAAGTATTGAAAGAAATTGCCTACCTAAACGCCGGATCTTCATTCATTTGGACATGTGCGCCATTTCTCGTAAGTTTTGCTATTTAAAAAATAATATTCTTATATTAATGATATGGGTATTTAACAAATTTTAATTTTTGCATGTTGATTTTTAATTTTTTTATCATTTAGCGATTTGTTTATTTAGATAGCTTACAAATTTATAAATATCGTTTTAAGTTATAGTTATACATACCTAAATAGATTTACAATTTCTAATTTTTTTCAAAAAACCAAATATATATATATTCTGTATTTTTAGATAGATATTAAATTTGAGTATATAAATTAATACATTATATACTTATATTTAATGAATTGAGTACTTTACATTTACAACTTGGGTTCAAAATAGAAGAGACTGGTTCCCTTCCCTTATTTTGCTTAAATTTATGTTTAACATTTATTCAATATACAAATAGTATTTATTACTTTTTCATTGACATATTTATATGTGAAATGATATATTTAAACATATATATTTCATAAGTATAAATATAAAAATGATATATAGGTATATTGTGATTAATATTTAGTAATATCTCCTAAAGAGTCCAAACCAGTCTCTTCTATTTTGAACCCAAGTTGTACATTTGAGTTTTCTTAAGGTTTCCCTTGTTACTTTTGGAACTTACGTGATGATTGATGAAACGAACGTGTTGACGGCTGAGAAAGCATTCGTTGCCCTCACTTTGTTCAACATTATGAGGATGCCGATGTCTGTTTTGCCAATGATGGTCGTTTTTGTCACTTCCGTGCGTTTGTTTTCAATACTCAACCAAGCTTGGCGCTTATTTTGCTAATTAATTTTCTAATTTTCTGGTTTCTAAACAAAAACGGCCATTTCTATAATATCCTAATGTGTTTCTAACTTTTGACTTTGATTTAGAACTTATTTTATTTAACTTTACAAAATGTGGAGAAATGAAAGTTTTCATTTAAAATATTTATGATGTGAATGTGTTTGCACTAAAAAATGTTAATCTGTTAGCTTTGATGGGCTTTTGAACAGGTGGCTGTGACGACTTTTTCCACGTATGTATTGTCTTCGGAAAAGAATGTTCTCACTCCACAAAAGGCATTTGTTTCTCTCGCACTCTTCAATATACTTCGCTTTCCCCTCACTGTCCTTCCAATGATGCTCTCAAGGTATTTACATGAATTATTTGTAAATGTTTAATTTTGATCACGTTTTTCAATATTTGAAATCTTGGTTTTCTTTCTCCTCTTTTCAGCTTCGTTCAGGTATTATATATCTACAAGATAACTCGATGTTTTAAATCAATTTAATCCCATTCTTTATTCTTGACTATAGTCTCCTTGTAAACCTTTTCACTCTCACTTTTGGCTTATAATTTGCTTTATTGCCATTTAAATTATTTTAATAAATAAATTTTGTCTAAATTGACCAATAATGAATATAGGCCCAAGTGAGTTTGAATAGATTGAATAAATTCCTTAATGCAGAAGAAATTGATCCCAATTCAGTTTCTCATGAAGAAAACAAAAGTAAGAATTTATTATTTTAAACATTTCATAATTCCTTAACTCATAAATTGGTATAAATATAATATAAACATTTTGTTTTCAGCTCATCCGGTTGTGGTTGAAAATGGTACATTTGCTTGGGAAGCTGGAGAACCTGTCTTGAAGAATATTAATTTCAAGGTTGAAGAAGGAAGTCTCGTCGCCATTGTCGGTAATTTCACTATAATATAAAAATTATATTTAGTATTTTTTCTCAATAATAATTGTTTTATAAGCAGTATATGTAATTTCTTGAAATGTTTTGCTCAATAGGCACTGTTGGTTCTGGAAAATCATCTTTGCTCGCTTCTTTATTGGGAGAACTCGAGAAAGTATCTGGAACAGTCAATACTAAGGTTTAATTCTTTATTCAAATTTATTGTGCTACATAGCAAAATTTCATAGTTCATTTCAAAATGTTCCAAATTTCAACTTTTGTTTATCATTAATTCTTTTGTCTATAAGTAGCTGCCATTATAATTGAAGTTCTTTTTATTATCTCACATAATAACTACTTTCTCAATATTAATTTCAATTAAGATTTTCTTATATTTATTAAAAACAGGGTTCAATCGCTTATGTGGCCCAGCAAGCTTGGATTCAAAATGCAACTTTGAAGGACAACATACTTTTTGGCCAAACTTTCGATCCAAGCAAATATGATAAAGTTGTTGACGCTTGTGCCTTGAAACCTGACTTAGAAATTTTACCCGCTGGAGATAAGACAGAAATTGGAGAAAAGGTTTTGAGCAAATTTAGATCTAAACTAAACTTATAAATTTACATAATAGATTTATAGATTGAGGTTATTGGTCAAAGAGACACAAAATTGACCAAATTGTAATTTGTTTGTTTAGGGAATTAATTTATCAGGGGGTCAAAAGCAGCGAGTTTCCCTTGCAAGGGCAACGTATTCTGACACGGATTTGTACATATTTGATGATCCTCTCAGTGCCGTTGACTCACATGTTGGAAAACACATTTTTGAAAAGGTTCTTGGACCTAAAGGAATACTTAAAAAGAAAACCCGACTTCTCGTCACTCACGGAATTATATTTTTACCTCAATGTGACAACATAATTGTCATGAAAGACGGGGAAATTTCTGAAACAGGAACATACAGAGAATTACTTGAAAAGAAGGTCTGTTTATGAAATAATCCAATTATTGAACTTAATTGTTTCGTATTCAATTATTTTAAATGTTTTGTATTTGTTTATAAACGAGAATATATTGTTATTTATTAGGGAGCATTTGCCGATTTCCTTGTCCAACATATTGGGAACGAAGATAATGAAGATGAAGAGTCGTTGATCCAAGAATTGGAAGGAGTTATCGGATCAAGAGAGGAAATCTTCAAGAGGCAGCGATCAAAAGTTTCTGAAAGTGAAGGGCTTAGTGGTTCTTTCAAACGACAAGGATCAATCATTTCACAAGTATGCTTTTTTCTACAAATCTTACAATTTTAATCATTTGATTGTTATTCAATATATTCAATTACTACTTATATATACGATTACGAAGTTAAATATATTTATGTATATAGCGAAAACATATGAATTTAAAAAATAATTTAACTAATTTAATCTTGTTAAATAAGGATCTTTATTAATTGCAATTGTTTTAATAATTAGGGGAGCGATTCTAGTAAGGCAAGTCCAGCTCGTCAATTGAGTAAATCAATGGAAAGATCGAGCATTAAAAAAGCTCCATCGAAAGATAAGTTAATTGAAATTGAGAAGGCAGAAACTGGAAGTGTGAAAGGAGTAGTTTACTTGTACTACATTAAAGCCATTGGATGGAACATGACCTTCCTAACAATTCTCTTTCATTTAATCTATCAAGGTAATGTATTACCAAGACATAATTGTGTAGCTATGGGTGATAGTGTGATTAAATCTTCAAATTGATATTGGTTAGATCTTTATTAATGGGATTAATTTTAATAGGATTTGCCGTTGGTTCGAATATTTGGCTATCTGCTTGGGCAGACAGCAGTTCAGATAATGAAACGATCCCAATTTCGACATCTGATCGTGATATGTATTTGGGTGTTTATGGAGGTTTAGGAGCCGGCCAAGGTAATTTCTAAATCTTTTGTTTGAGCAAATGCTTATTTCCTATAAATACACCTTACATGCTTTTATTCTCTCATACTCAAGCTGTGTCGGTTATGGTCGCCACGATTGTGATGGCTATTGGCTCTCTAAACGCTGGTAGAATTCTTCATGATGGAATGCTCGAACGTATCCTTAAATCGCCTATGTCATTCTTTGATACGACTCCTTTGGGAAGGGTTGTCAACAGGTTCGCCAAGGACATTGACACTACAGACAACACGATTCCGCTCAACATTCGCCAACTACTTAATTGCTTATTCTCGGTTAGCATTCTCTTTTAATCCTAAACTCTTCTCATTTTAAAATATGGACAGACAATTAATTTAACTAATATGAAATCATAAACTTCTGATATTTCTTACTGACATTGAGAGCTTTACTAAAAGAAGAATCGTGAAGAAAGTGCTTACCTAAATATATTTATATTAGGCACTATAATGTATAACTCCGTAAGCTTTAATTAATCGAGCATTTACCAACATTTGAATAAATAGCTATTTTTTCCTCTTGTTGACTAACTATAAAAAATACATGCTGCGCTCACGAAATGATCGAATACGCTGCACAGTATTTATTGAAAAAAGGCAGAGGCTTTGATGGTGAGAATTGGTTAGGGATTGAGTTAATTGGTCATTTCAGCCGTGATGTCCGTCCTTGCTGGAGTGGTCTTTTTTGTTGCATCTTTGGGAGCCTCTGAAGAGATGCACAATAGCGTGTTAGAAAACGTTTTTCGAAGTCCAATGTCTTTTTTTGATACAACTCCTCTTGGGCGGATATTGAATCGGTTCGCGAAGGACATTGATACTCTCGACAATGTCTTGCCAACAAATCTTCGTCAGTTCATCCTCTGCCTCTTCTCGGTACAAAAGACGAGGACTGCTCAATTGAAAATATTGAATTATAATATATAACCCAATACTAGATATTTTTTGTGATTAAAACAATCTATTTTTAAAATGCACTATTGTATTAAACAAGTGTATGTATTATTTGGACTGATTTTAATTGACTATATATTATAGTAATTTTAAAATAAATATCTAAATGTTTTATAAACATATGGTATGATCTTATAATTAATTAATATTTAGGTTATTTCTACTATGGTTGTCATTTGCTACAGCACCCCGATATTCACAGCCATCATCGTTCCTATTGGGGCTTTTTACTACTTTGTTCAGGTGATTTTATATTTATTTGACCTTTTTGTATCATTTTTGAACTTAATAAACTCGTATTATTGTTGAGTAGAGACTCTACGTGGCAACTTCGAGACAGCTTAAAAGAATTGAATCTGTGAGCAGATCCCCAATTTATTCCAATTTTGGTGAAACCCTCACTGGTTGTACGACGATCCGAGCTTTTTCAATGCAGGGAAGATTCATCCTTGATTCTGAACGTCTTGTGGATCAAAATCAAATAGCCTATTATCCATCAATTGTGGCCAACAGGTTGAGTTTTAAATTCAAAATTCAATTTTAAACCTATTTATTTTCAAAATAAATATTTGATATTAATATTGCTCACATAATGTTTGTTTTGAAATTAATTATTGGATGTTTTTGGTTAGATGGCTGGCTATTCGATTAGAAACTGTCGGGAATTTATTGATTTTCTTTGCGTCTTTGTTTGCGGTTCTTAATCGCGACACTTTGTCAGCTGGACTTGTCGGACTTTCAATTTCTTATTCTCTCTCAATCACACAAACTCTCAATTGGCTTGTCCGAATGACCTCTGACGTTGAAACGAACATTGTTGCAATTGAGAGAATTAAAGAATATGGAGAAACTCCACAAGTAAATATTTTTATACATTCGACTAATTACAATATTATGTATACTTTATGTTATTTTACTAACTTATAATTTATCTATTTTCTTCAAATACGATTGATTATGGAGCTATGTTAATATTTTGTTAGAGATAAATATAGTACCTAATTGTTACAATTTATTAAGGAAGCGGATTGGGAAATTAATGAGAGAAAACCACCTAAGGAATGGCCAGAAACTGGCCAAATCGAATTTGAACATTATCAAACGAGATACCGGGAAGGACTTGACCTCGTCCTAAGAGATGTCACATGTTCAATCAACCCAGGAGAAAAGGTAAGATTTTTATTAATTATAAAAAATTCGATTATAGATTTTATATAGAGACTTTAGAAATTTATGAACTGATTATTAATCAAGGTTGGAATTGTTGGCCGAACTGGAGCGGGGAAATCGTCATTGACCCTTGGACTTTTTAGAATTGTGGAAGCGGCCGGGGGTTCTGTAAAAATTGATGGAAGGGAAATTGCCAAACTTGGTCTTCATGATATTCGTGGAAGAATAACGATTATCCCACAAGTAATACAATAAGATTGAAAATAATTGAAGAATTTGTCAATAAATTACTTATTAAATTATTTATAGGATCCAGTTTTATTCTCTGGCACGCTTCGGATAAATTTGGACCCATTTGAGCAATATACAGATGTGGAGATTTGGCACTCGTTGGAATTGGCTCATTTAAAACCGTTTGTTAAAGGACTTGCTTCGGGCCTTGAACATGAAATCACAGAAGGAGGAGAAAATTTAAGGTCATTTAAATCTTTAAAGATGTTACTTTTAAAAAGTTTTTTTAGCAAATACAGATATGTTTATGTATGTAAATACTCTTTGTATTATCATATATAAATTAACGATAAATTTAAAGCATATTTTATGTTAGTTTTACTTACATAACAGTATTACTTTTACAGTCTAATTGTAAGATTTTATCTTCGATTTTAGTGTTGGACAAAGGCAGTTGGTGTGTTTGGCTCGGGCACTTCTTCGTAAAACGAAAATTCTCGTTCTTGACGAAGCGACAGCAGCCGTTGATCTCGAAACGGATGATTTAATTCAAGCGACAATTAGAAGCGAGTTCAAGGACTCGACTGTACTTACAATCGCCCACAGACTCAACACAATCATGGATTCTACGAGGTAATTTAATGATTTATCAGTACTTGTGCATTGAGTATTTTTATGATCATCATCTGCCAATTTAATGCTCTTTCATTTTGTTTTCAGAGTTATGGTGTTGGACAAAGGAGAAATTAAAGAGTTTGATTCACCTGAAAATCTTTTGAAAAATAAAAAGTCTATATTTTTCTCTATGGCGAAGGATGCAGGATTAGCTAAAGATTAAAATGTTCAGAGGAACCCAAGATCAATTACTACGATGTCTACGTCGCATTTTAATATTTTAATAGAAAACTAAATGATTTTCTACTATAATTTTTATAGATTTCAATTTTAAAGATTTCAATTTTTAAAGATTTTAACTTATAACGTTTTGAAAGTGAAATCCTTTATGCGTTCATTTTTGATTCACTATTAACTTCACTATAGTACTATGTAACCGTCCTATATCCTCATTGTGATTCTCTCGATGGATAAATACATAACGAAAAATTAATATAACTTGGATACTTGTCAGTATATGAACAAATCGTACTTAATAATTGTTGGAATAACTTTAATAACAAGGATTTTCTATTCAAAACCCGAGTGTTTTATAATGAATGCTAAAATGTCATTACTTCTAATTTTCTAATCAATTTAGCTTGTATAATTTATATGCTTTATTATAAGTTAATTCTATTCTATACTTACTTAGGATTGGGCTTTGGCGTTAGTTTAATATTGTTTGAGGAATATTGCAAAAATTATTTGCTAGTGTAATATGGGAATTAATTAGATTAACAGTCTGGCATATCGGGATAATTAAATATGTTTTATTGGTTCTATACCTATTTTGTTTATCAAATCTTATGGGCTATATGTTAGGTTACTTAAATATATTTAATAAACTAACAATTCAAACAAGGCAACTTTAATGATAAAATTTGATTAGAAAAAGGTTAATAAATAGCTTTAATCAGCAAGAAATGTTCACTTGCAAGGTCTTTTGTGAGTTTTATTTTATAGTTTAATTGTAAAACTACATAGTATTTATTATTTGTAGGTAATATAACTACGCTCAACCTACTTATATTTTAAATAATTTACACTGTACTGTGGGATTACATTTAGATATAAAAGCTGCAATTTAATCTTTATATATTTCTCTGTGTTCACTTTCTAACAAGTTACATTTGCAATAATGTGATTCAATCCACTCAATTAAATACTTTCAACACTACTTACTTAAATTGCAATTATGTAGCTACATCAATTTAAATGATATTAAATAAAATTTATTGAAAAAGATTTCTTGCACTTCATTGTGATCATCAAGACATGTATACAATACAAACGTACATATGATCGGAAACAATAAAATTTATCTAACAATAGCATTAAGTTAGTATATAATTAAATATGCAATATAAATGTTAAATCCTTTAGGAACGCGTTAATAATGCCGAGAATTAATAATTTATAAATAATATACCAAGGTATTGTGCTATTCGAAACACTGAAATCATCTTTATTATTCAACATTTTTTAATTAGAACGACGCCTTTTCATTTCCGCTTCCTTCGACAATTTCAAATAATACATTATAGAAGAATATTAACAAGTACAAATCTTAAACATTATTAATTACCACTGTCGTTAGTGTAATTAATGATTATCTAATGGTAAACATTTACAATTGTTGTGTAGTACAATTTCAAAACTTTTTTTAATAATTAATATTATAGACTTTTTTGTTAATGGCACATACGTTCCCCTTATTAGGAATTCATTCTTTTTTACTTACAATTTTACATAAATAATTTGGTTTTATATGTAGATGTTTAAACTACTGAACTTTATAAATTTACATCATTAATTAAAACTATATTATAAAGCGGGTTAATTTATTAGTTATCTAAATTAACCATTAAGTATTTGTATAGCGAAACTCTCTCCTAATAAAGATTGCAATTTTATATAAGGTAAATTTAGTATTAACCTCTAATCTAATCTACCATATATATAATATCTATACTATCTAACAATAGTTCTACTGTTTTTTAATACTAAACCAAATAAATCTGAATAAACCTATGAATAAAATGTGATTTATTTAATGTAATATACAAGTTGATTTATTTCTATTATTTGTCAGGTTGACCTGACAAGCACAATTCTTTCTTATACATATTTAATTTAAACATCTCTCCTAAAAATGATTTAAATGACCGGCCTAATTATGATATTAAAGTTAATTGGAATTTAGCTTCACTTACTAGATAACAGTGTAAATAAAGTTGGATTTAAATAATCCATCTTTCGATGGATTTAAGTAATTGATCATGTGTTAAATAGGTTTTCCATACATTTGGCTCATCCTGTACATGCCATGGGTGTTGATCATCCAAAGGATTGACCTGAAACATTTGATTCCTTTAATTAACCAAAAAGTTTCTCGAAGCAGCCGTGGCAGTAAGGCTTGTCATTCTGTTCTTTGAACGTCCCTTTGTTCAACTGCTTGAGACAGAAAGAGCAGACGAAGTGCTCAGGATGGAACTTCCGAAACATCGCAGTGATGCACCGACCTAAAAACCATCAAAATGCCCCCATTAGCAAACTCCCCCTTATTGGCTCCTGTTCAATGACAAGAATAAAATATGAACAGACTTTTTTATACATCCGCCCATTAAAAATAAAATCACCACAAGAGTCATAACTCAGCTCGTCCATCCGCAATGTGCACGCTATATGATTATTATTTAGTATTAGAGATACAGACGCTCGTATATTAACTATGGTGAAAGCTTGGAGAAAGTGTCATAAACTAACGAACCTACAAGTTGGCTATAAAGACACGGCTAACCACAAGTTATTCCTATATTACTCATTTAACTCATACTCTACAGGATGGTTCACGCTTTCAGATGCGGGGTTGATCTGCATTTGATCAAGCATCAAGTTCCATACAGAACAGAGAAAGATGTGAAACACCCGGTAGAGGTTTTCATAAGACTCTCACACTCGTCGGCGGTCATTAGACTTTAATGTCTAACTCGTGCGCTCCAATTTTATTTACAATTATGTATATTTATATAAAAAGAAATTAATTCCAATTGTCTCCGAGGTCTATTTACGACTTTATGCAATAATTAAAATATGCACAGAGGTGCATATTTTAATGCCACATATAAAAAAACTGATTCAGTGCCGCTTGAGTTCCAATGAGTAATAATGTAATAAATGGGTTGACTTCAACGAGGCAGATGATCAATAATTTAAGTAATAATTATATAATGACATTGCGGACGGATGAGCCGAAGATGAATATGAACCTGAAATCGGTTTGTGACATCCTGCACATAGAGTCCCTCTCTTTGCATGGTAATGGGTCTCACAGTAGGGTTGGCCCTCGTGGTCAAAAAAGCTTCCACCTTGGAATGCTTGCCGACAGTCCTGGTCAAAAGGAGGTCATATGTCAATTATGCGAAAGAAGTGTTTGTGAGTGGTAGAAAGAGACGCTCATTTAATTCTCTGTGAAGAAAGTCTAAAAGTTTTAACTCTCGTCTTCTTCTTCTTCCTCCTCCCCTTCCTCGTCGTCTTCGTTGACTCCGAGGCAGGCGGGACAAACGGGCGAGGACTCGACTGTGTAAAACGATCCACCACCGAACGCCTTCTTGCAATCCTAACCCTTTCATTGGACCCCCGAAGGGGTTTTCCCAACCTTCGGAACTTACCCTGCAGACGAAGCAGTCGGGGTGCCATTGGGCCGACAGGGCCGTGATGTAATTGTCCGTGATGGCCTTGCTGCATCCGCCGCACTTGGGGGCGAAGAGGGACAGATAGTCAGACCGACAATACGGCTTCCCGTCCTTCTCATGGAACCCGTCCTGCCCAAACTGCTTCCCGCAGTGGGCACAGAAGAAATGCTCAGGATGCCAATTGGTCTCCAAGGCCGTGACACATTTCTTTGCAATGAGAGGAAAGGTCAAGGGAGATCAGGGCCAAGGGTCTTAGTATTACGTCGAGGATTGGACCATTGCAGTAGGCACAGCGTGGTGAATACAACTTGTGGTAGTCGTCCTCACAGTACGGCTGACCCTCGCGTTCGTAAAAGTTCTTTGACCCAAGCTCCTGCCGACAATGGGCACAGTTGAAGTGTTCAGGGTGCCAGGTTTTCCCAAGGGCCGTCACGACCTTCAACCCCACACATCTCCATTTAGTAAGGTTGATGATTTTTTAGTCCTGGTTTATTTAATGGTTTTTGGACCAACCAACCTGTCCAACAATTGGCTTGTGACAAGCAGCACAAAGTCCCTTCTGCGTCGCCGAGACTCCTTGCTTGTCCATCGTGGCTTGTAAATTTCCAAGCATGGAGTCCAACGCGTGGGCCTTTTTCCCCTCCTCTCGGATCTGAAAGTTCCAACCACTTGGCACGACTTCCTTAAGCTAAGAATACGATCGCCCTAACACTATTTAATACATTTATTGCCGCCAGAACCCCCATCAATTTATTATCCTTACACTCCTTCACCCAATTCCCCACAAATATCCCTTTCCTATTCAATACTTACAAACTCAAATTAGAAATGCTCAATTGCTATTCAAACAATTTAATTTTGAACTCATTTAAACTACAAATTTGATCGCTTCTTTTCCCCAAAGTGAGAACTTGAGAAAGTGAAGGGACAAAATTGGGATTCCAATGAGGAATTTGGAATTTGACAAATTATAAAAAAATTCTTAAAAAATTTGTCTAATTGTGAGTGTAGTTATAATAAATTGAGGAAATTTAACTCGAAGTGGTAATGGCGATAATAAAGAGTCAAGTTGGGAGAGTTACGGAATAATGTATCTGAAGTGAGTTGTCCGGATGGCGTAGATGATCTGAATGAGGAGATACGCGGGACACTCCGAGTCTTAAAATACGGGTGGAGGGATATAAAAAAATTCTGTTCGGGGGTCTCTTAAAAATAGGTGTGTTAACGTCGGTGTTCCAGTTTCCGATCGACCCGGAAACGGGCAAGGCCCATCGAACAAGAACCACCCGCAAATTAATCCAACTTCGCCCACCCTTCTTTTATCTCAATACATCGCAGTCAAACACCTATTCCTTAATCACCTCACACGACGATTAATTATCTTACACTTCTTCCCAACATCAACTACATAATATGCATACAACCAAGTTAACACAATTATAGTAAATCTTCTAGTCAGCTTCATATAAATATTGGAATTAAAGCAATACAAAACACGAGTATTTCACTCTCGAGAACATGGACCATAATTAATGATTAAAATAAACCTCCGATGGAAATGGTTCAAAAGGAAGGCCAGGGTATGAAATTATCCTCTCCAATATAAAAGCCCTTAATTTCTCGCCTGAGCATTTAAATAATAAATTCAGCGGGAAATGGAGAGATGAAATTATGCATGTGGAATTATGAATTTATGAAATAGTTTAAATGCGAGATGAAGATGGGAGATATAGAATGACGGATCGACGCCTCGGTCGATTACCTCATCATCTCATTCCAAAGTAAATCTCTCACTCACCTTCGTTTCACTGAGGGTGGCCATAAGGTCGTCGAGTTCCCGGGTTGCTGGAGACGCCGATGGTCCCAGGTACGTTCGCATGATCTTCCGCTCAACAGTTATCCGCGTTTTCCCATCTCCCTCGTCCCTGAAATGAAAGGACATTGGATTCCCATTCTGGCACCTCCGAACCATCGATGGAAAGTGAAATAAAATCGAGGGGCGAGATTGAGAGAATAGAATGAAGGATGGGATTATTCTGCGAAGGAGTTGAGGGATTAATGGCCCGAGTTCATGTGAGCATGAAGGTAAGAAGGAGTAAATATAACTATGTGGAAATATTCATTCTCTTCCAAGTCCTTGAGAAGCCCCTGAGCGAAATCCGGGTTCCGTTTCATAGGGCGTTCGAATATAATATAAATACTCAAATCACATTTCTAACACAAGCAGGTGGATCCATCAAGTGTTTTATAAATAAGAAAACTTATTTTTAAAACTTTCCTCCTCTCCAATCCACAATTAATCCTCAAGAATCACTTTATACTAAAATTATCAGCCCAATCTAATCTACATACTAAAATATAACGTAATATAAATACTATTTTATACAACAAAAATACTGTTCAAGTAACATAAAATAGGTCTGTATGTACAGATATGTTAAATGGTTTTTTTAATGTTTATCCAATGAACCCAAGAAACTCTTTTTAAATTTCCTATGCTGCTAAAATAATCTAACCCTAATTAAGATTGAAAAACGATTTAATTCAATTGGGTACATGGAATCAATTTAAAAGAAAAAAAACCTACATGTTGAATACTGACAAGATTTACAAAATATTAGTTAATCATATTGGGGAGTGTGGAGTAATAATGTTAGAAATGATAATGATCTTTTACTTTTTCTTTCTAGAAAATGTAACAGACATTCCGGTAGAATTTCACAGAATCAAAGAAGGATCAAGTTATGTGAAGAACTCGGAAATTGCGAGAATTCAACTTGTTAATTGAGACCATTTGCAATGGGGCGAATACAATGTCTATTTTAAAGAACAATGAGGAATTGAAGGAATTGAAAAAAGGAGATCCTTTCAATTTGGGTCATTTTACAACTCGGATTACTACAAATTTGACTAAATGAATAAGAATGTTTTACACACATATCATCATTTAATTTAGAATAAATGAGAAGAATACATTTCTTTCTTATCTTGACATGGAGAAACAACATTCTTTACAACTTATACATCTAATAAACACGAAAAGTAATAACCAACAAACTCTCATGTTTGACATTGTGAAGGTTTGAATGTTAAGCAATAAATAGTTTCTTTTATCTTTCAAGACCTTAAACCGAAGGCGTAAAAGATAATTACAAAAGGGAAATTAAAAAAAGAAAAGGGGGAATTTTTGATTTAAAGATAAGGAGAATTGAAGGTTAAATTACCCGTTATGTGCCAATTCTTCGTTAGTGTAGGGAGAAATCCTCGAGTTGAAATGATTCCCGTTAGTTCCACCATCTGAAACTAAAAAACAATACAATTTATTTTCTTTCTTGACACTTCTATAAAGGTAAATTATTTAAATTAATAGTGATATTGTAAACATAAATTATTTCAACCGTAAATTTTAATGATATAAATAATACAAAAATACCACAATCGAAAAAATATCCAAAAGATAAAAATTAAATGATCTAACAAGTGAATTGTTTAATTTGGCCAGATCTGAGCGATTTATAAATTACAAAAGTTTTCGATCCTTGAAACTTTACTTAAAATGTAGGATTATCATATTATAAGTATTGTGAATATTTTAGTAAAAAGAGTCGAATATTAAATGTACCATACATATGTGTAATAACGTAATAAGTATTTAGATTGAATAAAATGATAAATTGAGATTTTTAAAATAAAAGTTTGATATCCACCCATTACATGAAATGTTTCAAGTACGAGCTTTTTATTGGAAGAAAAATCTGAGTGAATGAAATTAGTAAAGATGCTCAAAAGGTCGATAAATAATTATCAAAATTGTATCCTATCTATTGTTGGGAGTAAAAGGAAATGGGCTGAGTTGACTGTAGGCGTCAGGCGTAGGTTGTCCAAGGCCTCAAATAAGAATAAAAGATGCTTGATATATTACATTAATATTATTATGTCTTCAGTCGGAAAATTGAATTGAAATGATTCAATTAATTGAATAAATGATTCAATTTTTTATAAAAGATTTTAAAACGTTTACTAAATACAGATTTAGTATAATCAAATTTTAATTAATTAATAACGTTATCATGATATAAATATTATGGCATAATAATTATAACTATGTATAATAAATGGTATTCCTATTACACGAATAAACACAACAGACATTAATTGTAAACTAAAAATCAACTAATAATCTTTTTTCTCCAATATTTCTCGAATTTGGAGTAACCGCAAATTAAAATTATTTCCATTCATTTATTGTTATTAAATGAAAATAATTGGCAAATTTGTGAAAAAATAGATTATTATTTTTGATTTGTGTGAAATTGTAAAAATTATTATTAAAAAAATTGTTGACTAACTTCTTTCGTTCGTGTATTTTTGCGAAGACAAGTCATGAAGCAGAGAGTCGAGTTCGCTCATATTTTCCGTATTTCGAATAAGAGGAGACGGGGATCGGAAAACTTCTGTTCTGATTGTTTTTTCTCGAAGTCCTTCCCGCCCTCCTCCAACCTTCAATGGGGAAAAAAAGATAAAATAAACAATTAACATCGTTATCAACACAATAAAATAAAATGAATATATTAAATCCATAATAATAATAATTAATGATTCGAAAATAACCCTTAAAGCAATTTGTCACTTACAGTTCTTTCCACATTGTATTCAAAGTTCTCCGTCCCTCTCGTCCCATGCTGTTGACTCCCTACCGTGCTCTGCAGATCCGCCAGCAACGCATCTGCAAATCATCAAATCAATCAAAATGCCTCTAAATCCAACCCAACGATGAAACTTTACAATCTACATTCATCGCGCGTAAAAACATAAAAAAATTCAAATATCACAAATGCTCGACATAAAATATTTAACCGAAATTCCTATACAATTAAACTAACAATTAATTTAAACAATGGATATTATTTTATAAGCAAATGGGAATACCAGCGGAAGGCATTATTGAATGGTCACCTCTAAGAGCCAACTGAAGTGTTTTAGCAAAGGGAACGTGTTGACCTCGAGGGTTTGTGGAGAAAGCCCATTTATGGACATGGAGGAATCAAAGGAGGGAGACGCTTTGGCCCCAATACTCCCACACTCCACGTGGACAACAAAATCCACCTTTCACTTAATACATCATAAACTTCTTTTCCTACACCCATCATTCATGATCAACTCCATTTACAAATGCGATTATTTAAACAGACATAGGTAAATACATGTATTGAACTATGTAGCAAGAGGAAAATGAACAGACTGTACATATCTAATATGCGTAGATTTGTCCCAATGAGCCCTGTACAGGTAGAGGACCTCACACTACTTTTAATCCCTCCCAATTCCACTAATAATAATGAATACGTGATTAGGTAATTAAGGAATGATTAATTAATTGAAATGATCTTACAGAGATTGTCTTCCCATAGTACTCCAGACCCGACGATGGTCATGACGATCCAATGCGGAATAAACCTATTCTTAGAACCTTAATTCCCTCGCTCTACCTCTGAGGCTCTGTGAGTGTCAAAAGGGACAGCAGGAGCTCGGTCCGGAAACCATGTGAGAATTCCAACAACCTCCCGTCGCCCTTCACACATTTACCAAGAGACAAATAAACAGAAAATTCCTGTTCAGTACCTCGCATCATGGCAATGTGACATGACCCTCCTTCACAACCCAACATTGACCATCTCACCCTTTAAATCCACTCGAGGTCAAAGTCTAAGTGAATGTTGATCAAACTCCCCCATTCATCAATCAAACTTGAGATTGGAATAAATAAAACTTCCGCCATTTTCTAATAGCTTTCCCATATCCTATCTCCATAATGTACTCATCCACTCCATCCTCCGAACGAAAATGTGCAAAGCTGCGCCCATTGAATTCCGATTTATTTGCAAGGATGTTAAAATGAATGAGCGTTTGGAGGAAAATGGGTATTTACGCGTATTTGACTTCACATACAGCCCCCATGCATTTAAGAGTAATGAGATAAATAGGAGATGGAAAGATGAGTGAAGGTAAGACTAATAATACGCGTAAGACAAGTTATATATATTTACGTACGTACGAGTTGATCTTATGCAAGTTCTAAAATAGTCCATTGGTCTCGTGCCAAGGAATCATCATTTATGATTCTCCCGTATATCCCCCCACACGAACAAACATTCGAGAGGATTGGAATGAATTTTATTACATAATGAGAGGATTCACTTGAACGTTAAGTAGGCGAGTCATAAATTGAAGGGATGAAAATGAACGCGTTGGAAACTCCCTCGCTTTCCGCGTAAGGAAAAAAAATATATATGGGGGAATTCCTTGCCTAAATGCCCGGATGTTCTGAGAGAAATATTTACTTTAAACATGACGAATCACGTCTCCCAAACCTCTCCATTTGTTCAGATTTCTTTCAAATGTAATTCAAGTACATGATTGGGTTTAAAAGGGGGGTTGGGGTATATGAAAGAGATATATAAGAAATTAGAAGAGCATAGAGCGGGACCTCGAAGCATTGGAACATTGGCACCCAAATGAATGAAGAATATGTTGGTATTCATAGCGTTGGGTTCACTGGGAGAACTTGTAAAGTCAAAAAAATAAGGTAAAGGGAGAAAGTGCAGGGATTCCTTCCACAGCTCCCGTATATTTTTAAACGGGAAATGGAAATCCCTCCTCGTCTTCCAACGTGGGAGGGGATGAGAAAACAGGTGAAGAAAATGATCATTTTCAAATCAACTCTCATATGAAATCTGAATCAACATGAGTTCATTACCTTCACTTTGGAAACCTTTCCCACATTCCCTTACGACTCTTCATGGAAAACCCATTCCCAACATTTATCAATCACTTAAACAACACTTAACCCTCTCGGAATCTCCTTTTAATATTATCTGCTTAGTTTTTCACCAAGGGTCGATTGAACATGTCAAAGTTAATAATTTTGAATTATGTGCTTTTACAATAATACGACTCGGTATTTTCAATGGGGAAACCGAATATTCCTAAATAAATCTTTTACCAGCTGCAGAGTCCAAGACAAATAAATAAATTAAAAATCCCCACGTGTTTGAGGGAAAGAGATAGCGGAAACCGGTTGGGACCGAAAGTTATTAATGATATTTAGTCCTATTACAAAAATTACAATGTCTCGTTACGCTTCAATTGTTTCAAATGACCCAACTGCATTCCTCATTTTTAAAAAATTGATTTCTCTTTTGATTAAATAAGGAAAAATGAAATGTTTAATATGGGGAATTAGCTCTAATGACCTTAATGAGATTTTATTAAAAAATTCGCTTACAGCCCGGGGATGGTAATTTTTTCCTAGCACACCTGTAGGGTTGATACGCTCCGTGTTGGACTGATTTGGCGTATTTTGTTCGGTCCATGGTGGTAGCATGGAGAGGATTCCCTGAATGCCCTCATCCCTGGCTCAAACTCAAAATATACCCGAGAATAAAAAGAAGCACGGAAGTGATTTCTCCACCCGCCCACTTCGACCACCGACGATTCCCCCAACCCTTACACTCAATTAGACAACTCCCGTCACCCTGCTCATCTTCGCCAAATTAATTAGCTCATTTACAGGGTCTGTTCTCAAAGGCGCAATTTCATATCGACACCCTGTGTGATTGTTTTTTCACAAATTTTCTATTTATTTGACTAATTTTAGTTTGAAAAACCTCGATGGGGCCTCATTTTGGCATTTGGTGCTGAAATGTCTTTGGCTGAAGGATCTTTCTAATTTTGATGGGCAGTTAAAAGGAAAAGCGTCGAGGTGTACATTTAACCTCATTTCAATTAACGATGGGTACAGGTGGATTTTAGTGAAATTGAAGATTTAAATGAGAATTAAGGGTTCTTTAAGCGTGGGTAATTACGTTAAGAAAGGAAAACTCACTCAGGTCGTCCATCGTATGAAGCAGGGCGGGTCATGAGCCGCAGTTGGCGAGGTCACAAATTTGACTGTGATATTTATCAAAACATCTGAACTTCCCGGTCAAATTTTCTTTCTTATTCCCACACAAAGCTCATTGTCTCATTTTGGACATATAAACATTTCACCATGCATGGTCTGGATTCATGTTTAACTACATACTGACACTGTGAGTGTCTTAGAGCTTTTAATTAATATACAATTAATTAATGTAATATGATATAATAGGAAATTTAAAGCTTGCCAACAATGAACATTTTCAACTCTCTGAGATATCGTGTTTCGTGTTCGATTCTTATGGCTTTACCTAAAAATTGGTTTCTCGATACCTTTTCTTATGATCAATGTATTGAGCTGTTTACGACTTGGCTACTACAGAAGAGCATTTTCTGAGTTTGTATGGAATTGACTTAAAGTTAGTTAGCTGCTTTATTTCTGAATGGACTTTAAATATTGTTATTCTAATTTAGACAAATAATTTTAAGATAGAAAATGTGACCGGACACCAAAAATATTGAATATATTACATACTAGAATATTATATTGTACTATATGCAGTAATATGCTATTACTCAAACATTAAATTATTTTCTCCATCATTTCAAATCAAATATTAATGCTTTTAAATTTTAATAAATATAGTAAAAATAATTTGTAATGAAAATAATAAAATTATATTTTCACATTTTTGTTTAGTGGGTAATATAATATCAGAGGAATTTTATCATTTCTAAATATTATTAATAATTATAACATGATATTAGAAGGATCGCACAAATGAAATGTTATTTATATGTCAGTTATAAAATTGATGAAAAATTGGATATTTTATTTTTCTCTCGACTTGATGCAAAACATGACAATTTTGATTTGAAGGTCCCTTAAATGGGTAGGAGTATTTGATAAATATGTATATTAAATTATATTTAAGACTATATAATAATCTTATATAATACCGCTATTTAAGTAGAGAATTAATATACAATAAGAGTAATGTTATAATTTTAGCTATTAAAGATAAAATAGATTTCTCTTGGTGTGAATTCTCAGTTTTATAAATAAAATATTAACAATTAATTATCTAAAGAAAAAGAATCTATTAGACAAATCGAGTTCTTAAAACTTTTTATGCTTTTCACAATTCATGATTGTCATCGACTTCCAACAAGAATTCCTCAATTCCTCCATTAGGAATTGGTTTAAAAGAAATAAAGAGTCAAATGGGCATAGTTCCAAGTAGAAGTACCATGCTTTTTTTGGCTTAAGAAATACATATTCATAATAATATGCAATTTACTGTTTGACTGCATACTATATAAGCATTTCATTTTTAGTAAGTATATATTATAGTACATATTCTAGTAATTGTTATTTAAATAAATTAATTACACACGTTAAATTAAGATCATTTTGTAAATCTCCCCATATGTCACTAGTAATTAATTAGAAAAATGGGGTGAGAGGAAAAAGGTGAAATTGAACATATTATTAGAACAATTGCACATTTTGAAGTTCTTTATAAACATTAAATAAATCATACTTCCCATTTTAATTAAGTAACATATATGATATAAGTATGTCGAGTATTAAAAATGTTGATCGTGTTTTTGAATAATAAATTCTTGTATAAGAATATTATGTTTTAAAACTAGCGACTATTACATACAAAGAATCGTAAATAGTGAATGAGTGTTGGGAAAGTTAAATAACCGAACAAAAATTATTACTGAACAACCCAGTTTGCTATATAATTATAATTGTCCATTTCACTTTATTAGCAATTATTTTATATTGTAAAATATTGTTTTTGTAAGGTTTGTCCAGATTTAAACATTGTAAAAACCTTTCAGATACTTATATTTATGAATATTATATAAATATATCAAATTTTTCAAGGTCAAATACATAGGAAATTGAATTGGAAAAGAAATATATATATTTATATTATACATACTTTTAATTATTTACTTGTTAAATCTAATACTATTCGAGAATTAAGAAGAAATGTGCCTTCAGGGCAGAAAACTATTAAAAATATACCTAAATACACTTAATTCTTTCTTCGTAATAAATATAATAGTAGAATGAGGAATTCCAAATCTTTCACAATGAAGTTGAAAACGAAGAATGTGGATTCTTAATTAAGATAACATATGATGTGTACAAACCGGGTGGAATCGAAGTGACATTATTAATTAAAACAAATATTTATGACAAGGCTAAATTTCTTTTTCCAATTTTTTATATTTCTACCAATTTTGTAAAATGTCAATAAGAATATTAATCATAATGCATATAACATGTTATTATATATACCTTACGCTTTTAAACCAATGTTATTAAATAAAGGCAGTGGTCAATTAATGAATATATTTTAAAATAATTACAACCGTTACTTTCATCTTTGGCATATTATATATGTAAAATAGAGGAAGAGATTCTCAAGAGATTCGTCATTAAAATATGGGATATAACTACATATTAATAAACATGTGTATCAATTAATTATAATAATGGTATCATGCATGAAGAGTATTTAATAATTCAAATCAACCTCATTCATTCCTAATTACACTTATTCGCATCAAAAATTCGTTAAATACCGTAAATACTAAATCTATACGAAACCGTATAGGGAGACTACTTGAAAATTCAAGAGTCAAGGAAGGCACGAAGATGCCAAGTAGCTCGTTGATCTAAATTGAAATCAGTTGAGGCTACTAAATCTCTATAAATAATCTTATAATGTAAGTTAAACCCTAGATAATATTTTAAATATAACTATTATTTATTGTAATTAAACTCTAATTCAATCAACTCCTATAGATTCTTAATCAACACAAACATACCAATATTATTAAATGAATAAATATGTAATGAGTTACTAATATTAAATTTCAATGCATCCTTCATTCACAGATTCATTCCACCATCCAAAATCATCTTCGACTCAATTTTGGCAATTATAAATTGTATAATAATAATAAGAAACATTGGTTTTTCAATCTGCATAAAGAGAGTTGGAAAGATTGGGTTAAATTGGTGGTTCGTCTTGAGATTCGGTGGGGAGATTTTTGGCGTCCAGGAGAGCTGCAAAAGAGAGCGGAGTGGATTGCTCTTGCATGAGGAGACGATGAGCGGCTCGGTCCATTTCCTCACTGGTCATTTCAAGGGCTTCGGCCATCTCTTTTGACGTATATCGGACAAATTCGGGGTCTTCGCAGTATTTGCTCAAACCCTGTTGCGCCAACACCTAATTAAGTTTACACAAGATAAGTATAAAACTATCCATTTATAAGTACATATAAAAATATTTGGGATCATGTTGAGATTATACTATTTTATTTGAGAGTTACATTTTAAATTGGATATTTATCCTATTAATTGTAATTGTTTAATTTACGCGAACAACGAGGCTCTCTGCAGATCCAATGATTTCAGGAAGGGAAAGGGTTTTGTTCTCCCCGCCTTTCGGTCCCCCCATAGCTCTCTTTAGATCTTCGCAGAGGCCACCATTAAAGCGGCCACTCGGGACGGCTGAAAGAAACCGCGGGTGAGACAAAGAAAATTCTCCCCAACACAGAAATAGTCGTTCAATCAAGCGGCTCAACATGCAAGAAGTGACCCAAATCGCTCACAGCTATTTAATTAATTTCTAGAAACTACTTATAACATAGTATCTATAAAAGGTATACATAATACTATAAAAGTGAAGAGTCAGAAATTAAGATAAATATAAGTAAATTAAATATATTTAGTAAACATAATGTAAAATAAAATATGTAAGGGCTATATTAATTAATTAATTACACTACTTGTAATTTAGGTGCTAAATGTGAAAATGTGAGTGAAGTGAGTTTGAGTGAGTTGTGCGTTTTGGTCCGGTTGGTCGAGGAAAAAAGAAAGTCGTCACCTTCTGGCGATGGCTTTAAAGGAAAAACAAATGAGGGTTAAGAGATACTGGACATTTGTGTGAATTTATACGGGACGACGTTCTACCTTCTTCAACGACGACGTTTCCAGCACTCGCCCATCGACCAACCCGGTCATCATCGCCCCGCGTGGTGTTAAGTGCGTGAGAGAAGCCAGCAAGAGCCAAGGCCTGGATGTTGGCCGACCCAACGCCCTCACCAATCCCAAAATCCTCATTTAAGACTGATGGGCCAAGCAGGAAACGCCCACAACCCCCAAGCCTTATTCACAATCACACAACACACAATGGCAAAGGAACTTCCATCATTGAGAATTATATGTTATAATACATTATAAATTAGTCAATCGTCTTTCCAATTCATTGCTTTTTTAATTAGTAAATTCTTAGGTCTGGAAAGATGTGTGTTAGTAATGAATTAATCAGCGTTTTTCTTTTGTTTCAGACCCACAAGAAAGTGTCTCAAGTTATAAATCCGAAGAGGGGAAGAGATAGAAACCTGGGTGGGGCGCAGAAATAGGAACGAATTCGTTCAAAAGATTTTAAAAAAAGTGCAAATTCGAAAATGACCAGCAATTTCGTCAAGAGGAGAAAAATGCGAAACAGTTAATAAAAAGACAAATAATGAAAATGGGTTGACCATTCATTGGTTCTCATGTCTGTCTTACCGCTCGTCTCTTCTTCCCCATGATTCCCGGATATCCTAAATGAGGAAGAATTGAGTCTTTCGAAATCCCTAAATAGGCTTATCCCACAAACTATATTTTTTTTTAAATTTTACTTGAAATTCTTGAAAATTGATAATTAAATGATAAATCCTCTATGAGATATACCCTTACAAATTTGTTTCTCTTTTTAAAAATCTAAATTTATTTATAAGTACTTATCAAAACATAAATACTTAATAGATATAATAATAGACAATTTTGACTAAATAACTATATAGGAGAAATCATTAATGAAATTATATTTAGTCTTAAAAAAGATTGTAAATTGAACTTGAGAAGGCCAATGGCCTTAGAGTCGAAGATTAAAGATAAAGGAGAATTTAATTTTAATTTAATTAGAAATCTTACTCTGAGTATCCTTGGCTCAATGGACTGGAAAAAGAGATCGACAAAGGATTCTTTGGAACTCGCAGGGGTCGAAGTGGAATTTCATCTCCGCTTTCACTCGTCCCACTTCTTGTCTCACATATACACAAGTTTTTACGATCATTCTTTTATTAAATGTTTATTAATTTGATTATTGGAAAGCAAGATTGGTCGTGCTTGATCCTTTATAAAACATATTTTTAGTTCATTGAATAGAGCTATGAAATAAGCCGACCTTTCATTAAGAATAGATGGGAGTTGCTTTTGTGGTGAAGCAACGTGATTTGCTCCTTCAGTTCGAACGGGCGAAGTCTGAAAATGAAAAATAAATAATTAAAAAAATTAATTTGGATTAATTAAAAATTCCTAATTAAAATAAAATACTTATTTGATTCATATTGTATATTGGTATTTATTAAAAGTTAAATATTGAAGCAGTTCACTTTATTAAGATCGGGCGATGAAGTCTCTTGGGTCGACGAAGGTCTAGGAAATGGTCCTTGTTTTCTCCTAATGGAAGACCACATGCTTCCAAAGAGTGAATGATTCCTCTGTTATATACAATACAATCAAAAAATATGATAAATTAATATTATATTCAATTCCTTTAAAATCAAGTTAGTAAAAGCAATGAAACTAAATATGAGAAAAAACAATAACGATAATGACAATAACGCTCCAATAAAAATTGATCGATAATGCGGAAAAGAAAGGAAATTGGGCAAATGCAGAAGATGGGTATCATACACGATGCATTGGTTCAGGGTCGTCATTCAAGAGTTCTTCAAGATTCCCTGAAATGGTTCGCTGAAGTTCAGGACCAGCGTCATGCAACGTTCTCAAACCAGCCTGTTGAAATATTCAAAGTTTCCCCTTTTATATTCTCTTCATTGGCAATATGTGAAAGTGTCAAATATCATTGTATCTTTTCCATATGTATGAGATTTAATAATATTTATACTTAGAATACTTAAATTGAGGTTTTAAAATTAAAGATTATTTATATGAGCTACAGTTGAATTCGACGAGAGAGAAAATGGTATTTATTCCCTGGCATCACTTAGCTTACTTGGAGTGTAACTGTGTTAAGGGCTTCTTTGTCTCCTTGTTCCTTCAATTGCTCCTTCCGTTTCTTGAAACGACGGAAGTAGTCTTGAATAAGGAAAGTGGCATAGAACTTCCCTACAGTCACTTCATCGTCGACTGAAACATTAAAAGTAAAACATTTTAAATGATTAGAATATCAATAGATTTTAAATTGACAAGGAATTAAGATTTAGAATTTTACTTCCAGGCGGAGGAACCACTTGGTCCAACAACTTCGGATTTGTTCTCTTCCATATCTTTTTAATGACAGCTCTCAATTCCGCATTAGCGTCATCGATATTTCCTTCTGTCTTGATATGAAGAGAAGTCCGAACGACAGCAAAGAGGGTCGCATTGAACATCACGGTGCCGTCACTGTTCAGCGGCATGTTCATAGATACGAGTCTCTGAGTAAACCAAAGAATTCATAGCAATTCATTTTAAAATAAATAAATTAGGTTGTAAATAAATATTGTGAAATATTATTAAATAAAAGGTTTAAATTAAAAATAAAAATGGTGAATAATTAAAATATTTTGTATAAAGACCTTGCAGGCGACTCTATGAGGACATAATTTCCCAAATCCAAGAGGAGGAGAAATTTTTCTTAAAAGAGTCACGACGTCTAAATGTTTGATTCTTCCTTTAGCATCGGGATCGTATTCCGACCAAAGTCGCACAAACTCATCTAAATGATGTGGCCCAAGAATTGACCAATCTCTTGTTAGATAATCAAAATTGTCCATAATGACAGCCACGAACAAATTGATAATCTGAAAAGCGAACGATCAATATTTCATTATTATAAAGAATAAAGATGACATATAACAAGGTAGGAAAAATATAATTGAATTTAGTTAATAAAATTTAATTAGTGACAGGTGTGTGTAATCTTACAAGAAATGAGCAGAGAACATAGAAAGAGATGAAATAAGGATAGGCAAAATCCGCTCCACAACTCTCAATTGTTCCGTTGTTTATCATAGTTGAATTCTCTTCGAATTCAGTGGTGAGCTGAGCAAGTTCGCATTTAACTTCTTGTTTATTTGTGCAGGCCAACATAATTTCTTGCCATGCTTCCCCTATTTGAAATAATTTAATTTTCCAATCAATGATGATAATTCAACCTTTAGTAATTTGTTATGTAATATATATAAGAAATTTTAGTGATTTAAAATGTGTAACTTACCAGTAGCAGAACGAAAAAGAACGAGAACGGCTTGGGGAAACGATTGAAAATTATTATTTCGATGAATTTCAGTATCATCGTCCAATGCAATTTTTCCAAAAACCTTAAGAATTTGATAAGAATTATTTTTAATTATTTAAAGAATTATACAGACCAATATATAATTTAGAACTACAATAATATTGATTCTACATATTAGATTCTAATATTCTACATATTTGTTTATTTATAGACCCAACCGAATATCTATTTTTATTGAAATAAAACTCATGTCCATGATATTAACGAACACAACCTTGCGTTGCTCTGTCCTTTAAGTTATATTATAAGAAAAGTTATAATTCAAATTATTTGTAGTACCAATATTCGCCCAATTAATCGTAATTTGTTCAACTTGAAATCTTAAGTATTCGATATTCACCGGATAGCTGAAATTTACCATTCGGTCCATCTCTAATTATATAATAATTTTAATTCAATGATTTTACCTGCATCCCAATAACTGCGAATATGAAGAATAGCATAACAATGAGTAGAGCAACGTAGGGAAGAGCTTGAAAAGATTTAATAAATGTCCAAAGAAGAGTCCGAATTCCTTCTCCTCTACTCAAAAGCTTCACAAGACGCATTACACGGAAGAGGCGGAAAAAATTAATCGAAATGATGTTTTTTCCAGAAGGCTATTAATACATTAAATTAAATTTAATTAATATATTAATTCTCCTATCACTTCACTTAAAATGTTAATATAGTTTGGAATATTAATTACATTAACTTCGGAGTACACAATGTCTATGAAGCTTCCAAGTACAATGATGAAGTCAAAAACGTTCCAAGCGTCTCCAAAATAATTCTAGCAAAAATTAAATTATTTTCTAAAATAGCTTCAAAATGTATTTATTATATTATAATATTATCAGTATAACACGGTTTTAAATGTATTATCAATCATGTATTACTAATAAATATGTTATGTAAATATAATAAAAATAAACATTTTTTGAAAAAAATGTTTTCACCCAAGAATAATTAATATGCAAAAAATGTGAAATTATAAATAATTTAGTGAAATCATAAAATGAAAAATGAAAATACTTTAAATCGAAAGGCAGCGAGTTTGAGAACGAATTCTAGGGCGAAGACAGCCGTGAAGATCATGTTCATAATGTCAAGAGCGTTTGTGTACGCCTCCGGCTGCCCATAAAACTTCATGGCCAATGACACCGTGTTGATGAGGATGAGGACGAAAATGACGTACTCAAATGGTTGAGAAGTCACAAGCCACCATACTTTATACTGCAGCCGGTTCTTTGGAATGTATCTTCGAACAGGCTTAGCCTTCAGTGCAAATTCTATGCAGTTCCTCTGAAAAGTTAAATTCAAAAACAATCACCAAACAATAGCAATAAGAGTAAAATGAAATATATAAATATTTATATTTAAAGGATTAGTTCGATTAATTTCAAAAGTTACCTGATTTTTGTCAAGCTCGCAGTTCTTGTACTCTTGTTCTCCCTCGCTCTGGAAAGTAACGATGACAAAACCGACGAAGATGTTTACCATGAAGAAAGCAATGATAATGATGTAAATGATGTAATAAGCTGCCACGAACGGTCGGTAATTATGAATTGGACCCAAATCCTCGCTATGTGAATCTATCGACTTGTACAACATCCTTGAAGGAAAAAATTTTAAAATAATTATGAATTCCAATTCAATTTTAATCAATTCAATTCTAAAATGATCTTACTGAGGCCAGCCTTCAAATGTAGAAACAGCAAAGAGGGTCAGCATGGCTTTCCCAACATCATCAAAATTAAATTTGCTATTTACCCACCGTCTTGGTTCAACAATAGCTTTTGTGATGTCGCCATCATCAAAGACAATGAAATCCCCTCTGGAAGATTAAAAATAATCATTAAAAACCAAATTCGCTGCAATAATGAAATAATCAATAACATGTTTTATATTTACATATAATATTAAATACATTTATAAAACAGATATTTTATTTATATTACTTGCAGGTCCCATCAGTCAATTTTGATCTATCATTACAATCGTATAACTTTCCCTGGAAATTGAAGATTTGATAAATTAGTAAACGCTATTGAATAATTTCAACAAAGGTTTAATTTCAATACCTTAAATAGTTGTACTCCAATAACGGCAAACATAAATTGAAGGAGACATGTAACGAGAACAATGTTCCCGATTGTCTTCACAGCTACAATCACGCATTGGACGACGTGCTATGTAAAATAATTAAATGGGAATTAGTTATTAGTTGAATAATTTCTGAATTGTGTCATTGTCATGTCATTTGTTAAGAGAGTAATTAAATGAAATAAACCTTTAGGCCTTTGGCTCGATTGATAGCTCTTAAAGGTCTCAAAACACGACACACACGAAGAATCTTAACAACGGAAATTGCCCCAGAACTAAATGTTAAAATAGTTTAATAATAATTTATTGACAAACAATGATAAATTAAAATTGAACCAATCCGCAGATACCTCCAAACAAATGAAATGAGAGATACACAGACGACGAGGAGATCCAACAGATTAAACGCCGATCGACAAAACGCCCCATCATGAAGAATAAATCCGAAAACGACCATTTTTAAACAAATCTCAACTGTGAAGACAGCCGTGAAGAAATAGTCAAATTTATTGAGAATCTGTCCATCAAATTAAAACATTGTTAACATCATACAATTAAACGTGAAACTCTGCAGTATGTATCTTTCTCTAACTTTCCTTTCTCTGTATCTAACTTTCCTTCTCTCTATTGTCTAATTATACATAAGTATCGGAATAGATTTATCTAACAATGTATGTTTTATACGAAGTATCTAGTATCGTATGTAATGTGTGAACTTTGAACTTTTTTGTTTTCCCTTCAATGAAATCAAAAAAGAATTTCAAAGAAAAACAAAATATAAAATAAACACCTGTTTGATCTTCAAGCCGTCAATCATTCAAAATACTACACGGTGGGCTCAAAGATATACTAGCTAAATATTATATTACAATAGAAAACTAAAAAATCAAAAAATGCATAAAATCGGTATTTATCTGTTTATATAGGTCATATTGTATGGATAGAAGTCGGAATAATCTTTCACTTATCTCTCACCACTGATTTAATGCACCCAAAAGATAATTGACATTATTTAGCTAATGTTTTTAATTTTTTTAAAACTATATATTAGAGGTATTGCGAGAAAGCAAAGTCCCGTATATACCTAATATAGTAAAAAATATAGTATAAAACCTCGGGTGGGACCAAAAAAATTTAAAGATCAGCAGGTTATCTTTTCTACATTATTGTATGTGACCTGTTTATCCATTTAATTTTGAAAATTTTAAGTTAATTCTGTAATATTGGGTAGTTGTAAGTAAAGAAATGGTCATTAGATCCATTCATGGATTACTTAATTAGAAATCTTTGGAGAAGGATTGTAATTGAAGTGGTTGAATGTTGTTGTGTCACTCCTCATTGCGGTCATTATGAGAAGAGAAATTCCTTTTAATGGAGTTTGAAGGGGGGGTTGTCTAAATACCACGCGGGGGCAAAGTGGAGAAAGTTATTCATCCTCTCTGAGTCCCGCTGGGTTTGTTGATGTATAAGGAGCTCACTTGGTTCCTGTAAGAGGTCTCATGGAGCGGATCTTCACAGGCGAGCATGAGAGAAGAGATGAGAATGCATCCCAGAATTACGTTCCCAAACATATTGTGGTTGATGATCTTGTGACAAACTCCTCGGAACCTAGAGAAATTAAACAATATTTAATATAAACAAATGTTGACAAACCTCTCGAGGCTCATTAATTAGTTGGTTACTATTTACCCCGCTCCCGCTCATTTAATTATATGAACAATTCTGATTGAACCAAAGACTACAATTTCGGGTTATGATGGGGGATTATGTATGGAGAAATTAAATATGGACCATATTACTAATAAACTCAAACTTACCGGTTATTTTGCGTAAAGATGAAGAAGCTCGTTCCTTTGGGGACAGGTTTGATCTTCGTTGTTGATTTAATTTCGGACATGCGACGGGGGCGAGCTGTGGGTTTGACCTCTTCTTCATCAAACTCCATCTCGACGTCCTCCTCCTCCTCTCCATCTTAAAGTGAAAAAGAGGTCATTGGGGTCATTTGTGGATCGTTGTGAGAATATATTGATCCTACTCTGAACTGTATATTTATTATCTACGAAGTTTCATAAAGAAAGTTTTATTTAAAACGATTACCTTGAGTCTCTTTGCCCTCATCGTCAGGTTGGGTTTCAAAGCTCGTTTGGTGCTCGAGATCCTTCACATCCCTATAATACCATTGAGAAGATCGATTAATGGAAGCAGAGAAGAAAAGTGGAGAACTTTCTTTCCACTCTAACCTTAAAACAAACTATTTATCTTCATGTACTCGCTATTTATCCCTCTACTCCCAATGTACCCAATTCTATTAGACTCGTATATTTAAGTCTTTTAACACTCTCTTTAAGTACACCTTAACATTAGCTAATAGTAGATCGTACTATTTTATACTATCTGTTATACAATATTATTTATACAAATACCACATTGTGAAATAGAAATGTAAGTGATTTTAAAAAAGAGTGTTTAAAAAAGTATGTGACACTTTCATTCTTTCAAAAATCTTCATTTTTCTCCCATAATAAAGCTTAACAAAGAAACTTTTCCCTGCTCATTTCTTTTATAATTCCAAGTTATAATTCCTTATTAAAATAATTAAAATTTATGAGTTAAAAGTGCTGCATTTCTTACAAATGCCTATATTCTTATATATTTTATCGATATCTTAAATACAGATTGTTTGAATTATGATAGCATTTTCATATAAATTAAAAATACTTTGTACCATAATACATAAAAATTATCAATATCTGTATAAGTTATTACAAGTGCCTCATATTTATGTTTAATAAAAAAACGTTTATATTATGTCTATATTTAAATATAGAAAAAGTTGAAAATATTATATAAACATCCACATTATGAATATGAACAATAAGCAACTACGCATTAACGCAATCTGATGACAATGTAATTACTAATAGAATCTTATAAGTGTGTATGTATAGTACAACTAGAGTATGTTTTATACAATATATTGTATATGTACGTACACAATTATATTGCTATTTAATTAAGATACGATAAAATTAAGTTACCTTGTCAAATTTCATTAAATAAAGGTCTAATCAAGATTTTATTAAGGTTTCCAGATAATTATATTATGAATTTTTCCAGTTAAAGGAGAATTAAGAAAGTTTTCTAATAAACATTCCAAGAATTGAAGTGCTAAAAGCATGTATATTAACTGATTCAATTTTGTACCTCTACCAAATTTTATGCATACACAATATGTAAACACTATTTTTAATATTGAACATTTAATGTAAAAGGAAGAAAGGCAAAGGGATCTTCTCGTACATCTCTATATGTACAAAGTAAGTTTCCCAGCATAATAAAGTCAAGTTGATGTTTATAGAGCAGTAGGTAAAAAAATGGTTGTTCGTAATGTCTTTTTTCTTTCCTACTCCGAATGAGTTAAGGGCATTAGAAAAGGAGAAAGAATACTGTCATCCCACTCTCCCTTTTTTTACTCCTCCAAGAAAAAGCGTGAGAGGAAAAGTTAAAAACTTTATTATTACAAAAGGAGAATCTGGAAGAAAAATCGGGTTAAATGTGTAGGGCAAACAAGGAATCAATTGAATCCGAGTTGGAATTGTTATTATTTAATTGGCAAAGGGGCGCTCATCCGTGGAAAACAATTATTGATTGGTCGAAAATGGAAAAATGGAAATCGGAGGGGTTGGAATTAAAGCCCCGACCCGCCTCATTAGTTTTCTCTCAGATGGTTGTCGTAGTCGGAGGCGAAGAGGAGACGGAAGTCGTTGTCCTGGTAGGGAATGGGCACGCATTCATCTGCAGCACTGAATTGGGCCGATTATCTCGGAGATTCTCGACACATCTCCGGAATCCTCCGTCGCTGCGACCCTCCGACATCCCCAACAAAACTCCATTTTCAACAAAAAATGACCCACATTCCTAAGGCCATCAAAAGGAATTATTTAAGAAGTCCCTTTATTATAATAATACTTTATAGAAGGTAGTTTCAGAGTGTATTTATGATAATAATATCGTCTTCCAAATCCCCTCAACTTCCGAACACAACGACTTTCTAAACTCTAAAATCTTTCAACTGGGTGCATTTCCCCAAACTTTATACAAATTGTCCAAAAGGTATAAAATCTAAAGCTTTGTGATAATAAAAACCATTATTCAAAATATAGTGCCCAAAGCATTATAAAATCTAAGCGTTTGGATTTTGAACCGAGCATTATAATTTAACTATAATACTAACTTTAAGTAAGTATGTATAGTGTAATAACTATAAGTATAATATGAACGCACATAATAATTAAATGTTAAATTGTTCCGAAAATATGTATGTATTAAATATTGTATCATCATAATATAGTGTAGATTAAGAAATTACCAAAGTAATTATTCGTTGAGTAATTGTACTACCGCATTCCAATGTTTAAGGTTGTCTTAAATTTAATCTTCATATTGTATTTAATTGTTATTTTATAATGAAGTTTAAGGGCGAGGGATGATAAAGTTTCATTGACCTTCATCACAGTCGAGTGGTTGAGTCGGAGAAGAAATTTGGATTATGCATAAATATCCTCCGCATCAACAACTCTCACTCACACTTTAATGGGTAAAGTTATTCTAATGCGAGGACCGAGTCTCCACGCGACTTCTCATCTCCTTCCTCACTTTATTGTGGAAGGACGTGAAAGAGAATGTGGAATGGGAGGGAATATTTTGGAAAAATTATTTTAAAACTTACACGTCGTCAGGGTCGTCGGGATGGAAATCCAAGTCTTCGACTTCGTCGCCTTCTGCTTCTCCGCTTTCTCCTTTCCCTTCGGAACCTTCTTTCTCTCCGCCCTAAGAACCAAATCGAATTTAAAAGATTTTAGAATATCAAATGCAGAATTTGACTATAATGTTTCTTATGGTGTGTACTTCGCCTTCTTCTTTTTCAATCTCTGTGAGGGACTCTGCATCGGCCAAATTGTCGACGGCGATGGCCAAGAACACATTGAGAAGAATGTCTTGAAAAGGAGAATTGGAATTAGGGTGAGCTTGGTCATAAACTTGTAAGTTACAATTTCCGCAGATGAAGAGAATGATGAAGTAAATGCAGGCGAGAATGCCAATGGAAGAAACCCCACCGTACGCGTTGATTCCCAGGTACATCACCTCGTTCCAATCCTCACCTGTGAGAATCTAAGAAACGATTTGAATATGACACTGTTCAACATTTACAGGTTGCTTCTAACTCATTAATCTAACAATTAATATTAAATTCTAATTTTAGCTAATACTACAGATACTTTTATGCGAAAACCTGAAAAACGGTGAGAAGACTTTGCCAAAAGGAATCAAAATTATTCCTTGGTTTGTCTTGTGTCGGGTCAAAGTTGAATTTCCCTCCAAACACTTGCATCCCGAGAAGAGCAAAGATGACAATAAAGAGGAAAAGGAGGAGCAAAAGTGAAGCGATTGATTGGATAGAATTAAGTAAAGAAGCGACGAGGTTCGAAAGTGACCGCCAATATCTACACGAAATAACCATTTGAAGCTTATGCTACTTTCGCTATCTTTATACTCACTTTGTCACTTTGAAGACGCGAAGGAGACGGACACAGCGGAGAACGGAGACGCCCAAAGGAGGAATCCATTCTTGTCGGGTCAAAACAACTTCGATGATGCTGCTGATGACGACGAAACAATCAAACCGGTTGAACAACGATACGAAGTAACCCTAAACATCAAAATTATAATTAAATGATGACAATGATGAACCCAAAAAATTAATAGTGATATTAATGAAATGCTCATGAATTAATTAAAAGAGGGGAAATTACCTGAAAACCAAGGCTGTACATTTTCAAGAGCATTTCACAAGTGAAAAGAACGACGAAGCACAAATTAGTGACTTCTAAAAAATTAAAACAGGCAAGCAATGATAAAAAATTTAGTAAGAATGGACAGTTATAAATATGTATATTAACTAAAGTCAATAAAATGATTATTTATTTGTGCCTTGGAAATCATCGAGCCAGGCTGGCTGATGGTAATGTTCAGTCGCGAGAATCCCCGTATTAAGAAACACAAGGATAATAATGAGCCAATAAAAGGCTTGAGATTTCACAGCCTTCCGACATCCTCGACGAAGTCTTCTATTAAGCCTATAAAGTCATTTAAATATGAACATCTCGATGTCTAAATAATTTAAAATATCACTAGTTTCGTATCGATGCAATGAATCTATATAAATTATAAATTAATTAATTCTCTGAACGTAACATTTATGCTATATATTTATTAATAAGAGGTAATTATAGAATTTTTGGTGTTTCTGAATGAGTAATATTAAGCAGATTAAGAAAATTATAGAATTTATAAATTGGATTTTGAATTTGATTTTGACCAATTTATATCAAGTGGTTTGATTTATTGCGAGTAAAACTACACACCTATGTTTAGTATGAGGAAGTAAAATGGGCAGGTAAAGGATAGAATTTAAAGGCCTTGGTAAATAAGTATTAAGTATTTACTAGTTGATCCTAAGTATCTACTTGTGAAAGTAACAGAAAAACAGAATGTTCATTCTTCTCAATATGGTTTGTGAATAAAGGGAAAGTTTGTAAGAGTAAATGATGTCTAACAAAGGAGTTGTATAGCAAGAATAGCAACAAAGTGAAAAGTGCTTTGTATGTGTATTGTATGTATTTGAGGTTCATTTCCTCGGCTGTAAAGTTTGAGATCAGCATCAGTGGTTTTTATCTCGTTCGAGCATTCCACCACCTTGAGAACCACCGCCGCTCGCCCACAATTCCGAACAAGAGAAAGAACATGACCAAATTGATGAAATTGGAAGGAAAAGAACCAAAAGTTGAGTTTTGCTCATTTAACAGGGCTTCCTTGACAAATTCCCTCTTACCAAACTTTTTTGATTCACTTATTATTTCCATATAACTCAAACTTTGTACTTCACCCAACTCTATATATATTAAATCTTCTCATAGATACAAACTCTCCTTTAAACACATTCTTGAGAAAATTGGCTTTTCTATTATGGTTATTTATCTCTCGAGACTCCATCGGAATATTGGGGTGGTGAGAGAGGAAAACAAATCTAAATATTAAATAGGAAACCCCTTTAATTTTAATCTTTTCTTTTCTAAACACTATTTTGATTAAGCCCCCCGTCTTTCGGATCTTGTTAGACGAGAGGGGAATTAAACTGCGCGTTATTAAATGATTAGAAGGATTCTGACCTTTCACAGGCTCTCCGGTTACTTTGAATGCAAGGCATCTTTTGAGATTCTGAGCCTTCTTCTTCTCCTTTCTCCGAAGTGTCTGCCTCTTTCCCTTTTGCTGCATCATGTTAAAAAATTATTAAACTTCTTTAAAAAAATTATTAAACATTTTATATTAATTACCGAAACTTTCAATAGTTTCATAATTATTTAGAATTTTAACAGGATTATTATACTAATTATTAATGCCTAATTAATATGCCATTGTTTAGGAGAATTACTATAAAGCCTTATTATATTACAATTTGTAGTCATTTCATCGTTATTGTACAGTTACTTTTTAGGTATTAACAAAGCAATGCATAATAATATACTTCCTATAATGAAACAATGTAAAATGTGATGAGTAAGGAAATGTTTAAAATTCATTAATTCTCGCCCTGGTCCCTTGTTTGTGAACAAATATGAATTTGATCTCACCCTTTTCCTCCCCTTCAGGTTCGATGTCTTCAGCTTGAGTGATCCAATCGAGGTAGCCGCGGAGATCTTCTTCGATCTGCTGCTTCTCGCGAAGTTTATGAAAATCACCTCGGGCCTTTGCTTTTTCTCTCTCCTTTGAAAACTCTCTTAAATGAGAGAAAAATCATTGTTCATTATTTCATCCACCAGTTTTCACTTTCCGACCTCCAACAAAATTTGATACTTCCTCATAAAATTATTATTTATTTCAATTTTTTTCATTTCTTCAAACAAGGTTAAAAGCCCAAGAACTTTCATTTATGAGTTTATGGTTTACACAAACAATAATATTAGACTTCCACTTCGACCTTATCAATCTTATCTTAATGGATTTTGAATATAAAAAAATAGGAAACTTTTTCAAGTAGATCGAAATAAAAGTTAGTCAATTGCCTCCATATTTCTAAATGTAAGTACTCTAATATAATACGTGTCCTACTTATGTAGTAAATACATTTGAGCTTATCTTGTGAGTACAAAGGGTTAGAAAGTCAAATGTGATTAAGTGTTAATTTTGTGATGTAAAGAGATGGGCGTACGAAGATGACATATCATATTTGTCGGAGCAACGTCGTAGTCAAAGGGGCGGAAGTCGCATCTCATGAAATTTTGTCTCCTGATAGGAATTTCCTTTTCTCGTCTTGAAGATTGAATGAGATGTTGGTGGATAAATGTAATTTATGAAGCGGGTTGGTTGATGATGAAATCAATCCCCTTCACTTCAACGTCCCCCATCTCCTTCCGCTCCTCTTTTGAGGAAATCTAATATCGTCCGCGGCGTGTCAATACAAAGCTCATCCCAACAGAGAGCTGAGTTAATTTGGAGAGAAACTGGATTTGATTTGGCCCACTGGGAGGTGAAAGGTAAAAGAGCCATCTCAACTGGGAATCTCCCAGACTCCCACAGACTCCCAGTCCTTCTCCATATGCGTCCGCTTTGGATTAGATTCCATACACGAGTGTGAGAAGTGAGCTTAAAGGTAATTGGAATCTGTGGAAGGTATATTATACAAGGAGACAATTAGGAATCCAATTTAATTGCCTTCTCGGCCTAATTACTCCAAACCCTACCTTTCCCTCCCTATTTCACGCTTATTAACCGCGGTGAGGAGAAGAAGGAAGGATTGAATGAATTAAAAGCAAAGCAATCCCAAATCCCATACAATCTTTCATGTCTTCTCCAAAGACCTAATGACTTTTCTTATTACCAATCTTAAAAGCGGCAATTAAATAATGCTCGCCTCTAAACATTTCAATAAAATCATCATCAACGACTATGTATTTAAAATTCTAATATTACTAAATTATTATCCTGAGTTTAATTCTCTTGAATAAAATATTTAACGTATCTCTGAATTCACCTCATGTTGTGGCATGTTTTATAAAATCATATAGCCGACTTATTTAAGTTAGTTAGTTGACATTAAGACAAATTGAATTACCCGCTCAAAACACCAAGAATTAGGTTCATGACGAAAAAAGCTCCAAGGATGACCATGGAAATGAAATACATCCATTCCCACGAGCTCCCCATTGCGTCCTCGATCTAACAGAGAAGTCGGGATTGTAATTGGAGAAGGAGTGGAAGAGATCAACTCACGTTGTACATCACAGTCGTCCACCCTTCTAGAGTTACGCATTGAAACACCGTGAGCATGGCAAGCCCAAAATTGTCAAAGTTGGTGATCCCATCATTCGGACCCACCCAGTAGCCTCGACACTCGTAGAACTCGTCATATTTGGAGCAATTGAGTCCCCCGCCGCAAGGAGTTGGATTGTCCATCATCTTCCCTGCACCCATGGAGTCAAAAAGGAGCCTTGGCCGATGGCAATACCTGTTGTGTTGTGAAAGCAGGTTTTATGAAGCTTTCCCGAAAACAGCTCGAGTCCGATGATCGCGTAAATGATGATGACGAAGAGGACGAGAAGCGCAATGTGGAGCAACGGCACCATCGCCCGGAGAATCGAGTTCATCACGACCTGGAGACCTAAAGGACGTTCATCATCGTGCAATCAGTTGATTGAATGAAAAAGCGGGAAATTCCTCACTTGGTACGCCAGTGACGAGCCTCAGTGGTCGTAAAACACGGAATGCTCGGAGTGCTTTCACATCAAATCCCTCCTTAATCAAATTTGCTAAAGCTGTGCTAAGAAGCCTGAAATGATAAAAACAATAAAAATGACCAATCATTTATATTAGACAACAAACGTCCTATTACTTATTGATATTTTAATGCCAGTCTTTTTTGCAATTTCAATTGGGCTTCATTTTAACGATAGCTAAATAATTAAATAAGCAAGTAAATATGTAATATAGTAGATACATACATTTATGATATATGTATACATATATATTAGTAGTATCATATACTTATTGTTAGGTTAGATTCTATGGTTCATTTTCGCTATTCTTTGCTTGATCATGATCTATCAAATTATTAATTTGATCTTAAAGAAAATGCTATATATTTATATAAATCAATGATTATCAGAAAAAAGCTCGCACGATAGGTGTTTGCACAAAATTTAGTAATGTAATAAAGAAAAATATTACATTTTTGCGAATCACTAAAATAAATATTTTTAAGACACTAAATACATTTCTCCACTTCTCCTGTTCTTTATAAAATAAGGGAAGGGAAAGGCCGTTAAAATCCATGGAACTTTGTAGTTTGCAGACAATTTTTATGATTTCAATTTGCAAAAAACTACCGGCGGCTCCTTCACATGTTCAACCCTCATTCATAAACTATTGATTCTCAATTAGCTCCTCATCTCTCTCCCTTGATGTTGATCTTATAACTAACAATGCAATTTTTCATGTTGTTCAACACGGGAATGGAGAAACAGCTCAATTATAATTGTAGGTGAAACATATAGGAATAATTTGTCTCCATAATGCTTATATAACCATCGAACGAATAATGTGGCCTGACTGATAATGTATTGGTATATTTGTAGTTATATTGGTGAGTGGCAGAAAATATAAGAATCCTCCTTACCCTATGACTACAATGGTGAAATCGAGGAAGTTCCAACCATTCCTGAGATAGGCCCCAGAATGAGCCACGAACCCATACGCGATGATCTTCATCGCGCACTCCAGAGTGAAAATGACCATAAAGACATACTCGACGGTCTCCTGCAGATAATTAAATAATTTATTATACAAAAGCATATTCATTTCATTATAGAACCTCAGGAGTTTTTTGGTTGAACAAAAGTTAGTAAAATTACAGTCCTTTAACAATGTATTTTAATTGTTTTATGCCTAGTAAAATATTCATTCTAAAAATTGAAATCTCTGTAAGTAAAGAATAAAATCCTGTGTTTTCTCACCAGGGTCGAGTTGATGTGGTTGGAATCCCCGTTTGGGTATGGAGTGAAAATAGCCAATGCGACACAATTAGCAAAGATTGTCAAAAGGATCAGGTACTCAAATGGCCTTGAAAACAAACAATTCAACAATGGCTCCCATTTTCATAATAAAACAAACATTCATCGAAATGGAATTCAAAGTTTGATATTTAAAGTATTGTGAAAATATTATAAATGGTGTTTGTACTTCCACTCGACGATGTCGATGCAGAGCTTCCTCAAGGGATTGTTGAGTGTGAGGCAAAAGAGCGCCCGTTGAGGTCGGTCAGGAAGGACCTTCCCTCGACGGGGCACCCTGGGCGGCTTATTCGCTTTCATTGAGCCGCCACTGAGGGCAACGTCCCACGCCGACGAGAGCGGCTTCTTGTCCTCGCCCACCTTCCCACCCTCGCCCGATTTACGGACATCGGATGGTCCTGAAACAATAAATGATATTAAACACAAACAGCTTTAGCTCCTTTAATTAATTTATTTTCGGTCGTAAATAACCTAACATTGTATATATTAAACCAGGTCGCTTTTGTTAATGCTCTTTAAGAAGGATTTGGTCACTTTGATACTTATATTTGAAATACCTACTTTAACATATTAGACTATTCAAACTGATTTATTAATATATTAAGTACAGTTATACCATAGTATATGCAAATACCTTTGTAGTTATACAAAGTTCTATATTATTAGTTTAGTAGTATATATTATAACAAATACTACTGATAATTACATAGGTAAGATTGCTACATAGAATACAGTAGTGGTTAAGAATACTTCTGTAGCTTCGTTTTAGCATAGCTGATCATGATTTCTTGATCTCATATTGCTAAAGACTCGTGCCGACAAGAAAGGAATTCGGGGATAATGAGTGATAAAAAGACGAACGAGGTCATTTTCTTATTTGTAATGCATGGGTTGCGGAAGGGTAAGGTGAAATTGGAGAAGCATTGTTATCCACTGACTACTCGGGTGATGGGAATGGATAAGTGTGAAGAGACGGACGTCTACGATGCCATGAGACTTTCTCGGACCAGAGCCAACAAACTGACAAGAAAGAATTGTAAAGAAACAAGAGACTCATCTTCACCAGAATCCTCAATGAAAGGCGAACACTCTGAATTAAATAAATAATCTACCCATTAATCAATTTTCTTAAATCCCGCCATGTTTTCTCAGCTTTAATTCACGCTCTATGATTACCTTTTATACACTACATAATAATATATCTAGAATTTAATAAATGAAAGTATATCGATATATCTTATGCTCATAATGCACCCTTTATATATCAACCAATACAATTATACATACAAATGTAGTACCTATATTGTATGTATTTAGAGAAAGTATTCATGAATGGGGAAAAGTGGGAAAGAATTGATTAAGTCATATTGTGAAACACGGGATTTTATATCTTCACTCATAAAAAGCCTAATTGATAAATGAACAAATAAAGGAGGGAAAATTCATTATCTCTGAGTAAGCCTGTGTGTAATTAATTGGGTCTCTTCCATTTCTGGAGAGACCACATGGGCGAATCGATTTATGACCCATTCATTACACCTTAGAGACAAAAAATGTGGGGAAAAGTTGGAGAGGTTAGAAGTGATATAATATTACATCATGTCAAAATCGCTGACGAAGGGAAATCTCATTGTAAATATATATCCCTTATATCAATACAAGTTCCCAAGAGCAGAGAATAGAACATAAAAGCATTGTATGAGGCTTCGGACAATTCAATTTTCAACTCTCCATCTTTCCCTTGAATCAAGTGCCAGAGTTTAAATCACTCTCTAAACTCATTGTCAATTGGCAAACTAATTTAATTGGATATTAAGACACCCGTTCTTCTTCAGCTATTAAGCTTAGAGTTAGCACAACTTATTGTGATAATTTATTCATTAATTCAGGAGGATTGGGCAATAAAAGGAAGCTTTTGATATTTTGACTTTCAACTTGGCTAATTAATTTTAAATTGGAAATGGTGAATGGAAAGGTGGGGTAATTGAAAAAGCGGGAGATTTGAGCGAAGGAGCCATGGGTGAATTAGAGAGAGTTAAATAAGATTGTTTGAAGATGGAATTTCCCTCATTTTGAGGACTCTTGTTGGCTTCCTTGGCTTCTGCCCCAAAAATAGGACGAGATAAAAGAAAGTGTCGGCGGGCATCTGCCGTTTCTTCTTCAATCTCTCCCGTTCATTCTCTAATACTAAATTCTCCCTCAACAGCCCAGCAAATCCCTTCAATTTTTTTCAAACAATTTAATTCGTTTACAAAACCTATTTAATGCCCCCATTATCAAATCCTCTGAGTTTCAATAAATATATAAAGTCATAAACCTTTGCCATTCGAATATGGCCAACCTATTACTTTATGTTGCTCTATTGCTCTTTGTAGCTATATAATGTACATCTGTACAATTAGGTTATATCTGTAGATGATATGAGGTATATAAGTACCTTTAGCTCACTCGTCGGTATAATATTGGAATAATATTGCTTATGGTTTGAAGTAAATCATAAATCTTTTATTTTCTTATATTACCAAGGATTAATGTATTTTTATATACTCGAAAAAAATAAAAATTATAATCGGAATTGATCATGACTTATTGAAGATTCCATTATATCCATGGAGTCATTAGAGATATTACATCTACTTATTTCTCATGTCTTTGAATCAAATTTGTCTTGAGGTTTAAAAATCCTATGAAAATATGTAAAGAAATATATATAAAATTAGTAATGCATAGTTGAAAAGTTGAAACATAAATAGTCGGGAAATGAATAATGTGAGGATTTGAGCAGAGCAGCTGGGAACATTTAATGTACAAGATCTCTATACACATTTCTCATGGTTTCCCTACAATGTATCGAACCATTTAATTTCCCTCCTTTCCCTTATCTCTCTCATTTACATTTCACGTCGGGGAGTTATCAGTTAAAGAGATTCATTCATCCTCTCACCACTCACCCTTTAAATCTATCCATCTTCAGCATTTAACTTATCTTTTCGGAATTAGTTAAAAAGCTGGACTAATTGGCTACTCCTTCAAAGGCCCCTTTATTAAATAAAGATATTTAATTCAGCATTGAGCATTTAACTAGTTATTTAGTAATAAACTCCAAAGGAGTAAATGATCGGATTTTGTTCAATTTTGATGGCATGAGAACATTTGTTGGAATGGGGTTTGGCTAAACAAAAGGTATTATTATTATTACATTTTGGACCCTTATTTGAGTTTATGGGGATTTGGATAGATGTGTTTTGGGATCTTGGCTCAAACGATTCACTTGGGAATGAGAATGGCAGTCTTATTATTAAAACTAGCGTCAGTGGGGACTTATTTGCCCAAACTCAAATTCAACGCGAATGTGTGAGAGACTGAATTGGATATTTATTTATATGTTCTTACAAGACATTTTGGCAATACAGGCACTTTATATATCTCGGCGGATTGGAGCCAAATGCTGGTCAATATCGGAAAGTAGTATGTATTAAAATGCAGCCATTTTAATTGTAATTCTTGTCTTGTTCGTCTGATTCACTTGATGAATCCATTTGCGGAAATTGATTTCGGAATCATCTGGGGCTGGAGTTTGGACATGTGAGTTTAAATAGGAATTACTGGGCCATTTATTCATTTGATAATTAGGCGGACGGGAGATGAATATGGATGGGAGGATGGGAGTGAGGAGGTGGGTGGATGTGACCTCTCGTCTCATGTCATCTGCGGTTAAAGTGGGGGGAATTTGGGTCGGGCGAGAGGCTGGAATCAATTAGTGGGTGAGGTAAGGGGCTCACACTCCCCGGTGAAGGCAATTTGCCAATTCCACTACCACACAATCCAGACCAACTCACACCCAAACATCCACCTTTAATTCACCATCTCGAAATCCTTTAATTAACCGAACAACCCTGTTGGTCCATTTGGAATCCGGATTTTCCATCACTCACTCAATCACGACTTTCAAATGGGTGAGAACGAGGAGAGTGATGGGCCCAATACCAAAGATGAATTTTCTCAAAATAAAGAATGAGGTAAAACCTCGGTGCCGCGCCGTGTCAAGGAAATCTTATGGGAGGAATGGGGGGAAATTCATGAATGAGGAAACGAGAAATTCTCACTTAAAGAGCGCCTAAAATTAAATCACGGGGAATTTCACCTTTTCAAGTTTCCCAAATCTTTATACCCAAATTTTTGCTTCTAAATGCTTAATACTTAAGTAAAGGCTCTTTTTGGATTCAATCATTTCTCTTAACATTAAATACTTTACAAAGTTATAATTTATGGAGAATCAAAAATAATTTCATTGATTCGCTTCTGATGCCAACAATTGAAATGCAATAACAATAAGTAAGCATCTAATCAGTAAACAGCCTTGCTTTCTAGATATGTATCTTTTTAATATTGTATACTATAAATTGTAATTTTAAACGGGAAGAAAGCAAAAATTCAAGTATGTTATATAACAAAATATAGCTAAACCTTTATTATTTACCTTAGTATATTTATGTCAAAATATATCGCATATAAAAAGATAAGATATTTAATATTTATGACACAAGAACAGTTTTCATATTTTATATGTAAAATCCATCTTTTTACCTAACATGAATGTTATATCAGCATTCAGTATGTGTTATATTTATATGTATTTAAGTATGTACATATAATACATACAGGTATATTATGTAAATATACATACATACATATTTATAATAAGTATACCATGGTAGTATGCTAGTGAGATTTATAGCAAATATAGATAAGCCGCATGTAATTATCGTTTGTATTTACTCAATTCACCGTGTCTCGTGTGTTCGTGTCATAAAAGCATGTATAATGTTTGTTTTGGAATTTACCGTTTTATTTCTAACAAAAAACTTGGTCGAGTCAAATGCGAAGATATTCCATTTTGATGGAAAATAGCCAAGTTCCGTATATTGTGAATCGATGAAAAGCTCAGACCACACACCTACTAAAATATGAAATCAAATCCAAAAATCGATCTATTTATGAACTACATCTTCTATTATAAAGACATAAAATATTTACTTAATTATATAAATTGAGCATTTAAAGAGAAAGTAAATGAATTTTTGAATCGAACTAATTTATATGTAAATTGAAATAGGTGTAATGTTCTTGTTGATTGGTTTACTCCAAGACATCAATTTACTTAAAGTCAAAAAATATTTGTGAATCCAATCGAGCAATCTGGGCTCAACTTTATTAAAAGTAACCACTAGTGGTTGTGGTTAGTGAATTTATAGATTCCCAGTCAGACAGACTTTCCCAACAGTCTGCTCCACTACAATGTTTTCAACCACATCGTCTGTCCTCAATTGACAAATGATTTCAATACCAACTTCAATACTACCAAACTCAACTCGTTCATCATTATTAATTGTCTTACTTTAAGTTACAATCCGCTCAAATGTACTTGTACTCAAATACGAGGTGAAAGTTGAGAAAATATTGATGTACAGGATGGTCTGGAATATGTATGTAATATGCTTAATATATATTTACATTTAATAATATTTAAACATTAAATGAACTCACCAGCCTCGTCCTCCATAATTACTCAAAGCTCTGATACTCTCTCAGTCAGTCAGTGTAGAAATCTCTCTTGCCCGGCTTTGTCCATTTCATTCTTTTATTCATACAGAAACATGCGAACTAAAATGTGTTTGGAGGGGAAAAGAAGAAACGAAAAATGAACTTGGGAAATTGGAAAATTTGTCCCTTTTTCCAGATTTTCTTACATGATATTTTGTAAGGTGGATTACTTGTAGGGAAAAAAATAGAATGAATAATAGTAACTCAATGTCAATGGGAGGTTCTCGTCACCATTTCATTTCCTTTCCACTGATCATGAGAAAACTCATCATTTCCACATTCAAATAAATACACGACTACACTGGTGAATTAAACCACTTTGTTAAAAAACGGCACATTGTTCGAAACATAAGGATTGTAAAACTGGAAATAAAAATGTTCTCTATTTGACTCACTTTTCCTGCCACCTTTCAAAATTGAACATATAATTAAAAAATAACCAAGTCTTGTATTCACATATACATACAGAATATAATATTTATATACATATAATGGTAGTACATATGATAAATTTTGTAGCATATTTGAAATACGTGACATGTCATACCTAATGAAATGAAACTTGTCGTGTAAAATCCAGTAAAAGAGAGAGGAAAAACACATTTTTATATAAATATGTGCCTCATTACAAAAAAGCTCTGAGCGTCTTTTCCTCTGTTGTGAAGATGTTGGGTGTGGAAGACGGCTCTACTGGTTAATAGATTCCCCTTATTTAAGAATACCTAAATAGTAATAAGGATTGGAAGAATAGGAGAAAAGGGTTAGTGAGAAAAAAAGGATTTTGTTCACTATACACATACACACCTCATGTCCATGGGTCGCTGTGTGTAAAGTTTATATAATAAAGTTGTTCGCGAGGGAGGAATGTGTTTCTTAAATAGAATCTTCTTCTTCCGTCTAAAATTAAAAGTGTAGGGATTTGAGGGTTGGGGCGTTGAGGAATTTCAAATGGGCCACGAGGGTCTTTCCATGTGGAACGTGGAAAATGAAAATCATCGGCAACTCACCCGCACCCATCATACAAATCACGAACACCACTTTGACCTTTGACCCACCAGCGAAAATTAATTTTTAAATTATCAACTATTTTTAAATTTTTAGCTCCTATCAAAAATTTCAACGCGTAATTAAAATTGACAAAGGCTCATTGAGCCAGTCCAAGAAAAGTTAATTATTAGAGCAAGAAGATGAATGTTTATTGAACATTCCACCTCGAGTGATGGAGGAAGGGATAATTTGATAATTAGGTTAAATGATGAATGATGTAAAGTGTAAAGTAGGTATATAACTAAATAGTTTATCAAGTGGATATAGAGAAAGCGTATATCTACTTTGACAATAAATTCCCTTCCACAACAAGTTCATTAAATAATAGAGCCCTCAAGTTCAATGAATCTCTCCTAATTACTTGAGACACTTGAGATGGGAGTCGAAAAGTATGTAAGGTGATTTACACTTTCAATTCTACTCGTCGCCTCCCGTAGAAAAAAAAAACAATCACTTGACTTTGCCATTGAAATCCTTTTCCCAATTACTTAACTTTTAAGAGTCGTCCGGAAATCCCTAGCGAAATCATAGAGCTATCAAAATCATTTCAGTTTGCCATTAATATTTCCTATTATATTATTTATATTACATTCCTAAGAACGACGATTATAAATCTAATTACACAAAAAGGAAAAATGAACCGGTAAATTGGACAAAAAAACTAAATTTAAAAAAAATCGAAACCACTTACATCACATTTAAAAATTAATTAAAACTTCTTAATGTAAAAAAAGAAAGAGGAACAGAATTAATATTTAACAAATTCCCTCTGTTACTTAATACAGATATACTTTTTAAAAAGTCTCCCTGATCAGTTATCAAATATAGCGCATTTTATATATTGACCACTTCTAAATATATGTGAATTATCAAATTGGCAATGAGAGTAAAAACGTGAATAAAAGACTTGGTATTAAATAATGGGGCAGTCGACAGTTGGAACAATTTTAAATAATAAATGGATAACGTTTAATTCCGAAGGTTGTTGAGGCGTCGGACGCCGGGAGAGAACTGGAGTTTGTCGGGGAGGATCCGCCAACCTCCTTGCAAAGCCCCCTCTGCTTCCGATTCTAGTTCCGGGGAACAACGGGAGGAGCAACAGGTTACAAGGAACAATTCCCTTGCTAAAATACTTAAATATAAGCTCTCTTTTGTTCAAACATCTTTTCGATCAGACCCAATTCTCAAATCCTCTTTGTTTAGCAATTTTAATCGCGGCATTGAATCTTTTCAACTCATTGTACATAAAAGACATTTCCTTTAGATGTCTATTGTAAAATATTCAGGTTAAACAATTTCCAAAAGTCAACATTAAAATACATAATGCATTTCATAAGGTATTTAAAATAAAATATACTCATAGTCATAGGAGATATCTGTAACATATTTATAATGTGATCGTAATAAAAGTACTTGAAAGGAAAGATGTAATTATTTATTAATAATATTAATGGAACGACAGCAGCGTGAGTTTAATATGTTGGGATCATTAATCATTTGAGTGATTGGACAATTTGTATGAAGGAGAAAGGAACAGAAGAAATGAAAGAAAGTTAAAAAGCGTCCTCGGGAGTCAGCCAAGTAAAGTAAAGAAAATGAGCCAACTAATGGACATTTACATCCATTTAGATGGAGGCACAAGTCAAGGAAAGCTTTTAATGTTAGTTAACATAAACTGCACAACTATCGAGTTTCCCACTTGTCATTAACATTATTTATTAGCAAAAGGCTCAACACAAATACTCAAAGAGATCATTTTCCAAGCGTTATGAACCTTTATATTTAAGTTAAATATAATGTAATCTATATGGTATTTATTATGAAAATTCAAAATTTTAATTATTTATCCTTAATTATTGGCAGATTATAATTATTATTTAAAGTTTATTAGATTTATATTAAGAATATAGATGAATGTGGGCAGGTGCGTACCCAGCCCAAAATTTTTACTAAGCCTAATTTCTGAGAATAATTTTACGTAGTGTAATTTACTGGTAATTTTCAAAAGCAAAAATATTGGGCGTAATTATTATTTTATTTGAATATTTAATTATCATAATAATGATTAAAACTTGAGATTAGAGATATATAATAATAATAGTTCCTTTATTCATTTAAATGCTGACCCATACCCATTAGGGTGTAACTAGGTAATTGACAATTCTTCGAAATCTTCGAATGTAAGATTCTTGAACAACTTGCATCTTGCACCTCATTTAAGCAAGTTCAACTTCGTCAACTTGCCACTTGCCAAGATCGTTTCTTAATTTAAAGAAAGTATACAAGACATGTTCATTATTTAGTTTGTTCATCACCCATATTACCGTAATACCCCTTCCTACCTATTACATATACCTTGTATTGTATACATGTAAAATTTCTCTAAAATAAAAATATTATAATATTTAATTACTCAAATAAAAAAATTGAAAGTAAAAATATAAAATTAGAAATCTATAATATCTAGTGTAAGTCTCCAAAAATTTTACTAGGCCTGGGCCTAGTGCTGGGTACGCCCCTGAATGCGAGTTCTATAATGTTCAATTCACCTCCCACTCTCTTTTGAATCTCCGTGAGCTAATTTTGAATTTTATGTATTCGGATGTTGGCTCGTTCACAATGATCCACTCGGGCTGTAGGTGACGAGTAATTTGTGGGAGATGAGACAAAGAAACCTCTCCATGCACATTATCTTGGGCTATCAGGCACACACAGAGATGTAGTTATTTGTTCTAGTACTTAATATGTATATATATATATGCATAGTTATTACATAGAGTAAGTACAGATTATGTACTCATGTATGTCGAGGCAAAGAAGAACCGATTCGCTCCGACTTACATTACGCTATTTGTAAATGAATGAGGATCGTATTTTGAATTCCTCGGGTCGTTAGGGTCGAGAGTTTAAAGAATATAAAAGAATTCATCCATCCCACAGAGTTGCTATATAATCCTCCGCTTTTATCTTCAAGAACAAAGGCGGCGTCCTCCGCCCATTCAATCTTTCCACCTTCAAAACTTCCACTGCATCAATTCCCATCACCTTTGAATCGCTCCTTAACTTCATCCCTCTTTCAACTCCCATATTAAACAATCCACTGACATTGTGTGAAGAGATAAAAGGAGTATTGAATTCAAAAGCGGTTTGATTTAGAGCTGCCGACTGATTGAATTAATTGTATGTGATCCAAGGCCCAATTCCAATTATTCAACTAACTACATTTCCTTACCCAATTCCACATCTTACAAGGGTCTTGGGCGGAAATTAAAGAAGCCATTTTGTAACCCAATATTGTGATTCCGATTTACGACGCATTTCCAACAATTTGTCCAATCCAACGCAAAATTACTCATATCGCAATGTTAAACCAATATCTATTTTACATGTATCAAAATGTATTAAATATGCCTATGCCAAACGATTTGTAGTAGATTCCCTCAAATTCGATCTTTGTCACTTGATGGACATTTTGAAAGGATGAAAATTTGATTTTAGACAACTAATTTTTAGCTTGTTGGACTAAAGCCTCCAATGTTGAAGAAATAAATTTATCACATGATTAATTGATCAATATGATGTGTGGGAATTCAATGACAGGAAATGTAAATGTGATGGGAAAGGAATGATAAAATAATTAATTAGCCGATTAAAGGAGAGAAGGGGGCAAATGATTAAATTTTCGGGTATATTAATGTGCGGAAGGAGGTCGTGTGGGATCATATGAGGAAGAATCTCCATTTCTTCCGCCCAAAGTGTTTGGTTTGGGATATCGTGAGATCTCCGCGACTCTTTTCCCATTCCTTCGATTGCCAAGTGAGGATGTTATTTCTGGGCCTCGTGAGCCCGAATCATCTCCATTTTTTATCCCTCATCTTCTCTTACTAAAAAGATAGGGAAATTATTGAAATGTCCCAAGATCCGGCCCTAACTATCCGGACCACTTTGAGATCATCTGATCACATGTCAAAATTGGTTGAGGTGCATCATCCCAAACCCCATTTGTCTCCTTTAATCTCATCTCCTTTTCTCCTCTATCTTAATGAGGATCGAGGTCTTTTGAGTTTCGGCAAAACACTCGGAAGTCTCATTTCCACGCGGAGAGGTTAATTAGACCAATTGAGTTGAACTCACTGGCAGACGAAGGGTTCCTTGAGATTTGGCAGGATGGCTAATTCAAATATTTCTCCCTCGTCCGATTTCACTTAACTCTGGAGGTTGAACTCCAATTACTTCATTTGTATTTAGTATTTATGGTCTTGTGAGATGGGCGGTCGTTTAATTCCTCCTCCATCACTCTCTCATTCTTCTTGGAGTGGAATTTATATGGAGATTTATCCCTTTCACTTCATATCCCTTCACTTTCACTACACTTTTACAAACTAATTGGGGTGCTTCTTCACCACAACCCAATGTTGGTATTTATTCCTTTCCCCCTAAACACTGTGGGAGGGTAATTACATTTTAATGCACATTTTAATGTCCATTTTAATACCGAAATGTGTCATTTTGCGAAATGATCGAATCTTTAATTGTTTTCCAGTTTTATCTCCGCAATTAACTGGATTTTAACGAGGGGGTAAAGAAGGGTTTTATGGCTTTGTCTGGATATCTTACCAAGATCCTTGGATTGAATCTCTGTTCGATTTCCATCAATGTCTTGTGGCAGGTTGGGAGTCAATTGTCGGTGAGACCTCTTGATTGTGACCGGGTAGTAAGTTGAATGGCCAATGAAGTTCTTGAGGCTCCTTGAGGCCAATTGCCATGTGCGTCCCTCCACTTGGCTTCTCCGCTCGCCTCCTAATTTTATCTCTTTTTATCTTCCCACCCAGACTCCCGCCTTCTCCGAGACGGGGGCGGGCAGCTCCGGAACAATAATTCTTCATTCAATGTACAATCGACCTTAGGAAGGCGCTGATCCCAAACCCCTCTCGCCTCTCGGATCATCCGCAGACACTTTACAAATATATTCATCATGTCCCACATTACTCATTCGAATAAATATTTTCATTCTCGCAACAAGTTATGATTTCCTCTGACATCTGTTCATTACTTATATTCTACATATACAATAAATATGTACAGATACCTTTACTTATATATGCTACACCTCTTTCTTTTTATATAGCATATTGGGTTCATCTTTCACACACAAACACGATTTTTATTGTGGAATAAATAGAAAAACATTTTCAAGACTGTTCTTAAAACTAACATTTTTTATTTGAGAGGAGAATGGTAGGAAGTAATATATAAGATCTTATAGGTATTTGTGGGTTTAATATTTTTCATAATTTCCAAGTGTATGATTTTTTCCTGTTTTTCTTAATTCCATTTATTTGGGTTTCTGGTTTTCCAATTATTTTAAGTAGATCACTATGTAAGTACTGGAAAGTTCATTTGGTTTGTCTCTCAAATCAACTCTACTTGGTGGGAAGAATAAACAGTTGTCGAGCAATTTTATCTGATGGTGGGAAGTGAGTTAAATATAATGTTAGTGGTGAACTGAAAGGAGTTGAAATGTTGAAAGATGATGTTTAAGAATTGGAAGCTCTGGAAAATTCACCTTCATCTCAACATCATCGAAGGTTGAAATTACAAACATGAAAATATTTATAACATCAAGAATCTATTCCCACATACCAACAGATCCCACCTTCATATTTTGTCTAAAAAATACTCCTACAAATCATTCATAAACATTCGACGGATATGTTAATATATGACACAAAACGGTGACGAGAAATTTGGTCATTTTCCTCAAGTTAAAGACCATCGAATAATAGATGAATAATAAGATTTTTCCTGTGAGAATATAAAAGGTGAAAATTTGTAACAATGGAAATATCTCGATTTCTTCATGGAATCGGCTCATTCGGACTACTAGATTCATGGGACGAAGAAGATCCCCCGTCGAGATCCGACCTGACAATGGAACCAACTTCCATGGCGCAAACAATGAATTGAAGTTGGAACTTGGACGATGAGAGGATCAACAATGAGATGTGCAAAAGAGGTGTGGAGTGGAAACGAACTGGCGAAGGAATACGTTGGACGTTCAATCCACCTCAAGTTCCACACATGGGAGGCTCTCCTTTTATCCCATATTAATATAACTAATATAAAACCTTTTCTCCCATAAGTTTTATTCAATTGTGAATTGTGAAATTGCAATTGTTGCAAAGTGAAAATAATGTGCTGAAAATAAACATTCACATGCTTGGACCTTGTGATCCATATTTCAATTAAAAGTGAAAAGGAAGGAATGCATAAAATGCTGAAATTAAAATATTAATTCTGGAATATTTGAAATAACAAAATTGAACAAAGCAATGAATGTCATTGAATCATCTCAATCAGAAGCCACTGAATATTTTTTCAAAGTTGCAAGGTAATTCTCCAACCAAGTCTTCTCATCCCACAAGTTTTCGTCATCCTTGTAAAGTGGAAAAACTGCGGCGAGAAGTTTCTCAATTTTCCTCGCATTCACCGTCAAGTACTTCACGATATACTCAGGGCGTTCAGTTTTTCCCAAAATTGCCTTTTAATTAATAAAAAACAAATAGGAGTCAACATAAACTTGATTACTGATGGTAATACCAATAGTGTAATGAGAATTGGTAATATAATGGTAATTAAAGGTTAAATTCACAATAAATTACCTTTATGAGGCGAAGAGAAATACCGCGTATGAACGTAGAGCCCTTTTTAACCAAATCAAAGACTTTCTCCATTGTGTCCTCATCAGCAAAGAAGCGAAGAAGCATGTGGGAGTTCCCCGGTGGCAAAAGAAGGGACTCGATGACCTCAGCGGCCGCTGTTTGAACGAAGAAATTCTCATATTGGATTAGCCTCCAAAATTCATTGAAGATGAACTTGTAGTACTTGCACAAGTAGTTATCATGCAAACTTGGATGCTCACACAAAACATCCTAACAATAAGTATAAACAATAATACCACTGGCATCTTTGGAACAAATAAATAAATATAAATACTAATTATAAGCTTGTTAAACCGGAAAATAATAATTTATCAAATGGGTAATTAATTTTCATGTAATTGATATTAAGTGTTTATACTCGAATGATAAATAGCGAGTTCGTGCTGACTTCAAAACTTGAATCACGAAGGTAAACAAAGAGATTGAGAAGAAGCTTCTTCTTCAAAACCAATTTCACGACCTCCCGACTCTCAAAAGCGATCTTCAGCATCTCTCTAGCGAAGTAAACCAATTCTTTGTATTTGCAACTGGAAAGTCGGAGAAAAGAATTAAAATGGTACTTTTAAACTTTTTTGATTATCTCACTATTGGATAAGCAGAATTGTAAGCCTTGGATTATCGTTGAAATGTTTCATTATCGGCAGGTCTTTCTCATGATTTCGAAGGAGTAAGTTTTTAACGATGGTCCTCACGTCTTTTTGTCTCTGTTCAATATGTTATAATTTTGAGATTTGGAATGGAATAATGGGTAATAATTATTTATAAAGATGACCTCGAGGTCCAGAATTTGCATGGCATTGATCATGTGAAAAATCCCTTCCGACCCCACAAGTGAAAAGAAGAGCTTGGAGACTTCTTTTTTCTCAGCTTTCTTTGACAAAAGGATATTTTTGATTCGCAGGAATCCTTTCTCGATATTTTCAATCAATTCAGCCCGATTTGTGCCGCTAGCAGAATGAATAAAAGCCAAACTCTCGGAAAATTCATGCATCTAGTTAACAATTGTCATTCATAGATATCATTAATTGTTGATTCCATTAATTGTAAATGATAACTACGAATAACATTCCCAAGAAGAAAAACTTTATCTATAAGACGACTTATATTACAAGGAGGAGTAATCTAGAGAACTTTAATCATATGTAATGTAACATTATGTATTTACAAATACCACACCATAACACTTGTATAAGTGAAATATGATTTATTCAATTTTTAGTTAAAGTTAGTTAAGAAAGTGTTGTAGATAAATGCAATGAGATATTCTATACCTGCCCAGCAAGGCTTTTCCCAAAAATCCCAAAAGTCACCGCTCTAGATGAAAATTAAAAATTGAAAATAATAAATGTAAATAGTCATATTTGATTCACTCTGAGAGCTTTAATTACTTCTTTCCGTAGAGCTTGAAACATCCTTTATTCGCTTTTAGCATAGGGCCAACAGAAGAAAGATCTCCTTCAGAAACTTCAGATGAATTGCTTTCATTGCTGGAAGAATCAGACATGTTGAAATTCATCCTAGGACGAACAGAGAACAAAAAGTTAGGACTTGTTGATTAATAATCATCAATTAATAAAATGCCAACTTGAATAAAAAACAATCTTCAAACACGAGCATATAACATACATTTCAAACTATTTAGGAATAATGGATGCAATATGCATTTTTATGAATATTTGAAAGTGAAAGGAAATAAAATTCTACAGATGATCAATATTGTTAGAAAATCGAAATTAAATTAAATTGAAATTATTGCGAATTGAATGTCTTTCATTTGCCCTTGGTTGTCCTTTCTATGTAATTGTATGTAATTGGCAATTATTAATACGTTACTGGATAATTTTTAGTCAAAAGTGAACTTTTGCATGATCTTAGGAACTATTTGTGATCTCTTCAACTTACCTTTAAAGTCGAAGATGGATTTACGTAAAGGTAAAAGAGGAATTGGTTGAAGGTTAGAAAGAGTGAAATGGAACAAATGACCGTTGGTGATTTTTGTCAATTCATTTAATAGTGATAAAACGGCAAGGAACAGAGCCGATGATCGCTGTAACAAGAGAAGTGAAGCCTTGAAGCCGAGCAAAATACTTTAATTACTCATTATTTTTCTAGACATTGAGCGTTGTAAAGAGGAGAGTTCTGTTATTCTCAATAATATCTAGCATTAAATATCGGTCCAAGTGACTTTTGTAACCTTTGCATATTTATTTATTACATTGCTCGATAGGTAATATGCGTGGAAAATTTTATTAAAACCGAGACGTGGCGACATGAGTTTACTTATCTACATATAATAAAAATAAATATGTAGGTGCAGACTACATATTATTCATTTATAATTTCAATATATGTATTACTCGTGTATGAATACTCAACTCCTAGTCATTGTCAGCAAAAAATATTTATTAAAAAATAAACGAAATTAGAGGAAGTATCTTCAAGTAGGAATGTAAGAAAACGGAGCAATTAACACGAACTCAACTTTTATGTTTTTTAAGCTTACAATTTTCATGGTCTTTTTAATAACCAAACTATTTGCCAAAGCGGTCCTCTACAGTTTGACAATTTGAGTTAAAATGACATAAAAATTCCCATTTTGACCGCAAGCCATAAATATTTATATACAAACATACACGGGCTATTTCATTGTTAGTTTTAAAATGCCCAAGCTGAAGATTAAGCAGAAATTTTCCAAACTATAATAAATTTATGGGTTAACTCAAATTGACTGATTTTGGATTTATTTTTCTCTCAAGCAATAAAAATCCTTTCATCTTTACTTCGAAATTCTTTCTCATTTCTATTAAATCAATACATGTACTCTAGAGATGTAATGGCTTAAATATTTTTACTAAAAATACCTAAACAATAAGTATGGTTAGGAATTGTTAAACGGTAAAGATAGGTTCAATTAAATTTAAAATAATTTCAAAATAATATTTGTTTCCATTAATGTTTCTATTAAGATATTCGATCTACAAGAGGTCAAACTGATGTTGCAGGTCATGTAGGTTCATTAGTTATCTCATTTGCATCTTTGGTTAACGTTTGTCTGATAATTGTTCCCACATTGGAATGATGAGAAGATATGTAAATATGTGATGGTTTAAAGTGGATGTAAAAGATGGTGCCGTGTGTGTGAAGAGCATATACACAAAACTTGTCCTATACTCAGCCTATACTTTCCCAATTCAGGACAAGTAAAGTGGTCATATCCCACTTACAGTTATGGATATAGAGATCAACCCAAGTGGTATGTTAATGTACAGGAGGGAGAGGAATGATATAGAGGACATAGAATCTCCCCGCGCTCCCGTAAGACCTCTTTGGTAAATATTATTTATTTTAATAGTTCACCCGATTTCCTCATTTAAATGGGTTGTTTCACAAATCCTCGAGCTAAATGCCTTCTACATTATTAGCCGTTCGCATTTAAATATTGTAGACCCGATGAGGGAGAACATTGAGAACAATTGTAAAATGTTCTTGAGATTTTAAAGAAAGGATATAATTGGTTTTTTTAATTACAAAATATTTTGATTTTAACTTTTTAACTGTGTACGACCAAAGTGCAACATACACTTGTTTTGGAAGAAGGCCCAATTTTTAAATAATCAAATCAAGTAAGTAAAATTTGGAATTATTTAAATAAACCAATTTTATAATTTTATGAGTAATAACTGACTGTAATAAGTGAAGAGATTGAAGAGTTTGTGAGTCATTTTGAGTCATTTTGATTGAGAGTGGAATCGAGATCGTTTTGCTAATTGAGAAATTTATATATTGATGAAGAGATGGAAAAATTCGGAACGAGTGGAATAAAATGTGGATCAAATAGCTTTAAAAGCAAAGTCCCCTATCAAGGGAAAAATGGTCCACCCGACATCGGAGGAAAACAACGATATCAGCGAGTTTCTCCGAAAGCGACCCCGCCTTACCATTCGACCCCTAAGGACCGATCCCACATCAATGGATTTAAAAAGAATGAGAATAATCTCAAACCTTCGTTTCCTGTTCAACCCCTTCCATTAATTGCATTTAAGCAGAAGGAAGAGCTTGATGGTAAATGGACAAATTTCCTTGCTTGTTTTATTTAGAGGTCCTAAATATTTTTAACAATGAATTGTTTTGTGGCTTTTTATAAAGACGAGCAACAGAAGCAAGAAAAGGTCCGATTGGAAGATGCCCTCATGAAATTAAATATAAATGCGCTGAAAAGCAGCGACGAGCATTTCAATCATCTCATTGTGACTTCTAGTCAATCTGCGATGTACGAATATGACGCCTCCATCGGAAATTGGGTAAAAATTATTTTTAACGAGGATTTGAAATTTTCAAGATTTTTAAATGGGAAAGATTTTATAACATTGAATATTTATATAGAATAAAACATCGACTGTTGGTTGTCTTTTCATCTACCTGAGGTAAGGACGATAAATATTGATGTACTTAACATGCCCGTGATTGTACTTTTGACAAGAATGATTTGATTTGTAAAAAATGTTAATTCTTGATGATGAATGATTGCATTGAATAATTTAAAATGACTAATTTGTTGTGCAAATATATAACAATGAAAAAATCTGATTGTTGTGGTGTATTACTAAATTTATTAATTATAAAATTTACTTTCTTATTTTACAAGTAGTGTGTACTTAGAAATTCAGTTAAGTCCGTAGTTTATAAAAATTAAAATTAATTTTCTACCTAATCTCCTACTACCTATGCTTATAATGTACATTTAATGGCATTATATTACTAAAATAATTAAATTAGTTAGTTTGGGCTATTTCTAACTCAATGTCAGACAAATATTTTTACATAGTTTTAGAAATATGTACATGTGACTATTTAAGAAAATGCCATTATTTGGCCTCAATGCATGCTTTTGGCACTCATCAACACCTGATTGCGTTGCATCTAACATGACATATTAGAAGTAATAGTTTATCAAAGATCAATTTGAATCTGTTTTAAAAACTAATTTGTTGGAAGTAATGAACAAAATAAATGATAAATTTCAAATTAAAATGGTCGATCAAATTCGATTACCAATAACGTCAATAACTCACTTTGAATGACTGTCGATTGAATACAATGACAATAATGAATTGATTCAGTCAAGTTGGAACTTTAAATCTATTTAAATAAATAACCAAAGTTCTAACTAAATAAATACGATGCATGTGGAATCAATTTAAGATTGGATTATTATTTCTACAAAGTGCTTGACGCTAGTTGTCTATAAAAAGTTTGTCAACGTTTGTCAAAAAAGTAAAACGAAATGAATGGTAATTAAATTGACGTGTGATATTTTAGAACCTGTGCCCCAGTTTACGGAATCGTAATTATGAACCGAATGGCAATGGAGAATATGTACCTTCTCGTCAATCCCCACACTGAATTTGAGCTGAGTGAACCTTACCTGTTGGCCAAACTTGAAGACGGAAGTAAGTTGAAATAAATTGATGTCCCATATTTAATGGAATGGATTGAGTTAGTTAATTGAACTTAATGAATTAATTCAGGGTAGTGTTAATCAAAGTACCAAAAAGGGTATTGATCAGAAATAAAAGAATCAAAATTTTATATTATACATGGTAAAGTTAAAGTTAATTTGATCAAGGTTTTAAATATTTAAGTTTAAATTCAATTTACTGTTACCAAATCAACTGTTGTTTAAAAACTTTTAAAATTCCCATTCGATTCCCTTTTACGATCAAAAAACATTGAACCCTTTTGGTACTTGATCTTAAAGGAGTGGAAATCCCACGTTGCATGGTTTAGCCTGGTATATAGAGAAAGTGAGAGATGCTGACGTGGATGGGAAAGCAACCTCTTATTGGTCAAGGGTCATTGAACTCGCTTTCTTCACTTTCAGTTCGCTGTTTCTGGTTTTACACCTCTCACGAGTGTTTGAAAGTTGCCCGAGCGTTGATGAAATTAGGCATGTCGTTCAAGCCCGAAGACAAGAAGAAGCTTTCGTGGTTCGAGGAGACTGAGGTAACGGTCAAGAGTTTGGTTCATTGTCACAACTTCTGCCCCCTGACCCCGATCGAAAAGAAATATATTTCTGTAATTTTGCTCCATTTTCATTTTGACCCTCCATTTTCATTTTCTCTCTTCATTTTCTCCCTTCGTTTTCACTTCCTTCGTTTTCATTTTCTCCCTTCGTTTTCATTTTCTCCCAAGAGGACGACTAAAGTATTTAGAATCCTTTTTGCATCACCTTTGCCATTTCATTCTTCTTTGTGTTAATCTAAACTTTCACTAATCATATTTAGTGGGAAACGGACGACTCACCTACGAATACTTCGCCAAATAAACCTACCGAGCCTTGTGACTTGACGCAGGTACTGGAAAAGCTAGCAATGTCTTCGAAAGCGAAAGATAAGAAGGGACAAGTTGGAACTTTGCATTGTCCGACGCCCATTAAACTTTTCGGTGATGGGAACAAAGGAGTGAGTTCTGGGATGAAGAAGCCCAATGACAAACCGAACGGTGAAGGGAATGGCCGCCATGGAAAGCGAGTGTTTCGCCATTGTGATGCCAATAAGGGCGAAACAAAGTCCACTGTACGGAGTTAACATATTATACATGCTTACAAAATTATTAAATTTATCAAATGTTACAATAAAATATTTTGATTAATTAATTTATTTAATTCTATGTTTGAACTCAGGAGTATATGCAGACCGTCGAGCAATTGGAAAGGGGCAAAGATCGCGGGTCTTCTGGGAGCGATTCATCGAGTGGGGCACTCGACAGCAATTATGATCCAGCCATCATTCGCTGCACCCCACCAGGATCTGGCGTCTTCGATACCAAGTCTTTCGAGGCGAGTCTCAAAAAAACGCTTGGAATCAATCAGGCTAATCAGCAGCAAGCACATGTTGCACTTCCGGAGTCCTTCCAGAAATTTCTCAGTGGAACGGAAGTGATGAAGCCTTCAGTGCTATTCGGTGACTTTGACGAATTTCCCTTGCGACGTCGTCCATTGAAGGGAAGAAAGTCACCCGAAGATCTCAAGGTTGAAGAGCCGAAGAAGTATCAGCCGTTTGACTTTACCACTCTGAAGGCCAATATTGATGTAAAGAAGTCAGAAGTGAAGCCATTGACAAAAGTGCAGCTGGTCCAAGCCATGACGCATCTCTTTACGGTGAACTTTAATTAAATATGAATCATAAATTAATTATTTTAATGTATTTATTTTATCATTTGTTTAATTTGTGTTTAATTTGACATGTCTGGTTGCAGAATGACGATGAATTTGTCTCGAAGATCCATGCTACATACTTGGAGAACTTCAGCAAGTCCACCCGCTAAAGTGTACTTCTACACCATCAAACTTCTCAAGACCTCTTCGTATTAATTATGATTTGATTATTACTTTAAAATACACTTTTATTACTGTTATTTATATATAACCCTAATTTGGACCAGATGCATTCTATATTATTATGATTTAATTAATATTGGTTGTTAAAATATTACATAAATTTACTATCATGTTATTCTTCTATGCTGGATTTTTGAAATCTAAATTATTTATTAAAAACAAACATCAAAACCCCAAACCATTTTTCATTGAACATATTGACCTTGTGATACTGTGGGAATTAAGAAGGCAATCATCTGTACATGAACATTGTTTGAAATAAGGGATATTATTTTGTATGGATGTGCAACTCGTAAAGTAAAACATGTGTTTTCCCATCCATTTGAGCGATACGCAAGGGAGGATCAGATCGTAAAAGTTTGAAATCCCGATAGAAATGTTTTGACTGTAGGAAAAGAAAGAAGGGATGAGTTGGGTAAAACACGTCTTCTGTTCTTGAGAGAGATCCCAAAAGAAACGGGAGACATTTTGAAGGAGGCTCCATTGCGAACGATAAGAATTAAAAACTTATGAATTGATGATTCGATCATGGTGAATAGGACGGTTCTGAACGAGCAGCTCAACATCTGAACACGTCATTCTTTCCCGAGTCATTAGGCTCTTGAGGGAAATGTCAATGAGTCTCATTAGAAAGGGATGGAAGTGCGGAGCCGCCAGACGACGAGGATTAAGACCCCTCGTACAAAAGAACTCAAAAAAAATCATCATTGAGGAGAAAAAATGTATTTAGGGGTTCTTTTGAACAAGACAAGATCAATTACAATCCCTTACATCTTATTTATTATACTTAACATGTTTTTCAAACTCGCCTTGTTCATTCACTTTGGCTTAAAAGATATATATTTAATAATCATAGAACATCGTTAAAATTTCATCAATGGTTTACAACATACAACATAGGAATGTTTTATAAATAGTTGCTACTTAAGCCCATCATGACAGTTTTGTTACTTTGTTATTCAATTTTTTCATCATTTTCCCTATATCTCAAGTGCTATCATTATCTTACCTCAGGCTTTCTGGTCATGACACGACTTTCTAAAAAATATTAAATAACAATTTAACATGGTGCCTAAGATTTTATTAAAACAATGTTTTTTGTAATCGGGATATATCCACCATTATTGGGCGAATTAGTCACAAAATCTGTAATAAGTTCCTTTCGTCTCGTCTTGAGAATTAAGCATTTATCATTACAGATCTTTTTTGTTATTTTACTGTGCATGTTATTTATATAAGCATTTCTTATGCCTTCATATATGTACATGAATATGTATGTAAATATGTGTAGGTATGTACTTAAATGTATTTTATAACAGTCAAGATTGAAGCTTTGGGATTTTTTATTCGATTCCTTGTACAATTATCTATTTAAGATGTTATTAAATCTTGGTAGCAAGTGACCGATATGCACATAAATATTTTAGCCTTTTTACTTTTCCGAAAGTACATATTAGGAAGTGAAGTTTGTACAAGGCTGTATATGAAATGATAATGGGATTACATATGAAAAGGACTATATAGGAATGTGTTTGTTTTTGAACGTCTTTGATCCAATTTGTTTGATGTTTAAATTCGTAAAGTAATAAATCCTGAAAGTTGATCAAGAAGCAGAGGGCTGTGAGGGCGAACGTTTAGTAAATAGAAGATGAGTCCTGAGGTCGTCGTTTCCCCGGTGGGATTGAGAGAGAGCGCCGGCTCTTCTTTCATCTCCGAGGAGAAAAAACCGATTAGGGCAGAGGAAGGTGGCAACTCTCTCCACATTAATCCGCTCCTGACTCCTTCTTCAGAAAATTAATTATTGTAAATACTCATCCGCCCCATTAATCTCTCCTCTAGAGGAATCTCCAAATCCCTACCACGCTCTCAGCACTCAAGAGAAATCCTAGTGACGGCCAACGACGAAGGAATAATAAACGGAAAAATCATCACGGCGGCCGTTTAACTTCCAATTACCCGTTTAACGACACCTCAAGGTCCCTCCGTTGTATTTCATATCTCTTCAGCTCCTTTCCCCAAAGGTTTCAATTCCCAATTGGCAACTCAACGTCTCCACTTTCAAAACAAGGAAATGGAAAGCAAGTTTTCCCAATCAGCTGTTTCGCAAACAAAGAATACATAAATACACATTCCACATGCTCGTCGTAATTTGAAGCTTTCTTGGCCATTGCCATTCAGAAATTGGATTTTATTATCTAGAATGAGTTTAATAAATTATTATATTTTCCCGAGAACTATTTATTTTCATTGTTGCCATTTATTTTTTTTATTTTTAAATGTATTACCAATGAAAGGTATTTTTTAAATGTTGTTAAAACATATATAGAGCGAAAGGAAATGTTGAATTGAATTTTAATTAGTTTTATTTGCTCAATAAAACACATATTGTTCTTTTCTCAAATCTCATTTCCCCTCAGATTTCCATTCATAGACTCTGCGTAATAAATTTAAGTGAGTGGTTATAAGTATAATGGGAAGGGAATAAATTTGAGGAAGAGATAGGCCCTTATCATAAATTGATAATATTTATGAAAGAACCGTGAGGGATATTTAATTAAACTTTTTTTACGGACCTTGTAAGTCATATTGTAGGAGAAATAGGGTGAGAAAGCGATAAATTAACAAGTTAATCTCAGGCCTGGAGTGAGGCGAAGATATGAGAAAAAGTGTCATCATGGAACCACGAAGGTACGTGAAATTCTCAACTTCTTCTCCGCTTTATATAAATACCTACCTTACGTACAGAGAATCCAGTACGAGTTGTATGACGTAGTAAATTCATAAAAACTATTTCCCCCAAAGTAATGACCACATATACATTAACTCTCCGCTTTCTATTATTTTTTCTCCAAATGTGTTTTCCTTTAATATCTATTGAATAATATACAATCTGGCCTGTGACATGAACCTATGACTTATCTAACATTGGGTTTTTATACAACTACAATATCAGTATAGTATGAATGTAAGATATATTGGCCACTACAAATATGGTAGTTAAATTCACGTAAATAAATAGTATTGTTTTCCAGTATAATTATTGGATCTACTCAGGTATGGAAATAAGGTTCGAGTGGTCCACTTATTATTGCGCCTCTTGAATTTCTAAAATCAAGGGCGATGTCAATAAGAGCACTAATAATTATTGAGATGTGGAAGTAGCGGATTTAATTGGCCCGGTTGGTAAATAGAGAAATTGATGGTGACTCGGTTTGGAGGAATTATTTAAAGGGAGTTTGAGGCGTTTGGGAACTGTTAGGAAGCGAAGTTGTTGAGAGATTTAAGAGGTTTGAGAGAGAAATGCTCGTTGGTGAGATGAGTGGAGGCTCTTCTTCTCCCCCTCAACTATCTCTGTTATATAACTGGTATTTCCTCGCGACTCCCGATGAGTTGAATGCTGAAAACCCGGGAATCTCCGCCAACCCTTCGGGATCATCCCCGCAATCCTCGAAAAGAGTACCTATATATAAAACGGAATTTATTCGAGGTGAACTCAATTTAATAAGGTGACAGTAATGCGGGCCGTAAAATAGATTTCAATTTCATCCTTTGATCCAAACATATTTGGGAGGAGGACGTGAATGATGGATTTTAAGTGGAAGGCTCGGGATGGGAGACGGTGGCCGGGAACAGCCGATAAAGTCAACAACAAAAGATGAGAAGGAGCCGAAAGTCGAAGATGATAAGTGGGAACAGGCTGGGGAGACACAACAACGTTTTTTCTCATTTATGAATATTTAAATACTCCTCGGTTGGCACATTGAGTTCCGATCGGTTATTAAGATTCCCAGACATCGATGACCAGTCCCGAGTTGGATTATGTAAATATGTAAATTGGACGAGGGGTGTTTTACAAATGTTTGGATTCCCCAATTTGTTTTCATCATTTGGATGACCCTTCATGGTTTCCTCAATTCCCGTGTGTGTGCGTATGTGGGGGTTAGTTCCCAAACGAGTTTGTAATTCGAGCCTTAATCGTTGGATAAAAGTGAAGTCCGACGGGGTTTAAGGACGGAGCTTAGAAATTAATTACAAACCCTGGGGTTTAATTTGAATGGCCACTCTTATTGATTTTTCCGGTCGGACAGTGGGAGAGGGAATGTGAGCGGCGGGTTTTGTAAAGGAGCTCCTTCCGCTTCAAGACCCCCATCACTCATCTCCCTCCGTTCTCCAAGAATTTTTCATATTAATCGCTCCCATTTACAAATCCCTTTTTATTAATGAGCAACTCCCGAATTTCCCCCATTTCTCATTTCCTCCCCCTCATGAATACGAGGAGGGGTTCAATTAGGGGCGAGTGACACAAAGCGGAGTCCTCGGGACATTTCCGCTCTGACCCTATGTGGATGAATAGGACATTGAGGCCGGTTAGGGGCTCTGGACGGGTGAGAGAGGAATTAGCTCCTCTCCACTCCCCCAATTCCTCTGCACAATGTAGGGATTCCACTTTATGACTTCCAAGGGTCCAAAGTCTCTCCCGTGCTACCTTTCCACACAATGGGGATTTCCAGGCTCATTCAAGTACGTACCTATCCAAAGGCCCTGGGATCTCCCCAATAAATCTCCTAATAACCACGGAGTGAAAGTGATAGGAGTTGTGGAGTGGGAGGGGGCCCTTTGGCCGTCCCTCGCCCATTCACACCTCGTCCGTCCCTGGAGCAGTTGGGTCCGAGACAGCGCGGGGATGGGTTGTTGGCCGTGGTCGTCGTGAGCGGGTGAGTTGGCGGGGGCGCCGGCGGGGCGTGCATGCGCTAGTGGGGTTGAGGAAAAGGGCCGGGTTCGGCGGCGTGGGCCGCAGAAGGTCGGGGGAGCCGGGCAGGACGAGTCGTGTGAGGACGAGGACACATTGAGATATATTGCACCTCCCTCCCAACCAATCCACCCAGAAGAAACTTTTGACTTTTGGGGTTCGCTAATCGTAAGTTATAGAGTGTCCTCAGTCGGGTCTGATGCTCTCAACTTTTCCCCATTTTATTTCCCCGTCACCGGCGAGGAGCGGAGGATCTGCGGCCCTCCTTGCGGCTTTAATTGACAACTCCCCATAAATTACCCCCGTCGATTCGCGGATGTAAATTGTGGGCGAGTGAAAGAGGATTCCTTTGTTTCAGATGGAAGAATCGCCGTACGTGCCGAGCCCGATTCCGCCAGCCCTTGTTGTCTTCTCCGGATCAGGGTACGGGGATGCGATTAGAATGCAGCGGCCATTCGGTTCCCAGGTACGAACCAATAACACTCAACCCGATCTTGGAAGCCCTTGGTGGTTATTTAGTAGGATGGTGGCGGCTCCGGTCGGCCGCCTCCTTCGCCCTCCTCGTCCTCCTCCTAATTGCCTAATAATCCGTGTCTGAGTGATAAAGTTCCACTCGGGCTTAACTTGTAACCTCCCTGATGGCTCGCATACAAATTCCCTCGTAATTGGGAGGTCGGAGGCTCCAGCTCCCGACCCAGCTCAAATAACTTTAAATACCATTGTCAGTCCCTTCCCATTTGTTTTCTCGAGGCCGGAACAAACTTTCCGCATTGCCCTCCCATTCATAAATTCATGGGCGAGATGGATGGCCGGCCGCTAATCGTATTTGTCCACCAGGTCTCGGACGGGAAAGAACTAAATCTCCCCAATTTGTCACCTTCGAGTTTCGGCCTCCGGCCGATGGAATCACCTTACCCCGGTCTTCCTGCCAGTCTCGTCCACCTCCAGAACCATCCCTTCCTCCACCCGGCCTTGGAAGCCCGGCTACCGTTCGGGTCATCGGTCGGCGGGGCGTTCCGGCCCGTGGGCTCCTCAGCCGACCGCGGGGCGGGCGGCGAAAAGTCCTTCCCTCCCCCGCCTTCCCACCTCCACCATCCCGGGATGTCGCACGGGGTGCGGCGGAAGCTCGACTCCATCGTGGAAAGCGTCTTGGAGCACCAGCAGAACAGGGTGAGGGAGTTCGCGGCGGCGGCCGCCGCAGCCGCTGCGGGAAACTCGGCCGTCAACCTGAGTGAGAACAAGGGCGGGTTCGTGAACGGGCAGCAGGGACGTCATCGGTCACTGTCCCCGCCAGTGCGGCACTCGCCGAAGGCCTCCGACGGATCGCCTTACGACGACCGCGACGAGAACGGAAGCCCCAACTCGGACATTTCGGACAGATCCACTCCTGAGGAGTCCCACGTCGGGCAAAAAAGTAAGTCCTTTGTCTTTCTCTCCATCATTCACCGGCCGCATTGATGAATTCGGTCTAACGGCACTATCGCCCTCCGACCTCATCGGATCCCTCTTTGGGAGAGTGGAGAGGATGATGAAAGTAATATAAAAGAGGAGGTGGATTGGGCATTAAAGCGGGGGATTCGCCTCGGGTTTTGATAATTAATTTGGCGTAATGTGGATCTCCGTTTGACTCGCCCGCCCTTTTGTTCCTCCTTCCGAGGGATTTGAGGAAAGTTGTAATGGAAATGAAAGGACGGTCGAGGTTTCCCCTTTCCGACTGTCGGCCCGAGTCAGTTGTTGATGTGACGGGTAATTTGATTAGCCGGTCCCTTTCCTGCCCTGCTCCTCCCAAGTTTTTCTATAGAGACTCCCGGATGATTGACCGGTGGTGGGTCAAGGGCTTCTCCAACAACTCTCCCATTTAAGGCTGTAAGTGAGCATAAATAGAGAAAACTCGAATTTCCCCCGATATTTTGGCATTTGTCCACAAAGACCGGTCGGACTCTCCCTATAGCCCACCATGGCTCCCTGTTTGTGTGTGTGTGTGTGAGTGAGCCATCATTCACGACTTGTTTTCTCCTTATAATAGCGGGATTCTCTCCCGATGATAAATTCCAGTGGCTGCAATAATCTCGGCCTGGTACACGAAATAAAAGGGGGCTTTGACCACAGTTATCAGAGCCATATATTTATGAGAGCACGGTCGTTCCGTAGGTTCAAATCCTCATTCCACCTCATATTCTATGAATTTATGTCTCGGAAATATTGGAGCCGAACCGCGAAGACCAGGTCCTCAAACACCGCTTTATGTCACCCCCCACTTATTAAAATCCGCCCTGATGAATGAGGCCGAGGGGATGGAGACAATAAGGCCTCACCGGGACTCATCTCCCAACCCCTTCAAATCCCACCAGAGAGGAGACCTCCTTAATTTCCTACACTACCCGAGAGGAAGGCGGAGAAACCAGGGAAATTCATTACTTTCTCCGCTAAAGGCTCCTCATTTATTTTTTCGGTCCGCTCTCTTCCGCCGCAGAACATGGGGAGGGGAAATGAAAGGGAAGTTGTCGAAGTGGGGAATTATTTTTCAATTCCTCTCATTTCCTTCTTCATCATCTCCCCGTTGGAAGAGGCCCAATTGGTTTTCTCATCTTTTAATTTCCCATTATTCACCTCGTTCAGAGACTCCTAATTTTTTAATGTTGTTGTGCCGTCACCCATGTCATTTCTTGGACCGTTCCACATTCCTCCGCCACGTTTACGTGATGGAAAACAGCTTAGGTGTCGTTAATGGATTGAGGCCTTCGAACGAAGAGGTGGATCATATTCGACTTTGTTGCTCCGCATGATGTAATGGAGAGGCATTACGAGATGGAACGTCCGTTGTAAACTTGTTGTCCTCAGGGTCTCGGTGGCATTTGTGGAATGGAGGGTGATCCGGCGGCAAATGAGCGATTAGGGGACTCACCGGATCTTTCAATTACATGTGCGAGGGGAAAAGGGTACCAACTTGACAATGGACCCTTTTGACGACGATGACGACCCTCGAGCCCTAATGTAAACGAGAGTGATTACATGGGAGCCGGGAGGGAGAAATGACGTTTGTGGGCCACGCGGCCTCTCAACACAACCCTCCGACTCTTCAGCCCCAAACTTCCATCAACGACAGATTGAGGAATAATTTATTGGGTGCGTTATCAGGCGAAAGGGAAACAATGGCTGGGATTTTAATTCCAAACAATGCAAATGTTGATCTTCTCCATCCTTCTCGGAGCTCTCAAAGGTGATTATCCGAATTACCGGACCAGCTGTCGCTCTCGCCCATAAAATAATGGTTAACAAGGAAGAAGGATTCTTCCGCGTCTTTAATTTGATTGAGCACTGGGGCCGGTTTTAATTTTTTGGCCTCCAACTCGGATCCCACCGTCGCTCATTCCAGAATTATGTTAATTGAGTCAAGTTTCAATTATCGGGCTAATCCTCGTAGGCCCCGCCGAATGCGGGAGCCATAAATAAACGAGTTATATTCTCTGCGACTCTCCTCCCGAGTCTCAGAAGAGCTAACAGCCTTCCTAATTGCCCCTAACAAGGAGTAATTTGTCATAAATAATGGGATTCATTTCCAACTCACTCCCCCTCACACTCCAACTTTTTACTTACGCAAATACACTTATCACTCCTCTTCAATTTCCCAAACCGTCCTGCTCATCACCTCATAACACGAGTGCAGCCCGACATGAGCGGCATGAATGCCAAGACCATTTCACCTCTTTTACTACTCACTTTAACGCCACTCGCGGACTTGTAATAGCCCAAGTGGTTCTAATTGTCACCTCCCACCTTCATACTCCATACTGTAGCAACAGTATATATCACCCCAACATATGGACAAATTGGGCAGATCATGTAAGGGAGGGGAAGGAGGAAATGAGGAGAGACACTCGCCATTTTATTGAGCTGATTAATTCCGCGATTGGGGGAAGTTTCAAGTTTCTTCGCGGGAATGAACTTTCCGATGATGATGAAAAGTTGTATTAGATGGAGGATGTCAATCTGGCTAATGATCGCTTCTCCCTGTGAGAGCAAATGACGCGTAGTGATTGTGGCCTCGGTCTGTGGCATATGGTGGAAATGAAAGTTTGGCGGCTTTTAGAGGTTTTTCCTCATCTCGCCTAATGATTCCGGCTGCCGCATCGGCACCCCCACGTCTCCCCGGTCAGCGGTGGGAGTGGCGGCGGCGGGGGGATGATTGCCTCGATTACGTTCCTCCACGAAGGCCTCCTAATGATGATGATCTCCTCAACACCTTCGCGCAGTTTGGGTGGACAGGGAGCGGGACGAGCCATGAATGCCCAAGTAGGTCGGTCGGGGCTTGAGCGGGAAATGATGAGGGGACCGGGGTGGTGCGGGGAATGAGACGTTCTCCCAAGTGTCAAGGATGTCCGGATGATTATGAAAGGATGGCGATGGTGCGAGGCAACAATGTAAATGAATCCGTCCGCGTGTTTATATTGGGGAGATTGGGGCTCCAGCGCCCCGCAAGGATAAACAGTTCTTTAAGGGTTATATGGCATGTTTTCAAAATGAAATTCCTACGATATTGCATTTTAGCCCCGTGGAGGGAGCGTAATAATATAATAGTTGTGGAACCCTGTGGGATGGGGACGGATACTCCATCAAATAACATGATCTGGTGGCTGATGACAAGGGAAATGATATCAAAGCATCTGCTTGCTCCTATATATTTCAATTTTCAAGCTTCACTTCACGGAATGATTGAAATTTTTCCTCCAGCTCTCCCAAAATTCTCGCTCCTCTTCATCTCGAGTGAAGACGGAGGTCTGAGAGACCGCCGTCTATTCTAATGTAATATAATAGCCCTCATCCCCTTGTTGGATCGCCCTTCTCCGCCATATTCATATCCTTGTGTATGAACTTCTTAATATGTCCCTTTGAGAACCAGAAACGCGGGATGATTCAATTTGCAGAGCGGCATAATATTCATACGGTAATCACATCTCACTCGAGCATGCGATTCTTTAAATCATATTCCCCGGGTTGTGTCAACCTTTTGTTCTGGTCGAGAAAAGGTTATCTCTCCCATATAATGGCATATGTGATATGATGTTGAGTTTTGGAGGTCTTCTGACAGGGGAAGTGTAAGTAGTCATTCCTTCCCCGCAACACGTACGAGCCCCTCAAAGTGGTTGGAAATATGTTTAAGAGCCCTCGTATTTTATTTTCATTTTACGCTCCTCTCAATCCTCTCATCGATGAGACGAGTCTATCCCCTCTGGAAGGAGTAATGAGCAACTCCGGAATCCGATTATCCCTTTACGATATTGTAAATTATTCCTCCTTGTCATAAAACCCTCACCTTTCCATCACAGCCCAGCCCTTCGTCCTCATTTACCTTCCCCATTAGTTATTCCCGGCCTGTTTAGTTAACAAGAAGCCCCCTTTGTGAGGGAGGAGGAAACGGAGCAGTTTGGGAAGATGCGAATTCTTTTTATCTCTTCCGAAGAGGTTCGGAAATCAATTTCGGGAATTGCTCTTCGCTCCTCACATACACAAATTACGTTTTTAGGGCCGTCGGAGCGCAGAAGGATCTCAGAATTACAATGCAAGAATGTCTTTGTGAGACGAATGAGGCGGAGACGCATTTCTCCCTCCAGTTCATATCCACGCTCATTCCCTTTTTATCTCGAGACAAACGACTTGTTCAAATTCCTTAATGTGCCACTCGTATTTAACTGGGGGTTGAGAGAGAATTTAAATGTTCAATCCCTTCCGGACGAGTTGTTGGCGGCCGTGTCAATATCCGCTCAAAGGAATGCGGCCCTCATTGGGGACGTGGGAGGTATTGAGGAAGGGCCGGCTCAGGTGTCGAGGGTGAGAGGATTAAGGAGTCGACGGGTAATCCGGGAAAAGCCGCCCTTTTGTCTCCTTTACCCCTCTGAGAGTCAACCAGGGGCGCATCTCACCCTCTAGCAGAATATTTGGACAAGGGCAGTTCCGACCTCGTTTCCACCTCGTTTAATATTATTTCCAAAAATCTCCTACTTGAGTATGTAGCCGACACCTCTATTTGGTACATGGAGGGTGCGGGAGGCTCTGGGTGTTCCCACTTGTTTCCTACATCCCTGGATTTGCAGATTAAAAGGGAGTGGAGAGGAGCAGACGGATGGATGGATGGGTTCAGGTGGTGGAGGATTTGCCCCATTCATCTTTCCAGGGTTCTCTTAGGGAAATTTGAGCTGATTTGCCCTATCTGAAGGAATGGGGCCGTTCATCATGATGGGATTGACTTTTCAGCAGCGCCTCTTCCGACTCGCCGATCCCTTTGAGGGTGCGGAAGAAGGTGGATTTAAATTTGTCAAAGGTAAATTGTGGAGGAGCAGATGGGATGAGCCGCCGAGAGGAACCCACTTTTACCTCTCCGGCTTTGAGTATAATAATGTTTTCAAGACTCCTGACACGGAGTTGAAAGGAGGAAGTTTTTACGGCCCCGGAAACCTCACGGCCCCCTCCGCCTCAGAAATTAGATTCCTCGGGCAAAGAATAAAAATCTCGGGCCTACATGGAGGAAAAGAAAATTGAAACGATACTTTTTTATATGCTTCCTATGAGATATGGAGAGAAAAAAACCATTTTATGACCTCAATATCATTACCTTATTGGACCCGTCTCCCCTCTCATTGTTCTTCCCTTGTGCTACATATAAATACATATTTCAATTCCATCTCTGTTCTTTGATAGATTCTTCTAGGACTTGGTTCCATGAACCGTGTAATTATGGGGAGTGTGGGAGGGTAGGGAAATGCCCGGGTGTTTGGCGCTTATTATTTTGCAAAACTGTTCCGAGTGTGTGGGAAGGTTTGTTGAGGGTTTCTTTTTATATATCCGTTTTGTAGTGTTGTACGAGGGTGGAAAGATGTTTTTTTACAGCTCTTGTTGTTTGAGGAGTTGCAGGGCGGTTCGGGTTTTATGACTCCATTTAACGGAGGCCTCAATTGGAATGACAAACAGAGAGATTCGTACTTAAGTGGGCGAAGAAGGAATTTAATTTCCAGGACGCGGGCCGCCGTAATTCCTCGCTCCTATTCAGCCCCATCATTGACAAGGTGGGCCTTTGTCTGCTCCAAGTGTGAAGAATGCGGGTAATCCAGGAAAGTCTTGGGCTTAACTCCCCCAATGAGCCGCGACCCCCGAACTCCCTCGATTTAATTTAATTCCTGGCTCATTCCGGCCCTCAAGGGCCTCCTTAGTCGAGATGATTCCGACTAAGGGCGGAGGGACAATGAGAGTTATTTGAGCAGCTGTTGGTCCAGGTCTCATCATCTCGCCACCTATGTAATGGCTTTGTTGAGAGGAAAGGTGTCGGGGTGAATGGGCCATTAGGGCCCATATGCCCGCGATTTACATGCGACCGATGGTTGTTTTCTGTTTGTCTGGCTTGTTCAGGGTGCGGAAGGTGAATGGGGGTTCAGTTGACCATAAATCATCGCGAGATTGTTTTTAAATGGGAGCGATTTCGGGTTCGGGCGAATCTCCCCGTAATCGGGTGAAGAGTTGATGATGGGGCCGGTGGGTCGTTTGGTTCCTAATGTGCTTACTTATTCAATTCGTTTCATGAATATCAAGTGGGGAAAATCCTGAAGGCCCATTCTATTACCCGAATGAGCCCCTTGATATTCGTCCATCTGCGGCGGCGGCGGGCATTACTCACCCACGACCTCATCACGACGTATAATAATGCCATAAAAATTCGGTGCTCCTCCAATCTTCACCTGGGAGAGTTGGGAACACTTCTCCGCCGCATATTTCTCCACATGTCCAATTACGCGGGTTTAGTCTGGAGGAGTTTCCTAAACCCCGAATGATCGGGTTCGACGGATGAGGCGATGGACTGGAGGAGATAAAACCACTTTTGTTTTCCTTCCCCCAATAGAGATAAAAAATGCATTAAGTGGGGCTTAGGGCCCGCCGACTTCCTCACCACCTCGATGCAAAGTGTAGGAATTTGGGTGGCCATTACGGGTGGTTCAGGTGTGGGAGGAGGGAGGCTAAGCGGCCGGGATTGAGTTCCATATCCCCGGTAACGAGGCAATCACCCGGCCCGTCAACGATCCCATCCATCACTCCACCAGAGGATTCTCGGCCGCTAAGCTCGCTCGGCCGCCCAAACTCCACATGACAAATGGATGAGAGGGGAAACACAAGGGAGGGCTTAGGGCGGACGTGGCCAGGTCGCTAACAAGCACCTGACAAATCCCCCGGCTTTCCGCACTGTCCGTCTCCACTGGGTCACTCCCGCACCTAATCTCCTCCTCCATCACACAATCTCACATCCATTATGCATCAGGAACAATTATTCCCCAATCAAAACACGACCGGCTGGGCTTACGCTCCCCATATTTGTTTTCCAAACCATTCGCGGCTCCCCACATATGCCATCCCGCATGGGCCCAGCCCCAATGAGAGATTGAACAAATAAATTCCTCCGATGAACAACATCGTGGTTTTCCAGGGAAGCGAAAGAGCGGTCCGGAGATCGGCTGTCCCGTCTGCAACTTGTCACTTCGTCCACTTGAACTCGAGGCTCATCTCCTCACGGAAGTGGAGCAGCTGATGTGCATGAGTCGGCTCCGGAGACAGCAGCCGCTCGAGCCCTCGGCCGACTCGCCCTCAAACAAGAAGGACAGCGCCCAGGAGGGGAATCAGGACTCACGCTGGGAGGTGAAAAGACACATCCATTCCCACACTTCAAAGAATGAATGAAATCGGATCCCCAGTTGTTAATCACTCAATTCCCCTATTCAACTCCATTCATAATCCTTATTTAAACTATGGTGGACCTACCATTAGGAAATACGATGAATTTCCACATCTCCACTTTGATTTCCACAGAACTCCAAATATGAGAAATTGAGAAACCTGCTTTTCCCCCTTTTATTGTCTTTTACAAGGGTTTGAACTGAATATATTATTTCAGACGTATCATCGCGTTCGAGCGAACCGCCATTCGCGTCTTCGCCTGAAGAGCCGTCGTCGACGGGAGGAGAGCGGCGGCGGCGGCCCGGGTCCGCCGCACGTCCACGTCACTTGCCCAGTCTGCCAAATGTCGCTACAAAGTATCAACGAGCAGCTCTCGGCCCACGTCGAGGCTTGTCTGCGGAAAGTGAGTGGCAATGAGAAGGAGTGAGAACCCTCATGACCCACATTTCCACAGAACGGAGAGATCGGAGACGAGGATGAGCCCGTCGACATCGAGGGAGACGGAGATCTCGAAGACTATGATTGGACCCGGAGACGCGTGGAACGGAGACCCTCAACGCTTCAATCTTACTCAGGTTAATACGATGTTGAGCAGAGAAAACTTTACTCCTTTCTAGAGGAATGGGAAGATCAGAATAATCTTTTCGACATCTTGTAGTCACGGCCCTGAACATGACGACCACGTCGAGGAGAAGAGAAGAGGAAAACGACGAACTTGTCGTTGACGGAGACGAAGAGTCCACCTTCCCCCACTACACCGCCGATCAAGAACATCCGCCCTCGACTTCGGGGAAAGCCGAAGAGAAGTGAGGATTAAACCATTAATTAAAGATTAAGGATTTTAATAGCTAACTCACTACTTACAAACATGGTGGTTAAATTGACTTCTAATTGTCGAAATACTTACTTATTTACAATGACACATTGTATAAAGAAATGTTGACTCCTTGATTACACTAATATTAACTTACCGATTATATATTATGTGTATATATATATAAAAGTTACTAGAGAGGTTGTGCGACTCCTCCTTCAGATCTCTCATCTTCGATCGTGTAAATAAAAGTTGAATCAATTACTATTTTCATTTATTCACCAATATCCCAATTTGTTACATTTTCATTAAATGTTCATATATTTATAATACTATATATCTAGAAAAGACAGGAATATTTCATATTATACATACATCTACTTTCACTGTAATATTTATATACACATAAATTAACTGTTCATGGGGAACCTTTGAACCTTTAAAATATGCTACTTACATTTTACACTATCTGTATTACATAAATAAAGCACGACTTTTCTTCAAATTTATTAATTATTTTTACTCTTAATTTGCATTTGACTAACTAATCTAAAATACACAATGCGCGAAATGACGACGTATCCAAAAATATTTATTAAGGTTTCCAAAAACAAGAACCTACAAAATTTCCATTCAAGTAATAACACGAATATTCTGTATAATTTAATAATCTAGTGAATAAGATTATGCAAATAATTTATATCTTAATTTATAAGGTCAAATCTGAAATATTTCATTAATTGCCATTTCCAATTAAGTTAATAATTAAAGTAGTCATTTCCGACCGTTTTCTCATTTCCTTTCTCTTCCTCTTCGTTGGTTTTGGGTCGAAGCATTTGGAAATTGGGGGAATTGAGAAATTGCACTTTCTCCACGTTTCACTCATCGAAGGAAAAAGTTGGCAGAATCTAACGGATGGTTCATTCGTGATTTCACAAGGACCGGCGGTCAAGTGTTTCGACACATGTAGGAAGAAACCAGATTCAATATATTTATATAAATATATATATCGGCTTTTTATTAAATAACAATCGTATATATAATTTGAAATCAAGGGCAAACTTCATATACTACAGAAGGCAAGTGGCGATTATCGTGAAAATATTGTGGAAAATTAGAAATTAATTAATTCTTTCCAATTTGTGAAATAAATAAGTTACATTAGTTTAGTAAATAATATTATGGTGTGCATTTATTAATTCCTTATTTGGTCAATCATTAGAGCTATATAATATGATTGTTCAAAGGCATTTTAATTCAATTAATCAGTATTTGAAGTACATTTATACTTATTGCGTTTACTTTTAATAGGAAAACAAAAAAAGACGTGTGCCAAAGCACGACGAAATGGTTTCTACTCCGAATATCAACTTTGCTCGGTTTTTCGAATTTGGGAGGAAGATTGTTGGAATTGGGAGGAATTACAGGTGAGTTAACAAAGCTGATTAAATTAATACAATTTCATTGCCAGACTGTTAATTTTGATTCAAATGTTTTAGGGAGCATGCCAAAGAGTTGGGAAATCCAGTTCCAGCTAAACCTATCATCTTTCTCAAGCCAAATTCTTCAGTCATTCTCGAAGGAAAGACAATAATGGTAAATGAATTCAAAAATAATACAATTCGCACTTTTATAATTTTAAAATCAATATTATGAAAAATTGGAATTGAAAATTTAAATTAAAATACAACATATGTAACATTAAAAGTTTATTTTGTTTTTTAGATCCCTAAAGGTTGCAGCTCTCTTCATCACGAAATTGAACTCGGAGTTGTGATCGGAAAAGGAGGGAAAGACATTCGTGAGGAATCCGCAATGGAGCATGTGGCCGGTTACGTCCTCGCCCTTGACATGACAGCTCGAGACTTTCAGCAAGAAGCAAAAGAAAAAGGGCTTCCGTGGACAATGGCAAAGGGATTTGACACTTCCTGTCCAATAAGTAAATTCATTCCAAAAGAGCAACTCCCAGATCCATATAATATTGAATTATGGCTGGCTGTCAATAGCGTTCAAAAGCAATGTGGAAGTCCGAAAGACATGATTGTCCCCATTTCGAGCCTCATCTCCTTCATTTCAAATTATCTGACCCTTGAACCCAACGATTTGATTTTGACCGGAACTCCCGCTGGAGTTGGACCTGTCACAGCAGGTGATACGATTGAAGGAAGAATTATGCAAAATTCAGAGACAGTTTTATCCATGAGTTTTCCAGTGGCTCAGAAAATTTAATTCCACCGTCATGCAATCAAATTTTACAATCTGGTGTATACAAGTGACCTTATCAAAGCAAATAAATGTCAACTGAACCATGAGTATGTTCTTATGAGTCGAGTCGAGAGCTTTAAATTTATATAATATTAATTTGAATATTAATAAAATAAAATATGATAATTCACAATTTTGAAGCACTGACGGCGTTTTTCAATATTTGAAAATTTCAACATGTAGAGTAGAGGAATCATATTCAATATTTTTAATTTAAATCACGAATAATTCTCATTTGAAAATTTCCATATCAAGACCCATTTTAATATTTGATTAAGTAATTGATGGATTCACAAATATATTTATTATATTTAAATTCCTTTGCTGCACTGATAAAAGCTTGCCGAGTGACCGCCCATTTAATGAGATTCCACCTTGATATATTTTAAACACAATTGTTACTTATGTAAATCAAATACACAAAAACTACAAAATGTGAAATGTGTATTCATTTTATACACAAGTCAATGAAGCAAATATAAATCCTTCTTATAAGTACATACAATTTACCATTAAATTTATACAATCAAATATACACAGTTTAATATTATTTATAATTAATTGCAATACATAATTTATCACCATTTAAACTTATTTATCTTACATAATTCATACATGTAAATGTGGTGTTGTATTTAAACACTCATTGTCAACTTTGCTTTTGAAAATGAAGATTCAAGTTTACTTTTTCGAGGATCGAATTAATTTTCCCACAGCCTGACGAAATTCTTTTGAGCCGCATGCATAAATGAGTGTATCGAGAATAGCTTGAATGGGCAGAACAGACCTCATGTGAACCTATAAAATGAATATCAACATGATTTATTATAAAATTATAATTATGGTACAATCATTAAAGAGTTATTTCCCTTCTTTCAAAATCAAGTGTAAAACCATCAAAGTGTATTATTTAACATATGTATATACTTGTATGTAATACATAGATAATACATCTATGGTATGTAATAATAAGCCTCTTTGTTATGGCTTACAATTGCATATGATGTAAGGATAGGATTGGATTTATTACCTGAAGATATTTCCAAAGTGTGTGAACAATGTTGCAGTCCATCGACTCATTTCCTGCTCTACACTCCCGATACAAAGGAATGATGATGACGATGGGGAGGAGGAAAATCCACATTGGAATCATAATGAGCAGAACCGTTCGGGCAAACCTAATTGACGGAAACAGTCGACCCACCTAAATCATTAATATTTAATCAATTAAACGAATTGGTCAACACAAAGAATAAAACTTAAATAAATGATTAGATATAAAGCATTTTGTGTTACATGAAAAACGTTGTTTCGCGAAAAGTGCAGATTTTTGAAAAGATGAAGTCTGGAGGTGTTTGGTGGGAAGAGCTTGTGAGCTCTGCAAGTGACAAGGGACCTTGACCTGGGTAGCGGAAGCTCCATGGGGATCCTCGTGCAACTCCCACGACCTTCTTCGGGTAAAGGGTCAAAATGGACTAGTGGGGCCTTGGGGTCAGTGATGGTTGGGAGGGAAATGGTTCTCACGAGCGGAGCGAGGATTTCGTCCCCGCTCGTCAACGACGGCCTTTCCATTTGACGCCCTTCTTCTGGTGGGAGGACCACAATGTGGAGTTCTTCCTTTTGCTCATAAAACGTCTCGTTCTTGTGTCCGCAGTTGGCACAGACCACCGAGACTCTTCGGGGAGGTTCTTGGGCGTAAATGGCGTTCAGTTGACGCTTGGCAATTCTCAGCACTGCACTGTTAAAGAACAGTGTGAGGATGGAGCAGATGGCAAGGACCACGGCAAGGCAAACAAGTTGGACGATCTGAGGCTGACAAATTGGATCACGAAGACCGAGGGTAACCGATGCGGCCGCCAAGGAACCTCCAGCTAACAATACGAGGCAGAAGCCGACCAATACCTAAAATAAAAACTCAATTTGATTTAAATTATTTAATTAAGTGAGGATGAAAATGAATTTCATATAAGTTGTGCTTGAGTGTATGATCAGTTAAATGTAAATAAATTGTCAAATGTCTAATGAAAGTATATTTATACTTAAATACAATTTTAAGTGACTCATTCTGTTATGAGTCTTTAATAATATTGGTGGTTGAGATATGAAACGAAAGAGAAGATAAGATCCCGTTTTCTAAGCTTTCCTTTCTTTAAATAATAAGTATTTGTAGTTTACAACAAGGTCAAGGGATTCTAATATATGTCAGTTTTACAATTGAACACATAATGCTAAAATGTAGGTGTGTATTATGTATGTGCTCATCTATTGAATAACATAAAGAAACATATGCACCGGTACATATCATTGACGATGAGTCAATTTTCAATGGCGTGTAGAAATTAAACGTTCAATTAACGTGTGATTGATTGGGATTGGGACGTATTCGATTAATATACGGAAAAATAAATCTCTCTTTGGTGTTGTCGGGAATGGATTAAAGTACTGTAAATGTCAGGGTCATATTAAATTTTATTTGGTAGATGCGGTGAGGAAATCGCAGGATATGAATGGATTTTGCTCAAAATATGCAAAACTAAACTTTCTCCTTATGAATAACTTGTTGATCCCATGGTGGAATTCTTTGCGACCAACTGGTCCGTATGCCATATAAACCAAAACATTAAATTTTGTTAAAGAGCTCAACCCTTTTGAACGGATATAAATTGTTTAACTTAAAATCCAATTAGATCTATCAATTTATGTTTATTACTACGTTAGTGCCTAAAAGTATGTATACAATTAGTGTATGTTACATATGCCCCATGGGCCAATGGGCATTCGAATATTTGAGTTTAAAAGCCTAAAGCCGTTACAAAATTATCTTTCATTTTTGTAACAATACTCACAAAGTGTATTAACCTCTCTACACATTTTATCTAATCCATCATTACATATTAATGGTCAAAATCAAGAGTTTCGAGCATTGTTTAATCGATGGTCCATTTGAATTTCGTACGTGTTTGTTGTTGACTGAGGCTGAGTAGAAGAAGGGATGTCTCACTGCCACGAATCTGTCAAGGGAGAGAAGTGTCAGGAGCAACATGTTCACAACATATGGAATTCCAAGAGTCGTCTTCTGCACCACACAGAGTTGCTGCTGAGGTTGAGGCAGCACAAGAAGGGAAAGTTCAAGCCCCTAGAAATTCATTAAAAACTCCAATTTATGGGTTGGTTTGATTCGGACTGACCTTGTGGGCACAGACGAAGAGATCAGTGACACAGAGGGAGGCCATCCAGAGGTGACGCGGCTTCCAAAGTCCACGACTTTTCCCCACAACCACCAACACTGACACGTTGACGGCGAAGATGAGGACTACCAGAGTGCAACCCCAGATTGACTCCCCCACACCGGGCGTCGTGGACCAATCCTCCATATCCCCATCTAACCCCGTCCTGAAAATCACATCAAACATCTACTAACACATACAACGTTATTCAATTAATTTTTTTTCATGGGCAAAAAAGGCAGTTTGGTTCTCAATCTAAGGTCTATTGAAAAATGGGTATTTAAATAACTTAAGTTGCTCCATGATGAACATTGTAAGAGCATTAATTATCGTATTTCTATTAGACTCATTTGATTGGTAAATGAACACAATTGAGTCCATTCATCCATGGTTTAAAATCCCTTAATTCCACGATCATGTAGGTTGAAATACATTGGATTAAGGATTTAATGTGTATAAATACATACAAATAGAGTATACATAGGTACACAACATGTGTAACTGTAAGTGGAAATTTCCATTTCAGGTCTCTTAATTTGTTCGAATGAACAAAACTATCATAAAAGTTTTCTAAATCAATTGAGACTTTTAGCTATTAGCTTATGGCAAGAACATTTAAGATTCACTATAATTGAAGTGATTGGGTTTTTGGGTAGTTTCAAAATTTCCGCGATTTACTCATCATAAATACTAATACAATGTATTGTAGACTAATAGTGGCTAGTTAGTAATATAAATAATCTAATTAGTTGAACCTCAACCTATGTAATTTACTACTAATTAGTACTACCAGGTATTTAAGACATTTAAGCGTAATAGTGGAATTAAAGATAACTTGAGATATTCCTATCAGAAAAGTGGATCGAAAATATGGCAGTTATTGAACCAAAATTACCTTTGGAAGAATTAAGAGTGAGATGAGGACTCGGGATGAGACGAAGAGAAGTTCGGTCCATCCGAACAGAATAATTAAACGTTTCTGAACTACCGATTTTCCACTTATTAAAACACGTCATATTTGAACTTTTAGGGTCAGGGGTCAGGTCACGATCATTCCCAATCCGCCTTGGTCAAATAAATTTAATCCGTTTGGCAAATAATCTCTTTAATTCCCTTTGACTATACAAATTCACATAATTTTGAATTGAGCTTGAGCGGTGAACAATCTCTTTGTTGGTGGCTTGCGTCAGAGATCGTCCTGCAGGTCCGAGAGGTAATTGGTAAATGAGAGTTGTTGATGCAAAGACATGATCCTCCCGTTCTTGGTCTCCTCCCCCTCCGCCTACCCACACTTTCCTTATTCCGTTTCATCTTCTGCATCATATCAATTAAATGCCCATTCTGATCAAGCATCATTAATATTGTTCAAATTATTCATTATTGTTGGTTGTGGAGATTTGAACGCCTAAACCCTGTCAACAACGGATATGGATGCGTATTTTGTAAGTCTTCACACGAGTCTTCACACGAGAGATTGACGGCTGCCACACGTTCCTTTCAAATCCCCTTCAACTCTGCTCTTGAGGAATTTGACTGACAAGGTGAAAGTTTAATTATTCACCATCAGTCACTCTTCGATGAGCATGAAACTATTTATTTATTTATTTACGCGTGTGGACAAAGAGGTAAACAAAGCTCTAAATATTACTATTTAAATCACAATTTATAATTTAGACACATAATTCCATTTCAGATTCCTTCATAAATATCAATGAAACGCCTTGACATACAACTCTTGACAAACAAACAAGTTACAAGCACAAGAGAAAAAATACCATTTAATAAGATTCCGAGGAATTTTGTTGATTGGCAAAATGATTATTTGTAAAATTTTCTTTGTAAATTATAGTATACCTACATACTATAGTTTTAAATTTCATACATATATACTATATTTGTGGAATACTAAATGCAATTTATCGTTATTTTTTTTAATTAAGTATAAATAACAGCCATTTATTGTATTAAATAATTTAAGTGTACATTTAGAATTTCCTGAAACAGTGATATCTCATAACATAGTACTTATATAACAAATGCCTTAAATAATACTTATATTTATGCATTTGTTATTTATTTTATGGTAAATTAAGCAGGGCATATGGTAAATGATACACGAACTCGTGTCATAAAGAATCGTGATCTTCAAATTAATTGTTTAATTTATTCCCATGTATTTATTTATAGAAATACAGAAGTGGAGAGAGGATGAATATTCAAATTGGGATCATTTCAACACGATGAATTATTGACATGAGAGAAGGAGCCGAAATTTCCTTTTCTCGTTGTCTCTCTTTGGGCATCACCCTAACTGGTGAGGATTATAATATTATGAAAATAAAGTGGAGGTGTATTCCCCATTCACCACCAACCCATTTCTTCCTTTTTAAACCGCCCAATTACCATATTAATTGAGAAGTTGGAATTAATGGGTGAAGAGTTAAGAATAGACAACCTCACACTATGACTTTCCTATAACTTCAAATGAAGATCCAGTGGAAAATTTGTGAGGAGCAGAGATATGAATCTTAATTTCATGTGCATGTGATTACATAATTAATTCCTAATTGTCTTTACAACCAACCTATGCATCCATACGATCTGATTATAAACTTATGGACCTCCGAAGAATAATTACCAGTTTTGTTTATACTCATAATTTGAGTTCGGTAATTCCCCGCCCAGTTTGCTCCCCGAGTGGGGAGCGGGTAGCAGGATGGGTAGCAAGTGGGTAGCAACCTAGGGGGCCAGAGGGGAGAAGGGTGGCGAGTACAGGTTGTGAATAGAATCCGCTGGATAGAATATTTAAAATTGAGCTAAATTTATTCTAAATTAAAATTTTAATTTTTCCCTCATCATTTTCATTAATTCCAAATTTCTTCAACATTTAACTTCGATAGATTATCGTTAGTTAAAAATCCTATCTCAAGATGTATGAAATGATATTATTTTTTAATTTCTTATAGGGAAAAGAAATATTGTTTCAGGGAAGAAAATGTATAAAAGTTATAAGGATAAAAGAGGAAGAATGCCTTGTCCGTGCTTGGACCAAGATTTTAGTCAAAGGCCTGCACAGTCTGTTTGATGGTGCAAGTTTTCAGTTCTGTCTTCTGTCCATATACTTCAGAGTTGACATTGAAATTTCAAATTTAGCTGTCAAAAATAATATTCTAAATATCAAAGATAATGCCAAACGCTTTAATTTAAAGCCTAGGAATAGCATTAGGAACTTTATTTTCCTAATATGCCCCAATAGAACAATTTATTTTTGCTACCCAGTCTCCCCACCTAGCAAGTTGCTCATAATGTATTCATGGGACTGCATCACACGATCGAAAGTAATAGGATTGAATACATTAGCATCTAAACATTTACCATCTAAACCGAAAGCATATAATATTAATGCATCGAAACATGTAAACATCGATACATATAATGATCGAACATCCTAGTGATCGATATATAAAGGATTGAAATACTGAAGCATCTACTAAATAACTGATCGAACACCTTAAGAATATAAAAATATGATTAAATGATCGTATTGTAAAATTGAAGTTTGTTCAAAGCCACGGGCATTAATAAACTTATTGACAGATGAATTGCAAACATGCTGCCAAATATGTTTATATAAGGTCGTAGGCCGCCAATTCGGGTATTCCGGGAACAAAACGCAATGTAATTTCTAAAAAACAATTAAAACATTAATAAACATAATATATTTAAATTTTAAATAAGAGATTTACATAATTATTAATAGAATCATAAATATTATTTTATATTTAATATATAATAATAATATAAAATTTGAAAGTAAAATAAACCAAAAATCAACAATAATGAAAAAGATTAATAATTTATAAACAAAAAAACCAGAAGCAATTGAATTTTAGAAATAAATAACAAGAATTAAAACTGTGAAAAGTGAAAAAAATTGTCGGGTTTGTTTTATATAAATTTGAATAAAAGAATATTTATATCAAAAATGATTAATAATAATGATAAAGTAAAAAGATTAAATTATTGACCTGTTAATAATGTATCTCTAAAAAAGAATGACCTTTAAGTTTCAGGTGGTTTATTGGACTTAAGTAGAAAATGTTGTACTTAAACAAAATTGACCACCTGAAACTAATGTACCTTTTTGTGTCGAAATGTCGCAATATTTTTGTGAATAAATAAAAGTGAGTAAAAAATTAAAAAATATGTAAAAAAGTAAAATAATAAACAAAACATAAAATTAATAAAAAAAACTAAAATTTAGCACTGTAAGCCAAACCAAAAAGAAAGTGTCCATTGAAAAATTTTAGGAAAGTTTTTTCTCTTCATATTCAGAAACGATTTTGAAAGCTTTCTTATGGTTCAATTTAAATGAAGTTTTTGGTCGTGAGGTTGGTGTTCCTGCTTGGTTTTGAAAAGCTTTCAATTGAGTCATTCCATAATCCTTCTTTAAGGCTTCTATAAATGGATATATTTCTAGGTGGCTTCGTCAAAGAAGTTTATTAAAAGAGTTGTTCCAAGATTCAATTGAGTTGTTGGTTCTTGAGATGTTATTTATTGATACATGATGACAATTCCACAATTCGATTGGGTATCTTGGTTGTCTTCGTACTTGATTTGGCATTAGTTTCCCAATCCAGTTAGACTCAAAATAATCCATGAATTCGTTTGTTTCTTCATTATTTCTGAAAAAATTAGAGGTTTGCAAATATTCAAGTTCGTTAACAACATCTTTTATGGGTAAAAAAGCGAGTACAGGAACTTTTTTAACATTGTGAGTATATTCTGAATCTTGGTAGTTTCTCAGCATAACAGGAATATTCTGAAGTTTTCTTCAGAGAGCTTGGTTAAAGTGAAAAAAGCAGCCCCTAATTTGAGAATTTGGGAATTCTTGTTTGAATCCATTCATGGCTGATAATTCAAAATCTGTAAGAGATTCAGGAGCAAAATTCAATTCCATTGATTTCAAAAAGCTGAAAATTCGTGCGTAGGTTTCAGTTGTGCGAGTTGTAATCAGGATGTACAAGCAAGGGTAGACAATATTATTTTCTAACGAGTGAACGGTGTATAATTGATCGAAAAGGGGTGGAGACGATTTAAATGTACCATCACTAAACCAGTGACGAGAATTTGAAAGTTGTTGTAGGGCCGCCTGAGTTCCAAAAATTAAAGTACGGTCTTATAGTGGAACCAATGTATTACTTGCTGAGTCGTATTGTAAAAAAACTTCTTCCGATCCAGTCGCTTTGTTTTTGATTGTTGTTTGGGCGCCATCTAGGACAAGCTCAACTAGATTTTTAGGGTTAACAGGATACCCTAATGATGCTTTTCTTTTTGTTGAAATCATGCGGGACAGTTGAAATACTGTTGGAATAATTCCAGAGACTGAAGGCTTTAATTGTGAGGAGGCTGTTGCAATAATATTCCTTGGTCTTTCATCTCTTTGAATTGCGACTTTTTCCAAATTTTGAATAAATTCTTTTTTCTCAATTTGCGCTCCGTCTGCAATGCATGATTATGATTGTTGTTTACTGAGAGTATTTCATTGTCTTCGAGATTTTCTTTATCAAAAGTGGTTTTCAAACGTCCCAAGCACGAATGTTTATACAACGCGCACTTCCAATAAAGCACTTTGGTAATGTCTGTTATATATGGCCTATCCTTAACGTAAATGTACCCTTGATGAGCTAATTGTGGAACTCCCATTTGACTAATGATGAGATGAAGCGGCATGGTGGATGGAAATGTGGAGTTGAGATGTGGAGATGTGGAATTGTGGAGATGTGAAGCTGAGGAGAAGTTCCAATTGAAGTGCGGATGTTCCACAACGGAGTTTTGCTCAGAAATAATACACATAGGTATTATTTATAATATTCGTGTTTTTCCTTCAAAGCATAAAAATGCAGATTAAAAGGTAAATTTTAAATACCTTTGTTTTTATTCATTTTATGAATAGACAAAAGTACCAATGTTGAAGTTCAAGGATTTTAAATGTATTCATAATCTATAATGTACGTAACTTCATACAGAGTTCATTATATACTATTTGACTTTAACTTCAGTTCGAGAAAATAAGATTACTCTTTCTTTTCATAAAATCAATCAAATGAATAGATAAGTAATCTTATTCTCTTGAACTGAAGTTCAAGTCAAAAATTGTATAATGAACTATTAGTGTAAGTATGCACATTATGCATTCATTTGAATATCTTTGAACTTTAACGTAATTATGGGAAATTATATGGTTTTATACATCGATACTTTATCTGTTTAATTCTTATATACTTCGATCCTTTATTATTTAGATTCTTTCATACTTAGATACTTGTTTATATCGATCATTGTATACTTCGATTCTTTTATATATCGATCCATATATGTTTAGATGCTTTAGTATTATATGCTTTATTTTAGATCCTTTGTTTTAGGTGCTTTAGTATATAGATGCTATACCTTTCGATGGTATAGGGGGGATCCATGGTAATATTTTCTTTCATTTAATTTTAGCTCATTTTCCTTTATAAATTGTAATATTGAAGATTTTGTATAACAATAGACCTTAAAGGCTTCCAGCAAATTTATGATTAAAGTTAGAATTGATACATTTGAGAGACATTAGTATAGAAACACTCGTATTGTTATATGCATACAATAAACATTGTAAATAATTATATAACTAAATTTTAAATATAAGTAGAAATAAGCTTAAAGGTTTAAGAAGTTTGGGCATGTAATTGTCCTTATTAATCATTTGATCATGTGAGATGATTTTCATATAAGGATATAACTTCCAACCATTGAAGGTCACATCTATGTATTTAAGTTGAAAATTGCGTTGAAAGAATGCAATTGTTTTTTCTTTAAGCGTCTTATGAGATCAACCTAACTGATTAATTTAATTGCCCCATGTTGCTTTATTGTTTTCGCTTCCACAAATTCAGCAATTTACTTCAGATTGGATAAATGAAGATTATAAGATTATACGATTCACTATTACGCCTGCATTTGTTTGTTCGTGTTCTGTATGTGCTTATACAGGTATTAATTCTCCATTTTGATTTCATTACATTGTGTACGCGCTTAAACATCATTCGTAACAGTATAACTACACTCTGTAGTATGTTAATAGCCAAAGCAAGGTTTTGCAAATATACAGTTCATGGTATTTACATACATACATACAGTATATGATGTATCAGTAAAGGTATATAAATTTATAATTAAGAATTTTTTATGTAAATTTGTACGTACAGGTAGGGATAAAGTTTGGAATTTAAAGGAATTGTTGACGATTGCACTCATTTGGGGCTGGTTATTGTGAGAAAGGTTAAAAGTACCAAGAAGGTTGCGGTTAATGGGGTCGAAGATCTTTTAAGAGCACCATTACGTCAAATAAACACATTTAATGAAACGGAGAAAATTAATTTCACATTTGAATGCCCGCATGGGCCCAATTAAAATCCTGCAACTGACAATTTCAATTCCATTTTCTTATTTTGTGAATCCCAAGTGACCCATCGTTTGCCAATTGTCTTCTTCCACATGCGATGGGTCAATTAGGGAGGCTAAATCCAGTTCGCCCTGCTTTCCCTCCAAACCACCTTAACTAATGAATGTCGTTCCCGCATTAAGAGAATGTCTGGTTTTAAATACTGATTACAAAATGAGAACTCTTCAATGAGGCAAAAACGCATTTAAAGGAGGCGTTTCGACGTATTTTAAACCCTCGTTAATTCCTTGTTCCTTGTATTTACCTATGTTAAACGTACCGTAATCAGGAAATAAGGATTTCAGCTTTACAAATTAGAAATTTCAAAGAAGTCAATTTAAACTATAGTCATTTATCGCTACCTATTCTAATAAAGCATCCTAATACAATCACATCTTCATTACCCTAGGCTCCAATTAAGTAAATGAAAAAAGCACAAAAATTATACAATATAAAATATATGAAGTCAGACTCTCTATCTAATATATGTATAATATATATTAGAATTTTCTCTAATTCATAAATATATTTTTATTGCAAATGGTTTAATAGACGTTGAATAAACAATTAAACAATATAAATGCATAGAAGTGGTATCTTTGAATACATTAAATTTAAGAATTAAGATACATAGTCTACCTAGGGACTAACTATAATACTAACATTAAGTTTATAATTAATGTTAGTATTTATATTTACATTGTCCTTTATTGATAGTAACGGCTTGATTAAGACTTTTGGTTAGGCCAATGCTAAATACAGGTATTAATCATCCCGGTAATTCACATCCATATATGGTTTTTTGGGCCTCGCTTTTTCATCTCGAAGATTGAAACTCACGCGGTGATTCACTTTTAATTCTCAAATTAATACCTTAATTACTCCATTAAACATTGTAGTCAATCGTTCTTTGGCGCTTGACCGTTATTGTTTCATATCATGTCAGCCGTAAACATTGAGGTCGTCCAGAAAAAGTTCCAATGCGAAGTGGAGACCATGAAGAAGATTCAGAAACGTGAGTTTCATAAATTTCATAAACATTTAATCTTCCAATTCCAGACTAGTCAAATGAGAAATGTAAAAAGATGGTTTAAATCATAATTATTTGTTTAGAATATCAGAAGTTGGTCTCATTGAATCAGGCCTTGGAGACGCAGTTAAATGAGAATATGATGGTGAAGGAAGAATTGGCATTGGCCCGGTCGGATTCTAAAGTCTTCAAAATGGTTGGAAGCGTTCTTGTCCCGCAGCGATATGCCGATGCGAAAGAAAACGTCGATCAACGTGTCAAGTACATTGAACTAGAATTGTAAGTCGGCAATTTATGATTATTTGAAAAATAATTGGATATGACCGCATCATGTGTGAGTCCATTTAACTAACTTTGAAAATTGAAAAGTTTAATGTGTTGATTATGCTATTAACTATTATTAAATTATTTAGGAGAAGAAATTCAGATAGCCTTGAAAAGGTTCGAGGGGAATTGGTGACTCAAAAGGATATTTTAGGAACTCTTGAAAAAATCATCATTGATCATCAAGCGAAAATGGGAACCCAGCGGCCGCAAAAATAATACCCGCTCGTACAAATAATTAATTATTCAAATACTTATTTCACCATCTCAATTAACTTAACTTTGAATAAGTATTCTTGCTACTAAATTGGTCTTATCTTTAATTCTTGTCCATTCTCTTTGTACCTTTTATTATTTCTTTACTAATGCCGTGTTTGTCCCAATTGGTCATTATTTATATTTCATAAATTAGTTATGCGCCTTTGAAATCAAACTAATTTCTCAAATAGCTTACATTTATGGCTAGATTCTTGAATTCTAAACTTTAAAATACTCATTTCAAAAGTGAATAGTCTGAATATTAATTTCTTATTTATAGTAACAAATTGGAATCAAGTAATCAACATGCGAATATTTCATTCATTTTTATTACTTTAATATTAACATAAAATTATTGACAAAAAATCGCTGTTCCGCTCCTTATCCCTGATAGTTTAAAATAGCTAATCCAAATTGAACCTTAATTTTAATTGAATCACTATTGGACAAACACGGTAGTTGTCAATTATTGAATTGTATCATAAAGAACGAAAATCTGACGTGGAATAAATAACGCTTTATTGGTATTTTACATTTCACATTCATGCAATTTATTGTGAGTATTTTTTTTTTCAAATTCAAAGATGAATACGCACTGGGTCTAAATTATTATCAGCGTAAAAGTCGTATATTGCCTGAAGGTTCACCTTGAGCCCATCGACAAATTTGGTCAATTTGGGAATGACGACTTCGGGTGAGGAATCCCCGTGGACGATTGAAGCATAAAGTTGAGTTCGGTTTGGGATGCTTCGACTAAGCAACTATTGAATTAAAATATTAAGTTAACTTTTTTCATCACAAGTTCCTCTCTATGTCTCCCTTAATATATTTCATGATCAGTTACATCAAAGAGCTTCCTGAGAAGAAAATTGTGATATGATCTGAGCGACGTATTGTAGGCGTCGCGGATATTTGACATCAAGCTCTCCGTCTTCACGCCTTTTTCGTAGTCAATAATGAGACTTTTTAAAAAAAGGTAGATGAAGTAAAGTCCGCTAAAATGGAAATTAAACTTTAAATACCTAATGAAATAAGTTACATTTTTAAGTTACTTGTTAATTATCAAATAAGCATTTTAAGTTATAATTCATAGAGTACCGTTTAAGCCATAGTAGAGACTCTGTCGCCATGTATTGTCCTTTAACTTTTTCATCCAAGATCATTGATTGAAGATATTCGTAATCTTTTGGATTTTTCTCATATTTAATTCTCAATTTCTACAAAGATATAAAAATTAATCACAAATTCATATAAAGTTGATAAAAGACTTATAAGTAGAGTTTTGTTAAATCGGATACTCTTATATTTCCTTCCAGATCTGCCTTGACAGGATTGTAAAGGCGCCCAAGAGCCTCTTAAATAATATATAATGAGGATTGAAGATTATTTTTATTTTATATTTAAAATGCACGTATATTTTTACAGTAAATGAATCAACATTACGTTATATTGATCTATTTTCTATATAATGTGAAAGTGAATTAAGAACCAACCGAAGAAAGTGACAACTGTATCAGCGGCTGAAAGGAATTCGACAGTCGGAATGAGCCCGTTTTTCAATTCTGGCCATTCTTTCTCATCGTTTAATATCAAACTCCCAGACTGTTCCATCTAAAATAAATAAAAAAAATTATAGAATAATTAAAAGTTAAAATATGAACAAAAACGATCACCTTTAACTTCATTTCATGCTAATTGGACAATAATTCAAAAACCTTGATAAAGTTTGGAAGACATGTGACAATATAAAAAACAAATCCCCAAAGCATTTTTACTATTTTTTGAACAATTCTTGGAACCTATCGTTAGATAATATTTAAAGTTTTGAAATAAATGAGAAGTATTTATATGTATGAATTAATTGTATATAAGTAAAGAGATTGTGCGTTAAGCAAACGTTATTTTACAAAAATATACAACCAGAAGAGGACATGAAAAAGAATAAGAAATTACTCGTGCAATAAATTCCTGATGATTTTTAACTTTATATTGTTTTTATAAATATTTGGAAAATTTTAATTGTGTGAAGAAGAGGAATTGTGTAGATGACCGAATCATGTCAACTACAACAATTACAGCCAGAACCTTCATTTTTATCTTTTCTCAGCTAATCTTATCTCCGAGAGGCGACCAAAATTATTCGGAAATGAATTTTACATTTCTACTATTATATGTATACCCTAATATATTAACCAAACCGATTAAACTTATTTAATATTCACACAATGTTGGCACACTAGACGATATGTAGAATATGTACATAATACTATAATACTAATGTACATAGTCATATCATACTTATTTGGTTGTTCCTCGTTCTTTTTTGTATACTTACGTGTGAAAACACACATCTGCCTTTCAGGCTTTGTTTTTTGAATAAATATATAAAAGAAGTGTGCAAATACGAGTCATTTAAAATGTGCGTGGGCCTCTATTCTTAATACTTGGCCGATGTCTAACTAACTTACGATTAGTATATATGGCAGAACAAATATTGACTATTGGAGAAGATGAATTATGTATTATGTGGAGACTATTACCTTTCGAACATGAGCTTGAACTTGAATTAACTGACGATAAAAGCGCCTTTATAATATTAAATATACATATAGTTTAAAATAAATAAATGAGGTATATACTGAACAGATCTACTTACACATACTTATGATAGAAAATAATTGACAATAAATATACATATTATTTTAACTTATTTAATCACAGATTTTTTCAAATGTCTTCCTTATTCCATATCTTAAAACATTTATTATAACAATCATTTACACAGTGATATATACATATATATATCATTTACTATATAAGATAATCATATATTATATTTATATTATATGGTAAAATTTTATATATTTATATAAGTATATATATATATTGTATTGCACAGAGGAACATTTACACGATATTTTTAATAAAATTTTATATAGGATAAAATTGAGCTTTTAAATATTTTTACTCATTATAGTTAAAACTTACGTGCACAATAAAGGTAGATTGAAGGAAAGATTAAAAATTTTGTAACTTGTAATTAAATACTGCACGACCCCAGTGCTGAATGTAAATATAGTAACTATAACCGAAAAGAGTGAAAGATGTCTTTTCAAAGTACAAAAAAGAGTTTAATTGTGGATGTGTGTGAGAGTTGTGCAGGAATAAGGTGTGAAGGTTGACCGTTTTCTCCTCAGTAATAGCGACGGATGAACGTGAAGGTCTCGGCGATCTTCCCAGGTTCGATTTCCGTCTTTAAACACGCCCCGTTCTTGTCAATTACAAAGAGCAGAGCTCTCTCACAAATCGTCTTACCACCGCCATCAGTCCGGACAAAGTCAGATCTCTTCAAGGTAAATTCGTAGCTTGGTTTTGAGCAAAATTCGAAGGTCCAAGAGCGGAAGGTCAAGCCGCTGTCAAGATCCTGCAGCTCAACAACGACCAAACCGCCCTTGCAAATCACGGAATTCCTAAAACAACAAAAGCGAACATTGTTTATGAAAATTACATAAGAATGAATTAATCTTAATGTAAATATGGTAAGAATGAGATGGAAGTTCACTTGGTAAATGTTGGGCCAGCGACGGAATTATCATCTTTATTTTCACACATTGGCACGAACCATCTGTCCAAATAAAAAACAATCTATCAATTTATGCATACACCCAACTATACCGGTACGTAAGCATATCATTCATTTCAACAAATGAAATTTGTCAATATTCATATTAATTAGATATACAGTATAGTTGTTTTCATGACAAAAGTGGAGGTCAAACTTTTCAAGATCAATCTTTCAATAATTACTTTTGTTATGTGCTATTGGCTTATTATGACTAACTACTTAACTTGTTATGACTTATTACGTCTAATATGTAACACACAAAGTACGCACACTTTCAATGTTTTTAAATTAAAATAATAATAATTGTATGGTTAATTTAAAAATAACATTTAACGGAATTAAGTCTTTAGATAAAGGAAATTATAAAGTAAGCAGACATTACCTTGTAGTTTAATTTATTTTTAACAATTAAATATTAAAAAGCTTTCATCACATCATTTTCATCTCCACCATTCCAACATGGTCAATATCAAAACTAAACTATGCATACATATTGATTACTAACTATAAGCACTAAAATGAATAAAAGCCAGAATTGTAACGTTGAATTTAAGTTAGGCAAATGTTATTTCTAACACTTTATTTTTACTAAAACGATAGTTCATAAATGAGTAATTCATAAAATAATAATTAACTTTTAATTCTTAGAAATATTAAATTGCAAGTAAGCAAGAAAAGCAATATAATTACTATTTTAAAAATTAAAACTATTTGGCATAAAAATGACGTGGACTTAGAATTAAATTTTCGCAGTATAGGCAATACTTAGAATTTAATGACTAACGTTTCTAGTTTTCTAATATGTGAAATAAAACAAGGCATTTCTAGGAAAGTTAAAATGTATGCATATTTAAACTTATAATAAAATATATAAATTAAAGCCAACAACGAGCTATTTTTTGATGATAATTTTTGCATAGTGAAATTTGATGTAATGAAAATGCTTTAAATTTAAAATGCTTACAAGTTCCTCCAATTTCTTCAAATGTAAATTAGGTAATTAGTAATTATTAGCCAAATAACAATTGAAATTAATAAGTTGTACATATATTAGATGAATATGAAAAGTCGATGGTTTTCATCAATGTAAAAAATATGTCATATATTAATATTAACCTATTATAGAACAAAATGAGCGATGAAGAGATGTTGAAAGTGAATTGATCTTCAGTAGCTTGTTCATTCCGCATCAAGACAACTGGGCGAAGATATTCATCATGGCAATTAGTTCTCGGAGCGGATTTGCTGTATGAGAAAATTTTGTTGTTCCGACTCGGGCGCTTCTTGTAAGACTTGATCGGAGCAACGGTCCGAACCAGTACATGGTATTCCCTCCCCATAATTCCTTTTTCGGAGTGAGGAAGGTCGAAAACGTGACCGAGCTCATGGACCACTGACCCAATGCTTTTACTGAACGGATTCGTCCCGTCCATCACGTCGTTTCGCTCTTCGTCCAAATACTCCAAAATGTCGTTGGGGTCCTTTGGCCAATCCTTGATGAATTCGGAATCGACGAGAGCCAGAGCCCCAACTCCAAGTGCCGGAGCCTTATCCGTCGTCGAGTTGTCAAACAGAAATGCAAGGAATTTTGTTTTGGGAGAATAGATCGCCGACTTGGCCAATTCTTTCCCTATGGTCTCCCAGGTTTGATGCTGACGAAGACGATCGGCAGGGCTCAGAGCCACCTCCAAAATTCCGTCCTCGATCGACGCAGGCATGTCGACTATGAAAGTCCGTCGTTCGCACCCAGATTCAAAGAGCTTCTCCGAGAAAACGGCTTGGATGAGGGCCAGTCCAAGGTTGACTCGCGGGGCGAGCGTGGCGAGCTGAGCTGCCAATCGCTCCGTCCCTCCAGGCTGACAGATGAAGAGCGGGCGAAGGACGTAGTCGCTCTCTGGTGGGGCGTAGACGAGAGTGAACCTTGTCGTGATTCTTCGGTCCGCCTCGAAGTGGATCATGTTGCGTCCGACGGAGAGGTCGAGCACGGCAGTGAACGACGGCCCCGCACATTTGATCGGAATGTATTCTTTATGGAAGACGTGGTCGGAGTTTGGGCGGCGGATGAAGACCTTAAATTTCCCAGTGCAGTCGCCTTGGTCTTCCCCCTCAACGCGACCTTTGAGGAGGGCGAGACGATGGGACACGCGGTCACCGTCTCCAAAGTTCACTATATTGATGTTCATTGTTGGGAGAGGGGAGCTCAGTACCTGACGATCGAGGGACATACTGACGACCGTCGTCTCGTCCGTCCAAAAGAACCCCATCCGATTTCAACCCTCCCTCCCACAAACCTCCCTTTATCATCACATTTACTCAACATTCTGCACCAGGACCCAACGTGGGGAGTTTTACCAAGAACCCACATTTGAAAAATATTTAAAAATCATTACAACTATAATTCATACATTTTATAACCCCGGCTATTACACTTAAAAAACATATATCATTTAGTATAATTTATAAAATGAACCACAATGCTCCCCAATATTAAATTCCTATAAAGGTATTCACTTTGATTTCGATGGATTTTTCTAAAGAAATGACTCATGGATTTCTTGAGATTTGTTAGTTAAATAATTGTTATGTTGCGCAATATATGTTTGAGCTATTATTGGAATTGGTTGATAAATTATTTTCGATTGTATTTCTCTGATGAGTAAAATGGTGAAATGCGAATTGAGACGAAGGCCCCACCATGGAGGTCTGCACTCGCTGAAAAGTGAAGGGCCCTGGGCGGGGAGACAGGAAGGGCCCGGATTGCGATTTCTTTTTTGAATAAAATTAGAAAATGTGAAAAATTGAGGATGTGAGTGCGAAATGGGTTATTGGCTGCCGGTAGTGTCGTGGCTGATTGTCATAATTCGCGAGTGCAGACAGAAGATGATGCTAAGGAGAGAAAGAAGTTGAGGAATGTCGATTCATTCGCATTGTTGGATAAGAGCTACAGGTTTCATTGAGTCTGGGACGGTATTGCGTTGCTCTTCGGCAGCATTCACTAGGTCGGTCAATGACCATTCACATCTTGTACTTTCACTCTCTGTGATTGAATGTGGGGAGGCGGGAGGGAGGACGCGGGCGTCCACCTGCCCTCCTGGCTTACTTTTAAACCGTCCGTCCGTTTGTGGGCTAACACAACACTTGGAGAGACACTTGGGTCAACGACCCCTGGTTACCTCCTCCCAGACGCCTCCTCGGCAGCATCGACCACCAGCCACTTGCTACAGATCTTGCCTCACAAATAAACTCTCCCCTCCTCCTCCTTGTCGAGAGGATTGTGGGACCGGAGGAAAGTCCGCTTTCTATATGACATAGCTGGTTACATAAGAGGCCAATGCCCCCTTGGTGTGGATTGTATGTCACCCGCCTTCGGACGCCCGCCAGTGAGGACCAAAGCAGCTCCTGACAACTTGCCAGAAATCTCTCATGCTACACCTTCCCTCTATCTGTGGTCACATCGCCCTCGTCGCCTCTTCCAACACCAAGATGACGGAGAGATTGGCACAGCGAGCGTTGTTCGCAAAGTGAGCCAGCGAGTTGGAATCAGGTAGCGTCCAATAATGAATCGTGGCTAAAAGAAATAACAAAAGGTGTACCACCATCACCCTGCACAGATACACATAATCCTCCTCAACAACTCACGAAACAAACAGACGAGGAGTTCGTTGACTCCGGAATGGATTCATTTCGTCTTCCACATTCGACTCCACTGGCCTAGTTACACATTTAAGTATGTCCACCTCCATATTGGATCCATAAATGCCGGGCCGGTGGCGAGGACGAAAATAGGCGGATTACCCAATCCAACCTGCCGCACAGAGGGGAATTAACCCCCGGCGTCGGAAAACACCCCTTCCAGCACCACCAGCTTCCTCACATGGCAGTCGCCTCCTGGACCGGGATGTGGGATCTTGCAGACTTCTCCCTGACGACCGTCCTCGTCCTTGCCCTGCTCCTCACCCTTCTCTTCCTCGCCAAGGGAGGGAAGTGGCGACGACGAGCTCCGGGCCCTTTTGGTCTCCCCGTCCTCGGATATCTCCCCTTCCTCGACCCAAAGGCACCTTACGTGACGCTCACAAACTTGGCCCGTCGGTTCGGGCGGATTTACGCCCTAGACCTCGGGGCGGTTCACACGGTCGTCTTGTCAGATGTCAAATTGATTCGCCAGGCCTTGGCGCAAGATGCGTTCAACGGACGAGCGCCGCTTTACGTCACACATGGGATCATGAAAGGGAGAGGCAAGTGACTACCCCCCTTCACTATTCCATTTGATAAATACATTTCATTATATAACTTCACATTTCCTAACCCAACTACGTAAATTGCCATCTAACATACACATAATTAAAAATATATCACTACTTGGCAGACAGACGCTCACTTCAGATATAAGATAGTATTAAAATTATATAAGTTAATACTGGCTAAAATCAAGTACATAGATTAGTTTAGCTATGATGCACATACTTTAATAATGTATGATTTTCATTGTATGGTATGTAAAGTAATAGTAATAATATTACTTTATATGTCTGTACTCCTTTCGTATCGAGTAGGCATATGGGTATTATAAGATGAAATTGAAAATACTTGTGCAAAGTGCTTATCAGCTAAACGCAGATCTTAATGTGTCTAAATAGTAATGAGCAGAAATTGGGCAGAGCAAAGGAAGAATGAAAATTAAGGGATTGGAAGCAATGTTGATTGTTGGTATAGGTTAGGACTTGCATGGGCCTGAACCACAAAATCTCATTTCATCCTCCAATAAGCCCAGGATTTGAAAAGGGTTTAAAATTACTTTCAACCCTTAAAAATCGTTCCTTCTTCTACCTTTTAAAAAGGTGCGGTTAAGAATAAAAGGTGCGGCTATTATTTATAAGCTTCTTTTTTAGTTGAAAAATGCTGTTAAATATAATGCCCAGTTGTTCTAAGAAATACCTTCCAATAAAAGATCTCGACAAAAGTTTACACACACACCTGTCTGCATTTCAACCCAAAGTTGTTTAACCTTCGCGATTCCTTCGAAATTTAATCTTTCAATAGTGGTGACAATTTATCTTGGTAATTTTAAGGTAACGCTCACTATTGAAATTCTTCAATGCGTTGATAAATAATTAAATTACCATTTACAATTAAGAGGCGTGAAAATTACTTAAAAGACGTTTATTGATTAAATAAATCTTCCTTTAATATCTACTATTATTATGTAAGTATTCATGATGCATAGGATTATAAAATTATATATTTTTATGGAGTGAAATCTGAATAATATACAATAATTAATCAATACTTGTGGTTTTAATGAATTCTAATTTTTTTTAATAAATTACAATTATGCCATTATTCAATTGTTAATTATTATCATAACATCTCAGCAGAGGCAGTGAAGTTGACTTGATATGAATTGGGGATGTTTAAGGGAGGTTTTCCACGTGACAGTGTAATTGGTGGAAGATGAGTTTAATTGATCGTCTCCTCGTGGCGATGTCTTGATGAGATCTTGAGATCCCCTAAAGCTACCCACAACAAGAGACGACGATAAAGGGAGACACGAAATTCTCGTTTTGAATAGGATGCAATAAGTGAGTTAGTAAGTTGAGAAGTCAATCATAAAGTAATTGGTAATTTATTCATCATTTACTCACTTAATTTGTTAACTCCAGCTATTGGCTACTTGATGAGGTGTGCTGTAATTACGTTCCCTATCATCATGTTGCCTAAAAGTGGAAGACACACACAAACACTCGCAAGAATAAATTCAACCCCAACAACTATTAGCAGAGTTATCGTTGCATTCGTGGGCATTTCATATATTATATCTTACTTACATTTAGTTGTATGTTATTTACTACCAAATGGATGGATGAAGTCAACAAACATGCGAGATGAGCTTTGATAGTTCAAATGATTCAAAGAAAATAACCAGGAATCTTTTTATTATAAACATCATTTCATTTAAACAACATACATTGGTTAAATATTATATGGTATGTAAAATGTATATTATCTTTTATTTATATTAATTACCTCATTGGTTGTGATTGGAAATTAGGTCTCATCTGTGCCGAAGGAGAAACATGGCGAATTCATCGACGCTTTGCGGAGAAAACTCTCCGAGATTTGGGAGTCACAAAGATTGGCAATGGGAAGTTGAACATTGAGAAAAGGATTCAAAAGACGCTCGATGGATTTATGACGGTATTCGCTCATCTAATTAATTACAGAAATCATAATATTATTTATAATGATTATTCTATTATACCTATAGTACATACAATTGTTACCTATACCGAGATATACCTGTTATACTTGAGGAGATGGACTCATATAGAATCTTATAAAAATTATAATCTTAAAATGTATTTTTTAATTTTAAAAATAAGTGTTGTATTTACATATATTATATAATTCTAAATTGGAAATTGTAGCTATGATAATTTTGATTTTCACAGGACATGAAGAATCATGGTGAATTTGAAAGTGTTGATATTGTACCTTCTTTGAGACATTGGCTCGGCTGTCTCATTTACGACCTGGTGTTCGGATTTACCTACGAACGTGAGGACCCAACTTGGATTTACCTGCAGCATCTTCTCGACGAGGGCTTCAAAGCGGTGTCTGTGGCGGGGACCCTCAATTTCCTCCCTTGGCTTCGGTCAGTTCCACTTTCAATTCGATTCACCGTTCTGGCATGCATAGTATGTATTAAGTTATCTAGTTGGTGTCTAGTTACATCGGTGTACATTGGTAGTGAGACTTACTCTTTTCAACCTGTTGCACACCGCCGATGGGCGTCGTACCTTCAACACTTGTCTATGCACGAAGGAAGACGTGTTGTTGAGCAAGTATCATCCCATACTGCACTACTTACATTCATTGGTGGTCGTTGATCCCGAGGACGGATGTCAACAATGCCGCCTCTGGTTCACTCCCATGGCTCTACAAATGGATTTGGGGAATCTCACGTGTGGAATCTTTCAGATGGGCCTCCAAGTTTTCCAAGATGATGGAATTTCTCATAGACGGGAAGATGAAGACTCACAAGACGTATCAGGCACTGATAGACGCATCTGCCGCGTCCCTCGACCCAAACAACGTCAATTGCATCGTCGAGGCTTACCTGCTCGAGGTAGATCTCCATTATCTTTGTAAAATATTGACCTTGCCCGTGAGAAGAGTCAACTCCTGGAATAGACACGAGATGCATCAATGATTCCCCGCACTTCGGCAAAATTGGGAGATGATTGAAGGCTCACTGAACCGCGTGAACATTGAACTCTTTCCCTCTTTCTCCCGTATGTCCCATCATTGGAGGATTCCAATTGTGGACTTGAGACGGGAAGGGTCGTCATCATATTGGGCCTATCAATCACATCTCAATATTGATTCTCACGCCTCGGCGTCCATTTAATGGAGGGGAAAAAAGGTCCATGTGAGACCCGCATGAGCCACTACCGCCTTATCAATTATCTCAAGTATTTATTAAATGTATGTAACTAATAACGTGTCATGCATATGGTTCACAAAAACATCCTTTCATAACGATCCCCTGAGGAAACCAATCTCAAATTAAAGGTCTATCTATGCATGCATTGTTTGTGCGTGAAGAATGTCTCTTGGATGTGAGCATTGGATATGTAAATCAATGCTGTTTTATGAGTTTGTTGTTCTCACAAAGATGTTGCATAATTGAAATAGGAAACTAGGTGAGTAGGACGGGGGGCGGAAGTGAGTTATAATCAGAATGACGATGGTTCTCTCTTATTAGATGAACAAGCGGAAGGACGAAGATTTCACGACCATGGACCAACTTTACCATGTGCTTGCGGATATGATTGGGGCTGGTTGGGACACGAACTTGACTTCACTCAAATGGCTCTTCCTCTACATGGCTCTCTTCCCCCACGTCCAGGTTTATTTTGAACCAACGACTTAATGCTCATCCTATTAGTGATCTTTTTGAAAACAAAGTCATACATGTAGAAATCGCACAATTTCTTAAATTTCCACTTAAATTTTCAGAACAAACACTCATTTATTTTATGATATAAGTAGTTATGATGTTTTCACTCAAAATCAGTATTTGTTTGAGAAGGAAAAAGTCGCAAAGGAGATTGAGGATCGAGTTGGACATAATTCGATCACAATCGAAGATCTCGACCATCTTCCGTATATGAGGGCCGTCGTTCAAGAAATGTGGCGATTGAAGACCATAACGCCGCTTGGAATCCCCCATGGGACGTCTGAGGTAACATTTTGAATCTAATGAGGAAAAGCTCAAGATAGGTGAAATGCATTGGGAATGTATTGGTACAGGACACGACGATTGGCGACTTCTTTGTGCCAAAAGGAACGATGGTTTTACCGCTTCTCTGGGCCGTTCATCATGATGAGGAGTATTGGAAGGACGCTGAGGAATTCCGCCCAGACCGACATTTAAATGACGACGGGTCGGTGAGAAGGAGCGAGAACCTCATCCCATTCCAAACTGGTGAGGATTTTGGTCATTGGTCTCTCCGTGGCTATTCTAATCATTGGATCTTGCATGAGCTTGGATTGTATATGACATGTATGACAAGGCAGTGGTGTGGTACAGGAAAGCGAAAGTGTTTGGGTGAGGAGTTGGGGCGATGGACGGTGGAGCTTTACTTTGCCAACTTCATCAACACGTTCGTGGTGGGGTTAGGAAGCGAGTATGAGGTCGACCAGGTGCCCGAGTGCGGAATTACTTTGGTGCCAAAAGAGTTCAACCTCGTCCTGAAACCCCGCCCTCGTTGTATTGAATAAATCCATGAAAGCGATCTCTCCCCTTTGGTTCATTCCCCGTGCATTCCATGTGGTTCATTGGTGAGGATGGATGATGATTGACAATGTTCGAGATGAGTAGGATGAGGGAATCTGAAAGTTGAATGGAAATCTGAAGAATGAAGTAAGAAGTAGGAATTGAGCCGTATTGACATTTATTCATTTCCAAACGACTCGCACACGGAAATATGTGTGGCGTCGCAGAAGAGATCGGCGACTTCCGTCGACGAGCCTCGCCAAGACTCACGTCATGATATAAAAGTACAAAACAATGATAGGTCCATCGACGTGGTCGTGTCTGATGTACAGGCAAAAGGAACTTCCATCATTACAACAAGTAAGTGCTTAGCATAAAAACAAGATTAATAAATAGAGGGCGGGCCGAGAAGGAGTCGCCTCGGAGTGACTAGAAGGCCGCCGCCGATGAGAACCGTCGTCGTTGTCATCACCCTCGCCACGCCGGCTCACCATCCGACCTGAGAAACGCACAAACCTACGCGGGTGACCTCGACTGCTGTGGTGCAAAGCTTACCTTAAAGTCCTCCGGAGTTGTGCTGACCCCGAAGTTTCCCTTGAGGGACGGCAGCGGCTCGCCCGCTGGCAGACGGAGATCGTACACGTGGAGGAGGGACGTGAAGAAGAGGAACAACTCCATGCGGGCCAAAACGTCGCCCAGACACATCCGTCGGCCCACGCCGAAGGGCATGAAGAACTCGGGCTTCACAACCACTCCTTGGCTGTTGAGGAATCTGGTCGGGTTGAACTTTTCAGGTTCATCCCAAAGGGTCGGGTCCATGTGGACGGCGTGGAGGACCGGAATGACCTGAGTGTTCTTTGGGATTCTCAGTCCTTCCAGCTCCGTTTCTCTGTAAGACTATAAAAGTGAGTCTTGGTGCTCTTGGGCCATTCGCGATCTTACGTTTTGGTCGAGTGGGTCGTTCCGAGCGGGACGACTGAGGAAGATCGGAGGATCTCGCAAATCGTGGCCTCTGTATAGGGAAGATAGGGCAGATCCTCGGAGCTCGGCAACCGACTCCGTCCAACGACCTAAACCAAAAAGTTGGTGAGGTTGGGTCAATAGGGATTATAAAACAAACCTCGTCCAATTCGTCTTGTACGCCCTTCATAACGTCGGGGTGGTGGAGCATGAACAGCACGCCCCATTGCAAAGTGGTCTTGACGGTCTCCATGGCGGCGGAGAACAAGTCTCCGATGATTTGGTAGATCTGTCGGTCCGCGTCCTTCCCTTCGAACAAAATCCCCTCGCGTCCCTCTGTTTTGGCTTTCTCAATTTCCAAGAGGTAGGAGTCGACGATGTCGCGGACGTTTTTGGGATCCAAGGTCTCCTTGTGCTTGTCGACGATGCCCTTGAAGAAGTCGGCCATCTCGTTCCGATTCTAATCAATCCGTGTGAGTTCCTCAGTTTGGGGTTCGATCCGGGCTTACCATCTTGATCTTTTCGTTGAGCTCCTTCATCCTTGGCAGATTCCTCAAGCAGGGGATGAAGTTGGAGGCGCAAGTGGCCGTGCAGAGTCTGAATCCCTCCTCAATGAGTGCCATGAATCGGTAGAAAACCGGGTCATCGGGACCGAACCGGACACTCATCAACATGGAGCAAATGACGTTTGAGACGGCGAGGGCAAAGGCAGGGGCCAGACTCCCCGGTTCGCCCCGACCCTTCTCAAGGCACCCCAAAAACTCCCGGACTTCTACCATGATTCTTCCTTCGAGTTGCTCCTTCCCCGTGCCTGCATGTTTCATGCCGAAGTGGCGAAGTCGGTCGTGGAGGAACCGCCGCTGATCTCGCCACAGCTTCCCTTCCACGTTGAGAATCCCTGAAGAGAGGGGTAAGGTTGGAACGGGGATCGCGGGAACTCACCATAGCCTTCCAAGATGGACGTTATCTCGTTTTCGGGGCGGCCCGAGAAGGCCTCCTTCCTGAACGCCGTCCGGATCGACCGGTAGTCGGTGAGCACGACGATCAGCTGCGTGCCGAGGCGGATTGAGAAAGTTGGACCGTAGCGGGCCGCGAGGGCCCGGAACTGCTTGTGCGGAGCGTTTGTGAGATATGGGAGGAAGCCGAGGAGCGGGACGCCCCATGGGCCGGGCGGGAGCTTGCGGAGTGCCAGGAGTGCCTGGGTCACTCGGAGGGCGAAGAGGGCCGTCGCTGTGGCGACGAGAGCGACTGAGAAATCGGCGAGGGCGAGGCAGAACAACCTCGCGAGGGCCGCGACGAGGACCATCCTGCTCGGCTGATGCACAACGAGTGAGGGACCTCGACTCACTGAGTCCTTTAGGTCTTTCTCTCTTTTATATGGCCCCATCAGCTGGCCATCAGACCCCCTCGAGTTGTAGTACTCCTGTCTGGAGTCCCTCGCCCCTCTCCGGACCGAGACTCCCAAGGGTCATCGACCTTCGCCGCCCGCTCCCGGGTCATCCTGACCCACCACCGCCCCCGCCAGGGCTGGTGTGTGTGAGAAGGAAAGCGGCCCAGGTCAGGGTAATTTATGGCACTCCTACTACTACCCAGCCGGTTATCTCCCAACTCTCTGTGATGGTTCTTGTAAGGGCAACGGCCCTGTTGGATATGTGCCACTGTGCTATCCCCGCCGGCGTCTTGCGTCCAGCCGTGGAAGATCCAGACTGCCCGCCGGCCTCGCCGAAACTGGGGAAATGGACTAGTCAAATATCGCAAACCCAATTCCTCCTCGGGTCAACGACCGCATCTCGCAGCCACACACCCTGCTCGAGTGCGTGAGGCCGTTCTCTTTGCATAACTCTTGGGCCTGTCTCCCGATACCGCCGTCGTCCACGCTGGGCAAGGGCCCCTGCTGGGACGTCTGTTGTCAAGGGCCGGGCCGTTGACCGGCCATATCTCTCCCTCTCCGACCCTCTCCAGACCCTCTTTTTACCCGAGTGAAAGCAGGAGAGTTCAAGGCTCCTCGGCATTTACATAAACCGAACACAATAGGGGTGTTATTATTATATAATACGCATCCATTTATGAAGGAACCAATTGAGGTCGGTCAACAAACCCAACCGTCCCCCCGACCCTCTCCATAATAAACAATCGGTAATTACGCGGCCCTGGTCCTGGACCCTGCACATCACCTGTCCATAACGGAGATCCCTCGACGACAGCCAGCAATCAATCAAAGGAAATCCTAATTAGGCCTTGCCCCTCACCATCTGACCCACCACCAACAAATCCTCTTAATTGCTCTTCCCAGAAAAAACGCCGTCCTTTTCCCCACACGCCTATTTTAATACTTTATCTCTCTTTTTACCAAGGGCCCTTGAGTCCTTAGAAATCCCTTAGCCCAAGCCCCTCTATTTACAACCATTTACTACGTACGTTATCAGATCCCCTTCTCCCACGAATGATGATGCGTAAGGCGAAGGAGTCATAATTTCATTACAAATGACGATTGACAAATGTAATTAAACTATTTACAGATTTGAGCTTAACTCGCTTCTCAATTGCATTATTCCCCTGCCAATTTCTTCTTTCCAATATTTGGCATTCAATTCGCTTGTTGAGCAACGGAAGAGTCAAAGGCCCTTCGACGGGACCTGTTGCTCTCTCCAAGAGGCTTTGAGTTGAGAGTTTTCACAAACCATGTGTGAAGGTCACTTTAAAAATATATTCTATCAATTCCAAGAATTTTATTAAATAGACTCGTGTGTTATACAACTTGTGATACTTTTTGAAACTTCCAGTCGTCTTTATATATGATTTAACTTCCACGAAAAACATTTATATTTATTGTCAAATGTATTAATTTTCCATTTATCAATTCAAATTGTTCCATTGGCCAATTAAACTTTCAATTCCCCATTTAATTATATTCACCCCCTCCCACTGTAATCTGGAATTTGTCTAACTTGATTGAATTGACATTTATTGGGCGACTTAATGGCTTTCTAACTATTGGTCGCAATAATTTCTATATCTCCGTTACCCTTCAAGCACGGAACATAAAAATACATGGAATGTGGATTTAACGACGCAGTAGAAATTGCAAAATTTCCGATTCAACTAACTGAACTTTTTAAGTAGCGATTAAAATAATACTTGTGTAAGGATTTAAATAAGCTGAGCAAAGAAGCAGACAATGATTTAAAGTCAGATTACATTTAACTATCATTTTATTTTAACATCCTTCCACGTTTCAATTTCCAATATCTTGCATACAAATCGGCATTGTAGTATTTCAAGTGACTATTGAAAACTTGAATACATGTCACGAATGCCACGGTGCTATCTTTGGATAAATTATAACATACAGATATTTAGGTATTTATAAACTACCTATTAGCCCTGCATTTGTAATTGCTCTATTAATACTTTAATACACTATACACCCGAGATTCCGATTGATGACAATTTAAGACAGACTCAAATAATGAGCAAATATAATTAAGAGTTTATTCACAAAGAAAATGGGAACTTACAGGTCGACTGACCTGTGACTGACCAGGTCGAGAGTTGATAGAGAAGTCTTCTCGGCCCGAAGGCTAGTGAAAAAGTGAATCGGGCAGCTTCGGTTGAGAAGGATGGGTGGGGGATATTATGCGATCGCTGGGATTCTGGGAGGCAGATAAGGTATATATTCTGATGATGATGTGAAGGGATGAGGATTATGATTGGGAAAGAGGGGAAACCATCAATATTAGCGCATATAACATATACCATGGTATGGTGTTAATACATAACATTATTACTAAAGTAAAGAATTTAAGCCGACACATTTTTAAGTTGAGATAGGGAATGAATGATAATAATAATTCCTCGTATTCATTTACGACATGTATATTATTTGTACTATTGAGAATCGCAATTAGTGTAAACTGATATTCAAACATAACCCCATTTGTTGGTGATTCTTCGAATCTCCCTCGTTCGCATTTCCATATTTGTAGGTTGAACAATAAATGTGTAGTGGGTCTATAAGCAATGTAATTGGTGGTTTACAGTGGTTTGTCAAAATAGCAAGTGCAGGTGAGGAAGAGTGACGGTACTAAAAGTAAGTAAGTTTGATATATATGTGCAGAGGTATTATATAAAAAGTAGTGTTACTTGAAGTTGCACAAACTAAAATACCCCAGTTTACGACTTGGGTTTACAACAGCCAACAATCCGTTGAGCGTCAATTGAAATCGTGGATGAGTAGTAAATTAATGAGGATCATCCCATTGTCATTCTGAGCGAGAAAGGTCGACCGAATTACAAATGATGGCGTAGGATTTACAGCGTCGTTCCATCTCCCTCATCCTCCGAGAATAATGGAAGCCAATATTTAAAAGGTCTGGTTTTACGACAAAAGGCACCTCTCTCAAAACGAGGAAGATCCTCACAACAATCCCAAGAGACCCAATTCTTATGTCCCCACAACAGATGAATTCAGCTTTTTCCCATTATGACCCGACGATGTCCCGGAGTGGGAAACCATTTGCCCATCCAATTAAAATGGATGTTCTAAAGGATGATGCCTCAATGTCTGCCCATCTCTCTCTCTCTTTCTCTCTCTCTCGGTTACGTGGAGGTGCGTGGCATGAAATATTTGTCCTCCACAAGTCTGCACCTCTAACGAGAGAACTCGTCTAAATTGGAAACTGAGCAGGAAATGAAGGAACAACTCCTCCTCGCCCAATTGACCCATCCTCGCCGTCCTCAGGGTTCGGACGTGTCTGGACCGTTGGCTGTCCAGCATGCTCCAGCCCTCGCTGGGTCCTTGGTGGTGAAATACCTGAGATTGTGGAACAATTCAGGGATTGCAGCCGTCTTGTCCTATGTAGACGTGGAAAGTGTGGGTGTGTGTGTGTGCGAGAGTGTGTGAGCCAACTCCAACTCGCTCGCCCAGACACCAGCTGGTGACCAGCCGAAGACACACTCCGGTCAAGGCAAACGAATTCGGAGTCGACAACTTTCACCTATTGCCAACCTACATACAATTTAGCAGAAGTCTAATTAAACGATGAACTGTGAAGTGACCTTCGGGACCCTCGCTGTCTCCCAATCCACTTCACTCCGCAGAGGTCACTGAACCAACGACTAATCCATCAATCGACACTCTCATTTCCTCCCCTAGCCAATATCCATTCCTATCCATATATGATATATACCCTGACCCATCGTCACAACACATCCACGACCTTTGAAAATGTGGAGACGCTCGTGCGAAACCCACAGACAACCCATTTACAAACATTCGCAAATCAAAATGAAATCATTTCTTTAATCCTTACCAAACTGAACCATGCTTTTATACCAATTAAATCCTATATGGCCAATTAAACCAGTAAATTCACTTTGTACATAACTTGACTCTAAATATCCTGACTGATTTCATTATTGTAGAAATAAAGGTTATTTTATTTAGAATATCCATAATTGGTATTTAGTACAATAACAAGAATGTTTTTTAAATAGGGTCCAAGTGATGGGGCAGAGTGAGATGAGAAAAAGGATTTATTTCATACACCTCTGATTTGAAGATCTAGCTTCTAAATCTCACATGTATTTTTTTAGGTTGGGCCTTTGAGAGAAAATCGACAAGACCGTTGTTGAAAATTCACAAAGGTGTGTAAAATTAGAAAATGGGTCAAGGATTAAGAAATCTTCCTTTTATTATCCAACAAGAAGAGAGAACAAACGGCGTTGGATGAAATCTGTAGACGAACACGGCCTAATATACAAAACTATATATATTATATGGTCAGCGAAGGTCAGTCGCCGTCCACCGTTTTGAAAGTTCAATCGCTATATGATTGTATATTAACAATTAGGATGAGGATCAAAAGGTAGTTTTAAGCTCCGTTTGCTAACAACTCTAAAATTAAAGTAATGATACATTACGTGTGAGCACATAATTTCCAAATGCTATAAGTATAAGGCAATATATGGGGTGATCCAAATAGTTTAAAGTGTATTTATGGGATTTATTGAGAATTTTCATATGATTTCACCCACATTAAAGTTGTCACCCCCATCCAATATACATCAGCCCTGTTGTGGATTTCTCATCTAATATATCTCCTATTACATTATTAAGTGTATGGCTAGGTACCTCATCCTCAGTAGTTACAATTAGTGGGGATGTGGAGCGAAGCCTCCTGCTGTTGTGTTATATAATCCCCTTGGATGTAATCAAATGGGTGGTATGAGATAAAAGGGTTTGATAATTGCGGCGGTGGAATGTGAAAGGATCGTTTTTATAAAAAAAACTTTCTCGTGATTTTGCCTGGAGGAGGAAAGCGCCGACCATCTGACCTTCTTCTTTCTCCCCAATCTTTTCTCTTGGACTTCAAAAACAACGTGGCAGTAAAAAATGAAAGGGATGTCCGTTGACCTAAATTTTACCTCCCCTTCTTCTCCGATGATGAATTAAGGCCCTCAGACCCAACATACCCCATCATCACCCAACAGACCTTCGAACAAGTAATTCAGACAACGGATTAAAAAATATTGACATGTCCCTACTTGCTCCACAGCCCAAATGCACTACCTCAGCTGCTCCTCAACATCCACTAATGGTAATAACAGGTAGGCAGGGAGGGACACTTTGTGTGTAAACTTCCACCAGATACACAAATACAACACTCCTTTGTATCTACATACATACGGATTGATGTTAAATGGGCGCATACAAGACACTTACAACGACTGATCCATCTCTGTCCCTCACACGTGCATTGGGAGAATGAATGAACCATTGGACCTTTTTCACTGTCACTTGTCAATCACCGGATTTAAAAATTCCCTTTTTTACCATGGACTCGTCAAGGAGTCAAAAGGAGTGTCAGAGATTTGATAATGAAAAGCTCGTTGATGAGATTAAGCTGTCCGCACTAGGTGAGCAAAATCACCCGTCTTTATTTCAAATTTTTTTAGGCTTTTATGATTGAGTTGTCGCATCCGTACATCCGGTTGATTTTCAACGCGTCCTTCTCACTAATCTTCACCCGCTGTCCGATCACTGCATCGGGATCCTATAAGAACATTAAAATACAACTACCTGGTGTAAAAATACTGTTATTCCTAATTGCAGGTAAATAAAAATATGATCTTTTATGCAGATTTTATAGTCGCATAAAATGATGAGTTTTAGGATGTAACTGAACCTTTGGAACGATTGTGGGACTTCCATCAATTGAGAATCCAATTGCGCTGTAATGCATGACTGATCCGTAGTCGTATTCGACGTCGTAAGCGGTTACTTGATCCCATGTATACTTGTTAAAGTTGTGCTCCTTTCCTGCAAATGTTTATTACATATTTGTAATTACTTTTAAGTTTATCTTAAATGGGAATTAAATTTGAATTGTTAATTTCGATGAAACAAACCTGCTTCGATTTTATCATAAATGATATCAACCCAGTCATCTCTATCTGGTCGGCTTTGCTCATGGTAAAATCCTAAATGTTTAAGATTCCAAATATTTTACTTTAATAGCTTAACAAGAAGCGTTTATTAATGAACATTTGTACTTTGGACGTAACAATCATATTCTTTACAGACTAATACCTAATAGTCAATACAATATAGGTACTTCAGTCTTTATTTAAGATATATTAGTAGTATTACCAATCGCGTGAATGAATTCATGAACAATTGTCCCATGTCTGTAATTAAAAATCAAGATGGTCAATATAAAATCCACAGACAGATGATAATCGATTCATATGACCATTTAGATAAATAGACAAAGAGGCATTTAGCTTATTTGTTAGATACTGCTAAATACAATTACAAATACGTTAAAAATGAAGAAATGATTCTATGGTAAAATTAAATTGCACACCTGGGTATGCAATTGGGGGCTAGATTAAGAATTTGTTTTCCGCCTCTTCTACCAACTGATGAAAAACATCCTGATCCATCCTCTCCTCTCTGGACGAAAACGTAGTTGAGTTGCATGTCTCGTTTCCTAAATCTCACACAAGTGTTTTCCTCAAGTTCTCTTATTCCGGCCATTACGAGTTCCACTTCTTCTTCGCCTAAAGTATTCCAATGAGAAATGAACATAATTGTATGGAAGGATCCTTCATTTTCAGAATAAAATGACATGAAAGGTTTCCCAACTCACTGAAGTCGGGGTCTAATTCATAAGTGAGAAGATTCTCTGGCCATTTGTAATTCTCTCCAATGAGACCATTTCGGAAAGGGTCGAACACAATGTCTCCTTCGATCAAATCACCCTCTTCGGGATTTCGCTCATTCTCTGAAACAAAATTTCATTATTTTCTAACACGTCGTCTTAATATCATGTATTACTGTACCATACATATATGTTAGTATAACTTAATACTTTAATACTCAAATGAACTAATATTGTTACATAAATAGAAATAAATTGTTATATTGACAGGAAATGGGTTTGTTAAACTTGTAATTGTAAAAGACAATTCTGAAAAATTTTAATTTGCTCTTAAAATCAATTGCAATTTCTCTATGTACTATGTAGTAGGTATATTATGTAATGTATACATAACATATATGTATAAATTCGAAATCGTATTCTCTATACTATGTTTGTAAGATATGTTATTTTTTATATTATCTCAACCTATTGATAACTAGGTATGAATGTATTAGTAAACGAGATTATAATTCGTATTGCCATTTTTTAACTCTTACCTTCAGGAATTGGAGATGCAAAAGATGCAAGAAAGCATCCAATGAAGATGAGAAATGCAGTAAATGGTTTCATTTTAATGAAGGAAAATCAATTAAACGCTAATTCATTTTAATCGACTCTTTCATTTCGAAATATGGAAAGGCTCTTTGTAACAGTTGCGATAACCAATATCTTAAAAAACCTTGACAAATATCAATTATATTTTACATAAAATATCATACATATCAAAATATATTATAGTATAAGACATAGATTGAGTAAAGCTTTGCCTCATCATTCAATTTTATAAATAAGTAAAAAGATAAGTACCATTATAAAAATTATCAATTGTAATTTGTTAATCGATTGTCGCAATACCCTATCAATATTTTTTACAATGATAAGATTTAGTTAAAAAAATTTAATCGTAACCTAAGGCTTTAATTTGATATAATATTAATTTAACATTAATAGAGTACTAATAAAATAATTTACTATTTACTAAAGATAATGTGACATGAGAAATTTTAATGAAGAATAAAATACAACATCAAAATTAGAAGTGAATTGTTATAATATATTAAATGCCGAGTATTCAACAAGTGTTTTATTCTTGTCCTCCTGATCCTCTCAACTGCATACTTTTTTCAACGCTCTTTCTTCTGATTTCTTTAAATGGCCAATATATCGAAGATTTTCAAGAGCAAATCCACCAGCCTTAGATAGAATAATAATTTCAGTATTAACAGAGATGAGAATTAATTGAAATACCTAACTATCATAATTGCGAATATAAGCCAATCCCTCACCTTCCTCACATCTTCTTCTCTATGAGCCGCAGCTGTCTTGAGGATTAGTCCCAATTTCCTGGGCTGTTTCTCGATCAACTCCCGGGTGAGATCAGAATGTAAGATGAGATAAGCAAGGATTCGAAGCATTCGTGCTTGAATTAACCAATTGGGATGAGAAAGCAGTCGCCAAATTTCTGCTTCTTCTTCTCCCCTCTCAACTAAAATTTAGTAAAATCAGGAATAAGAAGATTGAAATATTAAAACAAAGATGATACAGAATGATCGACATGCTTTTTACAATACATACCTAGAAATAGTTGTTCCAAGATGAAAATCATTGGAGGAAAAGCACGAGCGACTTGGCAAAGAATCGCAAGTGTGTCCGTAGCCAAACGGCTTTTCCTTCGATCCAATTTCAAAAATAATTGTAGAATTCCGAAGGTCTTAAGAACGCAAATGCCATCACAGAATTGAACAACAAATTCCTTATCTGAATACACCAAGAAACAAACCTGAAAAGAGAAAATTAATAATGTTAGTTTTTTATTCCTCTCAAAACTAACATCCAAGTAGTCATTCAAATTCATAAAATTGCATATATTTAAAATTTTGCAAAATTATGTGTTAGATTTAAATTTAGATTAAAATGACTTTGACTTACAAGTCTAAGACATTTGTCCATAGCTTCTAAATCTTCTGCACTCAGAACAGCTGCAATTTCATTTGTTTGAGCAGAGGATTTCTTGAGCAAACCAGTTCTTCGAATTGTCATTTTACAAGCAAAGAGGAGATCAGGGAGGACTTTTGAGTCGAGGTACAATGCCTTGACCGCAGGAAGCATGTCAAGTGAGTCTTCCTTTTGAGCGAAGGGAAGTGACAACAATGTGGCGATATTCTCAACCACACCAGGAGTCGATGTGTGGTTTTTCAACGGATTGAGAACAACAGTGAGAAAAGCTTTCTCACTCAAAAGACCCGGTTTTTCTACAACTTCCTACAGAATTAAATTTTCAACATTAATTGAAACAAACATTTTATCTGTTTAAAATAATAGTAAATTCTTTTTAAGTTCTAACATACATATACATAGGAGATTAAGAACACGAACCTTGATTGTAACAAGGAGAAAATGAATCCATTCTTCGCTTTCAATGGGTTTTACATCAGCTTCGAAAGGGAAGAAATTGAAAAGATCGGATGAGCGGAGGACTTGATCCAACATCCGACGACTGACGAGAAGGGGGAAGATGGAGGGATCTTCAGAGGAATATCCCCGACTTCCGCGATTTTCAATTACAGTTTGGTCTCCGTCACTTTCATTGTCAGAAAGGGACGAATAGGTTTCTACAGATGATGAGCTCCCACCTTGTTCCAAATTTAACTTCTCAGCCTGTATTGTGATTTGGGAAATTTCGTCACCCTTCTCCAATTGATCGAGAACTTCTTTCAAACTTTCCTCCTTACGAGGCAATTTCTTCAATTTAACCACTTTCCTGGAAGAATAATAAAATTAATTGAATGATCTCATGAGAAAAATTTAGAAAATATTTTTAATAATAAAGTTATTTAGAATTTAAACCAACTTTGTATGTTTGGTCATGTCTCTTTGAAGAGTTTTCCGTTCTTCTTTCTTAGCAAATTCTTGAGACTGACTCAAATCTTTTGTGAATGAATATTCCTTCTCGTCTTCCGTGTTGATTCGGGCTTCACGAATAAACGGATGCTTCTTTAGTTCCTTCCATGTGAACCTCTGATCAGGATTCTTTTCTAATAATCCCTTTAAATTCCAAACATTAATTTGTATAATTTCATATTCGAATCTAAATTAAGGAATACTAAAATGTGAACAAAGTAAACAACAAAGTACATAATTTAAAAAGAAGGCAAATCAATGAAGCACATTTTACCTGAAGAAAAGAAAGTGGTTCTTTTCTAATCTGATCAGGCCAAATGATCGGTTCTTTCTTAATTTTAATAATTAAAAATCCTAAAGAATTTGTATCAAATGGAGAAGTTCCAACTAAAAGCTCATACAGAATACAACCAAGTGACCTTTAAAAAATTAAATAAAAACCAAAACATAAATTAAAAATTGTAAAGTAATTTATTGGAAAACAAAAGGTGATAAATTCAACAGTAAATACAATATTTTTTAAATAAATGATTTAAGTACCAAAAGTCGGATTTATAGTCGTAAGGTTGGTGGTCGACAATTTCAGGTGCCATGTACAAGGGTGTTCCTTTAATCGAGGTCAACATGTACGAGTCGATGCTGACAGCTTTGGCGAATCCAAAGTCGCAAACCTTGGCGACTCTGTCGTACCCAATGAGAATATTTTGCGGCTTAATGTCCCGATGCAGAATCCTCTCAGAATGAAGATAATGAAGAGCAGAAATGAGATCACAGGCGATTTTTTGAGTACAACTCTCGCTCAGTCTTCCATGCTGTCGAACAAGCCTTGACAAATCCATCACTGCTTGTTCAGTAACAATAACAATCTGGATAATAAAAACTAGTTAGCATTTAAATTGTAAATTTAAATAGAAAAATTATAATTTCAAACCTCTTCGTGTGTATCGAATGAGTCGAGCATTTGAATGATGTTCCGATGATGAAGTCTCTTTTGTAACTCGCATTCTTGTCTTATGCCTTCAATCTCCTTCTCCAATTTGTTTACCTAATCATTAATGAATATTTGATTAATTAAACATGAAACCTGGAGGTGGATTAAGAAATAATATAAAAATATCGATTAACCTTTGAAATGAATTTTAAGGCCACGTTTTCTCCAGTGTCTTTTCTTTTGCCCAAAAAGACCTTTCCAAAGGATCCGCACCCGATCGGGTCCAATTTTTCGTATCGCTCCATTTGTCGGGTCAAATAATTATGCTTAACGTGAGTTAAACATTTTGTTTCATTTAAGACTCAATTTTTGAAAACCCGTTGCACGTATAAATAATTATATTTGCACATTTTATATTTAAAATTTAATCCTTTGATTTTTGCTTGATGTGAATGAAAGTCAAATGAGGAGGGAAATTCTTTGCCAGGTATTAGATCAATGGCGCGTTAATCAAGTGCCTTTACTCAAATTCATATTTTTGATACCGTTTATCATTTATTTCCCCACCTTAAATAAAGAAACTAAAATTAGTTATTGAAATTAGTTAATAAGTCATAGTTAGTCTAATTAATGTGTGATTAACATAATACTCAAGGGGAGGATGGACGAAGCCGAGGTCGTGGCTCACCAGTCACTCAATGAGAAATATTTACGACAATTTACCAACTTCTTGGACGGATATTCCTCCCTTCTCCAAGATCTCCTGAAAGATAAAAAGAGTCGCAAGTCATTCAGCGACCTTTCTTCACGTCATGCCTTTGCCAATTTCCTTTTTGACCTCTCTTCGGACTGCATTGAGTTGACGGTTGACAGACCGTCGGATCCTGATTCAGCCACCCTCCCCAACATCATCTTCGCCACCGAGGAGGATGCGGGAGAAGTTGAAAAAGTTCTGTTCGTCCTTTCGACCCTCGTGGGTCAACTGGAGGAGATGCGACGTGAAGGAGTGGGAGACTTCCTCATGAACCTAGTGTTCTACGGAGAGACGACCACGACCATCGACGACGAGTCTCAGTCGGCCTGTGAAGGGGCTGCTCATGTCTCCATCGCCTCGTTCCTTCCGCTGCTCAAACAACTCCTGGTCTTCTCCACGGCCGTCACCGCCCTTGTCATTCATGCCACAGAACAATTGGGGACTTTGTTCAAAGACTCCCTCCCGTACGTTGTCCCAGTCGCCGGGACGAACATCCCTTCTTTCTTCAGAGCACTTGGCGATCTCCTCGGGTTCCTAGTCATATTGGATGAAATTATCGGATCGCAGACAACGCTGCAAGAACATTGGACCATGTACAAAAGAATGATCAAATCAGTGAGGGCTGATTCGAAGACTTTCGGTGTAGCTGCAGATGACCTTTTGGCCCACGAGAAAGCCCTCATAGAGCTTGACACGGATGTGATGGCTGGACGGATGTTCCGATCCGTTCTCGATAAAGTGCAAAAGAATTTGGGGAAAACTCTTGGGAAGAATTCAACCTTGGCCGATCGATTTGTTCATCAATGCGGCCATTTAGGGGAAAATTTGGATAAAGATTTTTTGGATGGGTCGGATGAATTCCGTCCTGTGTCATTGTCAGCTCTCTTCATTTTCGCTACTCATTTGTTTGGGGCTGTGATCGAGGAGAAAAAGTTGTTCCGGACTGTGTGGGAGCCGTTGAAGAAAATCCCATCTGTCCATGTTGGAGGATCGACAGTATGGGCTCCTGATGTTTTCATTGCTTCCTTCCCCGTGGGGAAGGCGATTGAGCAGCCGAGGAAAGCCGCCGACCAGGCCACTGCCCGCCACGCCTTCCTCCAATCCAAAGTGGCCAAATTGGGCTCTGACTTGTCAACCGAACAAATTGCCTTAGCCGCTTGGACTTGTCGCGTCCAAGAGACGTTCGTAGGAAAAAGAGCGAGCCAACTGTCCCAGCAAGACTTGTCCAAACGATGGAATTTGCTCTCTCAAGGGCTTGGATTTGCCCAACGTCTCTCTCTCGACTTTCGTCTTCTCCTCAACCTCCACGCCACATTGGGACGTTCTCTGACCAAGCAATTGGTAAACCAGTTATGCCAAATACTCCAAGTGCTCAAAACCATCCAAGCCATCTTCTTTCGATTCAATGTGCAAATTACTAGCTCGATCAATCTCATCGTCCAAAATCGGACCTACATTGCATTACAAAATGTCGTGAGGTTTCGAAGGGCCGTTGAGGCAGGGAAAATTGAATGTCGAGAGGAAGTTCATCGACTGCTCAATCAATTAGATGGAGCTTTGAGACGCGGTCGACCTTCGAGAAATGTCACAATCGTAGGTCGGCTAGCATTTGAATGGGCTGCCGGGTTGACCATCAAGTTGTGGCGTGGGAAGGAAAAAGACGATTTCGTGTTCAACATCGGGAATTCTCTGGATCAGATCGTCACACTTTTGAACATGCAACATCGTGTGGATGAGTTGGCCGATGGATCGGCTCTTTTTTGGCATCGAGTCATCCTCCCTTCTTATTTCGCTTCCCTGTATGAGAATGGGGATGTTGGGAAATTGGGGTCGTTTTTTCTCCTTGTCGACGATTGTCTCCGACTTCTCAATCAAACCCATCCGCTTTCGATTCCGCCCTTCCTTGCTGACATGGAGGGATTTTTGAAAAGTGAGATCGAGGAAAAACTTTGTTCAGATGTTGAAACGGATTTAAGGCTTCTTACTCATTCCCACCTTCAGTCAAAAACGAGTCAAATTTCACCGTTTCGCATGCCGTCCAAACAGCTTCCAACACTTGTTGCAACTCTTTCATTCCCATTCAAAAATCGGAAAGTTTGCCTCAGACAAATTGTAATCAACAATTACCAATAATATTAATACATAAATACTAATTACATATTGTTATTGTTCAATGTAATGATAATACAATTCTCATTTTATTTAATCAATAATGTTTTGATTCAAAGGTTGAAAGATATTTGAGCAAAACATTCTACAATTTGGCTTCAGTTGCCTTGCACGATTGGCAGTCTTATTCAACAATGAGAGTTTTAGCTAAGAAAAAATATAATTTGACAATTCTTGAAGATCATTTACCCGGTCATTCTTTAGAACAGGTTCATAAGGACTTTATTACATTTATCTCATTAATTAAATTACTTATTTCTAATTATTTATTCATCATTTAAATTGTTAAATCTGGGAATACTCAATTGAATTTCCTTCAGGGTCTCGACATATTGGAAATTGTTCGGAACCTTGGGAAATTTGTAATGGAATTCAGCTATAATTTAAACAATCAAGTGTTCGTCCAAGTCTCTTCACCCAACAAACATCTTGATACGGTCAACATTCGTCATTTGGCCAATTCAATGAGAACTCACGGGCCAGGAATGGCCAACACCATCGTCAACTCCACTTATGTGTTCCTCAAGTCAAAAATCTCCGCTCTTCGCCAATTCCTTTACGGAGAACAAATCAAATCAAAGTTAGCCAAAGACGCTCGCGAAATGAAGCAAAGACGACAAGAAGGGCGAAATCCTTCACAACAACCCCCATCCAATTACACCTATGAGAAAGCTTACAAGTTCCAACAAGGATTCCGTCGAGGGTTGAACCCAGACCAACTCTCGCGTTTAGATCATTTCAGAATACTCATCACGCAAATTGGAAACGCTCTTGGGTATTTGCTATTTACTTAATTGTCAATTAAATACATTAAATGTCAGTCCGCACTAATAAGGATAAATGTGAAAGGAATGATTTTTACAAAAATGTAGATTCGTGAGGCTTGTAAGATCAGGTGGTTTGCATTTCTTGGCTTCGGGATGTCGTTTCGTTCCAGACCTTGAAGATATCCCAACTTTCAAGGATCTTCTCGGAAATGTGAAGGATGTGGAAAAGGAATTGGAAGAAGCCGGGAGGAATGTGGATATTTCCCTCTCAACCTTAACATCTTCATTTTCAGGAGGAGCGGATTATTTCTCTCTCCTTGTCACTCCATTCCGTACAGCATGTTTGGATGAAGGGTAAATTGTTTAAAGTTCTTTTATATTAATTAACGATTTTAACCAACTCAAGGTTGTGGTAAATATAGAAACTAACTTTTATTATTGCTTTTAGGAACGAACATCTTAAGAATTTTTATGTTATCATCCCAGCATTGACTCTTTCCTATGTTGACCATATGCGATCTTGTAAAGAAAAATTAATGAAAAAAGCTACGACTAGCAATGTCTTCACCGATGATGGATTCCCCATGGGTAAGTCAAATACAAATAACAATAAGCTAGATAATAATAATGATATAAATGATGTTTGTTGCATACGATGCTAATTGCTGTAATTACATTACTATAACTATCTTTATATCTTTATTATTCATTCTGCAGGGGTTGCTTATCTATTGAAAGTGATGGACCAAGACGAGGAATTCGACAGCCTCCATTGGTTTGCCATTGCAACGAAACACCACGAAGACGAAAAGCAAAAGGCCATGAAGATCATCAGCGAAGCAAGGAAAGATGAAAAGTTGCAAAATGCGAGCAGCTTGACAGCCAAAAGACATCATCTACTCTTTGAAGAATTTCGTCTTTTGCAATTTAGTCTCTCTTCAGCGAGAACGTTTTTTCAACATTCCGCTATTCCTCTTTAGTTCTATTGAGTCATTTATTAATTTAATAGTCAAATAACCTTTATAATATGGAGTATATTACTTCTACTTTCAACTAAAATTCCTATAAAATGTGTTTATACTTAGGTATATGGATTATGATTTAAAAATGAAAATAATGCCCTTAATACAATAAAACACGGCAACGCCCAAAGTTAATTAATTGACGATTCATTTTTTAATAATTTATTCATTCGTTGCGTTGCATATTATATTAGTCAAAAGGTACACTTTGCATGTAAGGGAATATCATAAACACGAAGTATAGTATATATATGTGATGTTTAAAAAAGTTAAAATTACGTATAAAACTATAAACTAGTAATAGTAAAATACGTAAGAAATAGCCTACTTAGTTTTTGAGAGTATGTAACATAATACATATCATATATAAAGTCTAGGAATTAAAAAAAACATTGAAATAAGTATATAATGCATGAGATAGATCATGTGAAGTCAATTCTTAAAGTGATAACTAAGTACATAGGATAATGTACACTCAAATATATATGTCATTCATAATTCAGAGATAAAAAAAGAAGTAAACTAAGTTAATTGAAAATTGTTATGGATTACTCTCAATTTGAGGTCCTTGGAGAGTCTCAATAACAGAAGGATCAAATGTGATGGATGAGTCTTTATTTGGCTCTTCAATCTTTGATTGAATGTCAGCATTCTGAGGCGACTCAGAAGTGACCGATGCAGGCGTAGTTGGACGTGATGTAGTTTGACCAGCCAACCCTTGTTGTTGACCCATGACCGGGAACATCATTGGATTCATCATTGCCTGCTGCTGTTGGGATTGTTGGATGATTGGTATCCCTTGGGCCAAAAGTGGGTTCGACGATTGTGATGATATTGGTGGTATCTGAGAAGTCCCAGAGGAAGTCGTGGGGGTGTGAAGGCGAAAAGACACCGGTTGATTTAAACCTTGTTGAAGTACCAAGGTCTTAACTTGTGACAATGCAAATGGAACCAAGCCCGGTCCTGTTCCACCGCCTTGTGATACAGGAGCTTTGACAATGGTCGCAACAGGTGCAGATCCGGTTCCACTGGTCTGAACTTGAAATCCGAGTTTCTAAAAATAAATTGAAAAAAATATTAAATTATGTATATACAATAATATAAACAAGGATAGATAAAAAAATTCATCATATTTAATGCCCCCCATATTCATAATTCATAATATTTATTAAAATCACCTGAAGATTAGCAGGTGAAATTATTTGTGAAGCCGTGGCGCCTCCTGCCCTAGTTGGAGCCATTGTAGTTTTGACCGCCTGTGATGCCTGCTGATTAAATGCCAATCGAGACTGTGTAATTCCATGTTGTTTAAGAAAAACTGCAACCTCTGCGTCTGACACTGGTCTTGTCACCGTTTTCCCCCCCACAGTATGTTGCTTTACCAACTAAAGGTTCATTCAAGAATAATTGAATCAATTGAAATTGATTAAATAGGCAAATATTAATAAATTCTTAAGCAATAAGCCGAAATGAAAAAAAACTTGATATTTTACCTGCATCTTAATTGTCCGCTGAACTTGAGGTACATTTGGCTGTTGGATTAAGGTTGACTGTGAAAGGGAAACACTCGGTGAGCCAATGAGTGAGGAAGCAAGTGGTCCAGTAGAAGGAGGTTCCAACGGAGCTCCAAGAGCTTGAGCAAGTCCAGAAGACAAAACGACAGTTTGCCCTTTGGCCCCACCTCCTTGCTGTTGAATCTGAATGGGTTGTTGCTGTTGGAGAAGAATTGGATTCTTCCCTGAAGTGTACTGGATAACTTGAGGTCCTCCGCCACTGGATGTCAACGTAGTACTCGCTTGGCCCATTGCACCTGTGGTAGCCACCGTCCTCGCCTGCACTCAATCAATTTCCAATTTTTAATATCCAATAAAACCTTTACTGATCATTAAAGTATTATATATATAAATAATTTATAAAATGTTAATATATTTAGGAAAGTGAGGAAAATCATTCTTACTAATACCGAATATTGTCGTTTTGCGGGAACGACCGACGATCCAGAAGTGGGGGCAATGACACCCCGTGCAATCAATTCCGACAAATTAGTGTTCTGATTCCCCTGTGACAGAACAATTGGCATCATGTTTCTCGTAGGGTAAAGGCCACTCTGTTGGCCAGCAGCGAGTTTGGCCTTTTGCACTGCTTCGCTCGCTGTTCCACTGATAGAACTTACAACTTGGGTTGGAGAAGACACCGAAAGTCCCATGGGTGCCGGAATGGTGACAACTTGAGATGATGAAACAACAGTTTGGAAACTCGCCGTTGTTTTGGCTCCTTTTTGGCTCACTTGAATCGGTTGTTGTTGAACTACAATTTGACTTTTCTGTGCAACATATTGGACCATATGCGATGCTGCTCCAATGGTCCCTCCACTAGCCGCTGCAGACGCTTGTTGTTGTTGTTGGACCACAGCTGAAGCTGTGGAGACTCTCACAGGTCCAATTTTCGCCCCTCCTTTCTGATTCTGTGTGATGATCTGATAGTGAGGTTGAGCCGTCATTGAATATCGCTTTGGAGTAGCAGTGGCCGAGACGGCAGGAGCATTTGCTGGAGAAATCACCCCCACACTTCCCCTAGCAATTAACTCGTTCAAATTGGCCGTTGACATCGTTGAAGCGTTTGACAGAACAAATGGCATCATATTCCGGGCAAAGATCCCAGTCGTTTGGCCAACACGGCCCTTTTGTGTTCCTTTACCGGCCGTGGCAGAGGAAGGAACTAAATGAACTGGTGGAACCGTAGAGGAACTCGTGTTCGTCGTCGTGGTCACTACAGTAGCTGTGGTCACAGTTATCGGTGATGGTTTAGAGGTCATGGTAGGAGCCTTCTGTTGAAGGACGTTTGGCTGAGAGGCGGGTGAGGACGGTTGTAAAATCCCACCAGATTGTTGTTGTCCCACTTGCTGGACAACAATATGGCTACTGTTCTTGGATACATATTGGAGAAGGTGCGGAGCTGTGGTAGACATTGTGGAAACAGATAAGGTTTGCGGATTTGTTTGCCTCACCGTTGGAGGTGTTTTCCCTCCGGTGGGTTTGGCCGCTTGTGAACTTGGAACAACCGAATATTGTCTCTTAGCTTGCGGTGCATTTGTTGTAGTGACAATTTGTCCAGTAGTAGCTCCACTCCTTGACATCAACTCTCCCAAACTGGTTGATGAAGCATTTGATGTAATGACAATTGGCATGATACCACGTGTAACCACAGGTGGTTGATTAAGTCCTCCCAAACTCACAGCACCAGCAGAAATTCGAGCTTTTTGAACCACCTCGCTAGCAGTAGCTGGAGAAGACGCGAGGATTGGACTTGGAACTGTGCTCGTTATGGGAGAACTGGATGGTGGAGTTTGAGCTGAAGCCTGAGTACCAGGCGAACTTCCACCAGAAGGAACTGTTGTTAAATTTTGAGCGGCTTGGGCTTGTTGAGCTTGGATAATCCTCTTTCGTTCCAATTGAATTCGATCATACCGGGCTTGGGCTATAGAAGTGGCCGAGAGGGGATTGTCAAATGCAATTCCATGTTCTTGAAAGATTGCTGTTTGTTTAAAGACTTTGAAGGCAGGAGAGCAAGCGACAGGTTTGGGAGCATTTCGCTTCGCTGCCACACCCTTAATAAAGTCAAATTTAGAATTGAAAAGTGCTGAAATTTGACTATTGTTGTCTTGTATCATCATCTGAGAAGTTTTGAGGAGTCTGGCAGGCTTCGATGGGGCTTGTGGTTGTCCTTTGATCAACGGAGGCTTCTTTTTCGACTTCTTTGCTGGCGGCTGCTGCGTTTCGATTTGGACGAGCTTTCCTTCCTCTCGTGGTCCCACGAAAGATTCATATCGAATTCGACTCTGCTTAGCAGTGCGATATGTTCGTGAGACCATGTTGACAATCTCAGAACAAAATTCCCAATTGGGAGTTTGTGCCAAGTTGACAACAAGGAGATTGAGCGGAAGCTCCATCATATGTTGTACGGCCTATAAACAATTCAATTGGTCATTTTATTTAATTTGCTAAAATAAGAATTTTAATAAACGAAACAAATGAATTTTAATAAATAAACAATTAATATTAAATTATTAAAATACGTAATGTTACAAATTGACTATTTACCTCAAGCAGAGTGAAATCTTCCAAAATGAGCCAATCACCACCATCAGACTGCGGCTGCGGCGTCGATTTTGAGTTTTGCATCATCGGAAAGGAAATCGAGCCCTGCATCCCCTATAATTCAAATTTTCAATTAAGAATTGAAATTTTGTTCAATTCACGTCTACGCATTAAGCAATTGTTATAAAAAAAGAATATTACAAATAGTAAGGAGTAATTAAATCCAACAAAAAAGGGGTTTACAAATATTTATTTTAAAGCTCAATGTATTAATAAGTAATATATTTTTCTAATGAGATACGTTTTAATCGTAAAAAGAATGGAATATTAATAACTTTTACAATTGAACGTTAATTCCTTTCTCATAACGTTTAAAATCAAATAAATTATTCATCAATTCTCGAATAGAAATGAGAAAAAAAGAAAATACGTAATTGCGTTAAAATCAAATGAACCAACCGTTGGCAAAGTTTTGCTCATTCCAGCAATGATGGGACGCCCAGAAAATTTTTGCAATTTGAAGTCACGCCTCATCTTAGCCAGGGCCGGAGTAGGACGATCGAACAGAGACCTGGGGGCGAAAATCGGCTCATCTCTCTTCAATTTCGGAGATTTCTTGAGAGGATCCGAGAACCCTCCGTGCTCGTCATCCTTCATCGGACTCAACGACGGCGGCGTGTTCTCCTTAGGAGAGTTGACATACCCTCGTTTGTAGTCGTAGTAAGGCTTCTTCTGAGCAGGAGGGACGTACACCGGCGGAAGTTGATGTGCAGGGATGACGGTCTTCTTGTATAGAAACTCCAATGAAGAATCCACGTAAACGTCCGAATCGTCTTGAGGCGGCGTGGGCGGAGACCATAACTGTCCAACCCGATGTTAAAAATATGCATTCAATGCCCTACTCGAGCCTCACTCAACCACTTTGACACAGATGCGGGTCCGTGACCTATCCTCTCATGATATGTCCTATCCATATTTAATTCCTTTCTCAATAAAAAATGTATACTTTTCAAATTTCAAATTTAAATATATAAAAGGAAACTTAATTGCATAATTATTTCAATTTAAACCTAATTTTTTAATTTAATAAATATGGTGAATGAAATGAATTAATAATAAAATAATTATGATAGCAATAAAATATGATTCATGTAAATAGTTTTAAAAAAATGAAATTCTACCAAGACCGTTGTCAGATCAAAAACTTTTAAAAACGAGGACCTTCTGATTATCAAAATCTATGTCACCTGACCAGGAGTTGTATGGGTGAATTGGAAGCGCAAAGTGGTGAGAGACTCATCAAATGAGACACATAATCTGTTGAACTTCTTACCGGCATGATTTCATCCTCCTCAGATGAGATCCAAATCTGCAAAAATCGGAAAATTGGTCATTAGTCGAGAGGAAACTCCGACTTTCTCCTTCGTTAAAAAACCCTGCTTTTTCTAACCTAATCATTTTTGGCTGATTGTAAACCTTGTTTTTTAATATTCCCAGTCATTTGTTTCTCTTTTTTGATAATTGAAAATTGAACATTAAACGGATTACTCTTTCATAACCTGTTCATATGTGCTCAGAAAGAACTACCTATAACCTAACTTAAAGGAAATCTAAATGAGTTAATAAACAAAGATTCAAAAAAAAATAATTAAAAAGGTAATACTGGGAGAGAGAGAAATTAGGATTCCTTGCAAGTGATAAAAAAGAAAGAATTAATGGATTTTATTACAAAGATATTCAAAACTCATTTTCCTTCAACTAATTGGCAATTTCCGATTTTTGCAGGTCAACTTACCAGAAGGTGAGTAGAGAAGATCAAAGTTTTAAGTTTCCAATCAATTAAATATGAGAGAACCAGAATCGCAATTAAGACCCTTTGTCTGACAACGGTTCAGTTTGAAAGAAATTCTAAACTAAAAATTATGAAGCCAAATCTGAGCACATGGGTCTTGATGAACACATAATCTCAGGTTGAAAGGTTAATCCCTCATGTTCACACTTACAATCATTCAAATATTGCATCAAGAGAATTTTTAAATTGAAAATTATAAAGTTTATTGATTTATTTTTAAAATGGATAATTTAGGATCTCAAATGGAAGATCCGCACGACTCAACGTGCTCAACACTCAATTGATACCTTTTTTCGCGTGACAATCAAGGAATTCACAATATAACAAATTCCATCGTCATACAATGTTAACAGACAATAAGATTTGGAATCATCAATATAATAAAATACATACATATACACAAATATATTTACTATTATTAATTATAAATATTTATTTATTAATCTCTGCGGCCGAACATTAATTCATAATTACCTTATTAACTAATAACTTTTCTTCTAATAGCTTCCTCGATTGATCTAATTTATCAAGGACCGAGGCTCGTTTGTAGATGGAATATCGTTTCCTTGTTGGTGGTGGCGGAGTTGGGGGTTCACCAGGAGCTTTTGGAATTTTGACTTCAAAATACCATCGTGGTAGGTTAATTCGTTGGGGATTGGAGTCACACAATTTGGGCCTTCCTCGCCGCCTCAATGGTTTGGGTTCAACTTTTTCGGGGGAAAGGAGGTTTCTGAGCATGGAAGAATCACCATCTTTCTTTGTCTCCTGTTCTTTGGCGGGGTTCACTGTTCGTTTCTTTTTCTCCTCCACACTCTTCTTCTTTTTTCTCTTTTTCTTTTCTTCTTCAACTTCTTCCTCCTCCTTAACTTCTTCTTCTCCCTCTTCTTCTTCTCCTTCTTCCTCTTCTTCTTCATCTCCTTCTACTTCTTCTCCCTCTTCTTCTTCTACTTCTTCACCCTCCTCTTCTTCTTCTCCTTCTACTTCTTCTCCCTCCTCTTCTTCTACTTCTCCCTCCTCCTCCTCTTCTCCTTCTTCTTCTTCTTCTTCTTCTTCATCATCTTCTCCTTCTACCTCTTCCTCTTCTCCTTCTTCCCCATCTTCTTCTTCCTCCTCCTCTTCTTGTTCCTCCTCTTCCTCTTCACTTTCACTTGACGGAACAACTTGGACCTTTGGGACTGGGAAAACCTTTTTAGGTCTTCCTACAGCTCGTTTCCCAGGGTTGGTTACAACTCCAGTTACCTCAATTACATTCTTCTTTTTCAAACTTTTAAGAAGTGAGGAGGCAATGTTTGCCTTATCCAAAAACCCAGTCCTTTCTTTCAATTCAAGTAGCGAGAAGAGTTTCTTTGGGCGTCCACGTCCACGCTTCTTGATTCCCCCAACTCCATTGATTCCACCAATCTTCTCAGTTTCAATCCTTTGTCGATTAGCTCTCAATTTCTCATTTGCAACAATGGCTCGTGATACATAATTATTTGATTCATAGGCCCGACGGGCTCGCCAATCAATCAACGGATCTCCATTGAGGATACATGCAGAATTTAAATTATTTTTCTCAGAGATTCTCGTAGATTTTCTATATTTATTCACAACTTTGGATACAGCCGCTTGGGTTCCTATTCCTTTTTCTCGTAGCCTAGCCTCAGCTAACCTGTGCTTCTTCTTAAAACTACCCTTTGGCCTGCCTACACGTCGCTTATAGCTAACATTCACCTTGTTGTGGGCGTCTTCAGATGAGTAGGTTAAGATGTCCTCAGGATTCGGCTCATCGAGTTCCGACTGCGCTGCAATGTTCGCCTCAAGTTTCCTCATTTGACTTACTTCCCAACCTTTCTTCTTGTCCTCCATTTCACGCTGGGCATTCGCAAACGTCTCGGGCGACCATTCGTCGATCGTCGTCTCCATGAACTTCAACGCGTATTTTTCAACAGGTGAAAGCTTGAAAATTAGAATGGCAAAATATAATAAATACCATAATTTAAAGCTAATGGTTTTCAATAATCCAATATGAAAATAACCTCTGCGAGAAGAATAGCCATTTTTTCTTCAACAGTTAGCGGATCTTCCATGGCGATTTCTTGAGATTGACTCGCTGTGCCCTTTAAGTTCGAACAAAAATGTAATGTATGCAAGTTAACATATATTTAATATTAAAAATATTAAAATGTTTTACTTGGTCATTTTCTAAGGGTATAGGAACGTTTTCGTCGAACTCGGCGAGCTCAGCATCGGCTTCTGATCTCAATGTCTTAGCAGCTTCAACGTCAGCCTCGTCTTCAACTTCAGCAAGAGCTGTTTCCAAAGCACTCTTAGCTTTCAAGTCTTTCTCTTCAACGGACTCTTGAGAAACTGAGAGTTTGATAGTCTTCACAGTTTCAATTTCTTCAATTTCTCCAGACACGAAGGGGTCATGGGATCGACCAGTTGTCAAGACAGATGCCATTCGTTTGATTGGATCATCTTCTCGTTCATCAACTTCAAACAATTCATGGATCGTGTTCTGTAGACAAATAATCAGATAATTATAACATACACTTCTTTCAAGTAAATTCATTTTCTTATATTGTCTTAAAATTACCTTTTTGAAATACGCAGTTGTAAAGTTGCCTCCTTCAATTGCCAATTCTCCTAATAGTCTCTTCTGGTTGGATTTTTTCAGAATATTCTCCTCGATCGTCTTCTCACTCACAAGTCTAAAACAATAAAATAAAAACTTTTTATCCAACTTGTTATATAATTAATTAAGATACATAATAAAACGAAATACAAATTCAAATGTAAATATTAAAAAAAGTGACAACCACTAATAATAATTATTAATGTTACCTGTAAATGTGAACGTCGCGAGTTTGACCAATTCTATGACAACGATCCTGAGCTTGAGCATCCATCGTTGGATTCCAATCCGAGTCGTAAAAGATGACTGTGTCAGCACCAGTGAGATTCACTCCAATTCCACCAGACCTCGTTGAGAGGATAAAACAAAAGATTCGCTTATCACTGTTGAACCTTTCCATTAAAACTTGTCGCTGTTCGATCGAAGTCGCTCCATCAAGTCGAAGGTAAATATGCCCATGATAATTTAAAAATAATTCCAATACGTCGAGCATCTTTGCCATTTGCGTAAAAATCAAAGCTCTGTGACTTCCAAGCTTCAGACGTCGCAATAATCTGTAAAATAATTCAAAATCATTAATAAATAAATAATTTAACTATTACCCATTGACCAATAATTTTATATAAAGTATGTTACATTTAAATTGTATAAGTGCAATTCATTTAAAATATAAAAATACAAAAATTCTCACTTGTCTAAAACTTGAAGCTTTCCGCAGTCGTACTGGATGAGACGCGGGTCAGGGAATTGGGTCATGCTTGATGTGATGATCGAATGGAGAATGTCCTTTGGCTCCTTCAACAAACAACTCATCTCCGTCTCATACTCGTCTTGGGCAATGATGGCAGGAAGGAAGGGACGGATGACTTTGTCTTTGATCATCGGACAAGACACCGGGGGTACATAAATGAGGAATTTATTCAACGTGTCACATAGTCTCTCCTTCAGTGTCTCAGGACTCCAGATCAAATCCAAGAGAACATTTGTGTTGGTGAAGACCAGCCTTCGAGGAGTTTCTCCTTTTTGACTTCTCTCATTTTTTTCTTGCAACACAAATTGAACTTCAGATATACCTAAAATAACAAAAATAAATAATATTGGTGTTCAATAGAAATCATCAGTCTATGAAAAAGTAAAATAATATAATGCATTTAAGCAATAAACATACCAGTCATGAAGTGACAAGTTTCAAAATCCTTCTTTTTATGATAAAATGGATTAGGATAAATATGTTTAGGTTTCGGAGGCATCGGGAAACAAATTTTGTTAAAAGGACGGCGATAGAGAAAAACTGGAGGAGGTGTGAAAACATTACAAGCATCAATGAGATCTCGACCATAAATTGGGTCTATCGAACATCGAAATTCATTAATGCATTGAAGTTTTTCAATCACAGACTTTCGATCTTTCAATGCTCTCTCTTGTAATTCCATCTAATAAAATAATTAAATAGTAATTAAAATAAAAACATAAATAGTAAAATAAAATTTTTGATTTTTTTTAAATTTTGGGTACAAGAGAAAAATGACGAGGATCAATAGATTTGTTAATCATCCACATGGTTCCTGTTTTCAAATCTCTTTCTAGTTCAAAATTAGCATCAATCATTGTTTCATCAATAATCGTAGCATCGTGAGATATTTGCGCATCATTCTTCTGATAAACTTGATTTGCTAATAAAAACATAATTTTTTATTAAAACAAAAGGAAACATTTTAAATTTTAGGAAATTATTAAAAATAATTTTCTCGTTATTTGTACATATATATATTTGCTCTTACTTATAAGAATAGGCTCGTCATAATCCAATTTCGTTTTCTTAATTGGTGGAGGTATCTAAAATGGAAATGAAAAAGTTGAAAATGTTTCTTATCATTATTTACTTAATAAGTATTAAACAATATAAGAATACTATCAATGTTTACCGAAATATCATTTTCAAATTTTCTCCTCCGATCAACAATCAGAGATTGAAGGTTCGGAACACCATGACCAAACATAGTCTTCATTTCATTAGAATATATTAAATCACTTGGGTCTGTTGTGAGAGCAAAGAAATTAATTTTGGTGTTGAGCCTTGGACACGGCGGAGGAGCATTAAATCCCCAAATCGGCCCATGAAACAATTTTTTTGAGCGGCTGTCCATGTTGAGGAGTTTACCGACCAACGTAACTCTCATCGTCTTCCGATCCTTGAGGGTACCGGCCAGAAATGGAGCGTTATCTTCTTCTTTCTCCATTCTGATATTAAGATGTGGAGGGAGCAATTCCCGAATTCTCATACACGACCAATGATCAAGACTAAAATCCGCTGATGTGAAGTTGTAAAGATTGTACATGGAATTCTGAACAATAAAATAATATTATTAGATCATTTGTAAAATGAATTAACATTCATTGAGTCATGTGTTCAATCATTCATTCCAACCTTTTCAGTATTTTCTTCTTTGACATTCCACACCAAAGATGGAATTTTATACAAAATTCCATCTAATCGAAGTGGAGAGATGATGGGACGAGATTCGAACAAGTTTGGATGGTTGCAAACTTTCCTCAACTGCATAAGAACGTTGATCACACTCAACAAATTCCCAGAGTTCAATGTTTCCTTCGTCCTAAATTAAACAAATTGTAAATAAGCCTCTTCATTATTGCTAAATGTTTTTTGTAAATAATTTACACAATAACTTACTTTGTTCGAGACATGAAATCTTCGTAGAGGAATCTTTGCCTTTTCGAAAGTCGGCACATGACCACGTGCTCATATTTCGAAGGAAGTTGCTTCTCTACTTGACTTTTCAACCTCCTCAAAATGAAAGGACGAAGAATCTTAAAGATAGATTTTATTATGAAATAAATTATCTCTAGAACTTTTTTTAAATAAAACATTGTTCAACTAAATTTTTAATTTTTACCTTATGAAGCCTCTGGATAATGTTGTCATTATATTCGGAATTTCCTTCAATCATTGTAGTCACAGGATTAGAGAACCAATCACGGAATTCACGATGAGATTGAAATACATTAGGCATTAAAAAGTGCATAAGGGACCAAAGTTCCATTAAATTATTTTGCAAAGGTGTTCCGGTCAACAGAAGACGCCTATAAGAAAATCAATGATTTAATTTACTTTCCAAATCTCAATTATTAAAAATATAGTACAAGAATGAAAAATGTTTATTTAACCCACCTCTGAGCTTGAAAGTTGAGCAATAATTGCCACCTCTGAGATTTAAAATTCTTAATATTTTGAGCCTCATCGAGGATTAAATACTTCCACCTCTTTCGACGAAAACTATGATGGTCTTGAATCACAAGTTTATAAGAAGTAATACAAATGTGAAATGAGTTCGGCTTCGTCCACCCTGCAAAAAAAATTCATTAATTTCTGAATTTGTTTAAAGTGAATTTATATAATTGGCACTTGGTAGTATTGACAGTATAAATAATTAACGCACCAGATCGCTTTTGCTTCCGCTCCTTCTGGGATCCATAATAAGTCAATATTTTGAACCCAGGGCACCACTTCTTGATTTCCATCTCCCAATTGAGCATCACCGATGTGGGGACAACGATGAGATGTGGACCCCAATTCATCTTTTCGCATGCCAAATGAGCAAGGAGGGCAATTGTTTGAATCGTCTTACCAAGACCCATCTCATCGGCTAACAATACAAACATGAATTATTAAATATTTGTTAATTGACTATTAATTTTCTATTCCGTGAATGCTAAGATGTTAAAATTGCTTTTCAATTTCAATGAACAATTTACCTAAAATTCCATTCAGCTTCTTATCATACATTGTCACTAGCCACTCAAGGCCAATGTGTTGATACTCGCGAAGGTTATGTCGAAGCAAATGAGGAACTGGTAGTGCAACCTAAATTATGAAATTTGTTATTTTAGTTTATATTTAATCATAGTGACGTAATAAAAGTAAAATTCATAAAGACTATAAAAAAGAAAATGGCTTTACATTGCAAGATGAAAAGGTGTATCCAGTGGGCTGAAAGGCCTGCGCCATTTGAGCAACGGAATTGACATCTTCATCGGCATTCATCTAAATAAATATGTAACATAAATATTATATAAATTAAATTCGGATAAACTAATTGACTCATTTGATCCAATAGGAGGTTAATTTTATGAGGAATTACATTAGAAATTTCAATGAAAAATTATTGCTTATTGAAAAAGATATTCGGATAATTTAGCCCAATCTCTTACATTTTTTTGAAGTTTAACAGGAGAGCAGGTTTGAAGAAGGGAAGCGAGTCCAAGGGTTTGTTCCTCTTCAGTCTCATTATCAGAAAGGTCACTGGGATCTTCAGAACTCAGCAAAGCAGCAACTTCATCACTCTCATGAGAATCAGAATCTTTACTATCATCTTCGTCTTCAGAACTCTCGTCATCAGTCATTTCCATCAAGTCTAATTATGAAATAATAAAAGTTAGCATTTAACTAATTATTAATTATAAAATTTCAAGTTTCTTGAGTCTTTAAAAATAATTAAAATATTGTTTAAATATTTAATAAATAGTCTATTAAACAATTAATAATTACTTAATATTAATTACCATTGCCAGTCGCATATTTAGCCTTAAGCTCTTCAATTGAGAGCATATTGTCGTCCTCAAGTTCCTTGATTTCCGCTTTGTATGCCTTTGCATCTCTATTATCTTTAGCTTCTTCTTCTTCGAGAGTACCTTCAGAGTCTGTGCCAGTCTCGTTTGGAATGAATTCATCAACTTTTGAATCCTCATCCTCATCATCATCTTTATTGGCTTTTAAGTCTTTCTTTTTATCTTCCCTTTTAGTAGAAGGACCAGCCTCCGCTTTGACTTCTAATAAAGTAAACAAATAATTAAAATTGTCATATAAATAAATATTGAAAAAATACAATTAAACGATTAATATATATATATATATACTTGATAATTCTTGTATATATCCTTCAGGAAGCTCATTTATTAAATCCTCTAAAGATATCTCAGATTCATGCTTCAAAAGCTCTACTTCAGACACGACGTTGGAATCTTCTTCTTCAGCCTTGGCAATTGTCTCCTCGTCATCTCCATCAAACCCAACTGGTTCATACTCGACTATAAAACAAAGAAAATGAGAAATAAAAATGCAATAGGAATTTAAATTTCTGTTTCATACCATCTTCAGGATCAGGAACAATGGATTTCTCCAGCCCCAATTCATCCTCCTCGATTTGAGAGCTTTCAACGAAGGATTCAGCAAGCATCGTGGAATAACGCTCAGTTTGGTCAACAAGGAAAGAGAGATGTTGATCTCGGGTTTTCTGTCGAAGTTCTTCAATTCTTGATTGCTCTCTGGCCTCAACGAGTCGCTGGACATTCGACCAAAAATTCCTCACTTCCTTCGCTAGGAAAGAAGCGATTTTCCTCACACGAAGCCCCTCGTCTTTCATTGCACGTTGAGCTGCTAAGGCTTTGTCTTGCCAATACTTGTCAATCATCTTTGAACACTACAAAAAAAGAACAATTAGATTCTGGCCAATCCTAATGTTATTTTAATGCTGCATCAAAATTTTAAAAATTAGAATATAAATAGTTAAATAGATATCATATTGAACTTACTCTCTTGGCAGCAATCTTTTTCCATTTCCTTTCAGAAGCAAAGTCAGCCGCTAGCCAGGTCATTTCCTCTAGCAAGTAATCCCAATGGACTTTGATCCTACTTGGTTCAGAGGCCTTTGGCAGTCGCTTGTCGTACCACATCCCTTCTTTTTGAAGCTCTCCGATACGTTGAAGGACGGCGGCCTCTGCAAGGACCTTCGGACCGGTCGAAACAACCGCCGCTGAACCAGCAGAAGTCTTCGGCGTCTCGACTGAAGGAGTCATAGCTAACGATTGCTGCAAAGATGGTTGCTCTTTGGGAAACATGGGGATGTATGAGGCAGGATCAGGTAAAATGTTCAAAACACTCGTTGTCGGCGTTTGTTGAAAAGGCGAATAAATGGTCACGGTTTTAACAGGCGACGAGCAGGGCTCAGGGGTTTTCTCATTGCTGGGGGTCACCTCCATGGGCATTTCCCCAATTTTAATAAATTCTGAGCCTCTCGTAGGAACAATGCGAATTTGCTGTGCGTATCCTTCTAATAGAAGTTCTTTGCTAATGACGTCGCACACAGTCTTGCCCGGATCTTCAAAGGTAATGTGACTTGGTTCCTCTATGGGTTCTTGGCGAACAGGGGAAGATTCTTGGAAGTGAGAGGATATAGGGGATGGGTGGGTTGACTTGATATTTTTAGTGGGCGAGACATCGGCAGACCGAAGGTCGATGGTGATGGGCGAGGAGCTGGCGCTCATTGTGAGCACGGGAGATCGAGAGGGCGATGGTTGACCAAACCTGTAGGTCGGCAAAGCATCGAGGGCTTGTTGTAAGACAGACCGAACTTCGTTGCTTGAACCCTCGATCTCAAGTCGCTGGCGCTTTTCTTTGGGTTCAAGATGCTCTGGAGAAGTTTCTGACACTGAAGCGGTAGATGGTCTTTTCGGGGTTTTCATCACGGGGTCGGGATCGAGCATTTCTGAGGGAAGGTCAGGTGTAATCGAAGGCAGTTCTATGCTAAAACTCATCGAAGCGGCCTCGAGTCTCGGGAGGATATTTTGACATGCTGAGTTTGGAGTATTGGACAAAGACATACTCCGATCGTTGTCCGATCTATGGTCAGAGAGCAGAGGAGGCGGCGTCGCATCATTGGCTTCTGGAGTGAGAAGGATACTTGGGCTTCGACTCTTAATCACAGGACTCACGGAGAGTGTCAAATCGACCATTTTATGAGGCGACCTCGAACTCAGAGGCGTCACCGACCCTGGAGTCATCGTCCCAGGCGGGATCGAGGCTGGTGTTATCGACCCTTGCCGAGGGGACATTTCCACAGTCGGGGTGGTAGCCTCAGGAGTTCGAACGACCAACGGAGTCATTGGTCTGTCATCGCCTTTCTTAGGACTTTCCGGTAGAGCCCTCAGATAAAGGGACTTGACAATATCAGGCCTTTTCATAACCACCATCTCCTACAATCATTATTAAATTAGAAAATCAGCCCTACAGTTATCCCTCCAAATTTAATTTATTACTCCACATCGTCACTAATTTCATCATTCATTCATTACCAAAAGGAACCTCGAGGCCTCGTCTTTGATTAGGTTCGCGACTGCTTCTTCAGTCTTATACTGCTCATTTTTCCTCACTGGGCCGGAATCGATGTAGTCACAGTAGGAGATGAAGGCTTCCTTAGTCTTGCCTTGAGCCACGCCGATGTCGTCCAGGAGCTGACATTGAGTCAGGCGGTCCCGGAAGGCCCCGTTGAGAACCCGGAGCCGCCGGTCGATCTCCTTCAGATTCCGGTTCTTCTCCATGTCGATGGAAGGTGTCAAGTGTGGACCATGACTCAAAGTCCGTCAGCTCTGGCCGAATTTCTCGACGGCCATGGAGGAATTGAGTGGGACGGCGGTCGTCCTCCAGGAACTCACGGCTTTGGGGAAAAGAGTGGCGTCGCCCCACAGCGCAGACTCAAAACAAAACCAAACCTGTGCAGCCAATTTGATTCAATCATTGTTTCAACTTATATTTGCTTTTATAATTAATTTAATTAATAAGCATTACTATTTATAAACATAAGTTGTTGAAATCATGCATGATTAAGTCTTTATTAATATTAAAAATAAATTACAGCTAAAATTTTTTGTATTGTATAATTTTATTTTTATAGACTTGGCTTTATTCTTGTCTTGTTACCTTAAATTGAACATTAGGACTTATGAAAGAATTTAAATTGGTAAAAAATCAAAATCCATTGTAATTTTTATATTCTAAATGATACATGTTGCATGGTTAAATTACAAAGTTACATTATTAAACCACGATTATGGCAATAATTTGGTATTTTACGGGAGCTCTTTGGGAGTTTTATGAAAGCTACAGGTATGTCTCGGTTTTCCTATTGCCTACGGCAGTCTCATATTACGGCGCGATTTCTTCACCTCTTTTATAAAATGTTGCCTCTGCTTTTTTGCCTTTGGTTAAAATAGGGTCTTTGGGGTCCTTTTGGGTCCTTTGGGACCTTGCCCTTAAGGGTCTTCGGTTTCCCGCACTCACTCCATGAGAAAAAACCCCTCATTTCTTTAATTTGTCAAGACATTGTTCGGATTTAAGATGGGAATCATATAGAAGATTTGGAGTGGTCTTGCTTACTAAACCGGTGGTTTTGCTTGAGTTTGGAGTAAGGAATAAATTCGGGATTTGGGGTGTTCCGACATTTAGAATGAAATCATTGACTTAAAAAATGTTACTATTGTTTTACATAGGTGTGAAGTTGTGTGAGAATTCGGTGCGGAAGAATCGTTTTATGAATCCGAAGTGAGCCGTGAGAGAGCGGAGGTTTCGGGGCGGGTTTTGTGCGCGTGGCGGAACCTCGGGGAAAAGTGAGGACATTTTCCTGATAAATCTGTAAGATTCATTTACCATTTTGTGGGTCCACCCGAAGGATGGAGCGCCATCAACTCTCATTACGTAACTGATAATTGTCCCAATTTAGACGGAACGATGGCGGAGGCCCTCGTGGTGTCTGTTAAGGGGCAGAGGGCAGGTGTTTTCCCCACCGACAGTCGCCTCCTCGCCTCCTTCTCGTCATCATCTCATCGTGGCTCCGAACCTTCTCCTTTCCTCACTGGTTCGGACCCCACTGGTCAGATGAGACCTACGTCGAAGACAGCCACGGTCATCACCAACGGCAATGCGGGGTCTCAAAATGGCAAGGCTCCCTGCAAAGCCCCCGTCATTGTGGCAGAAAACGGCCACAACGGGGTTCACGCTCCTGGGGAGGAAAACGGAGTGGCGGAGCTAACCAACGGCTACTCCGACTCCGAGTCGGCCGACGAAGTTCAGAATTCCATCGCCTTCTCCTGTGACTACGAGTCGGAAATGGAAAGACCGAAGAAGGTCTACAAAGTGGTGCTGACCGGAGGGCCTTGTGGAGGGAAGACGACCGGCCAAGCGAGGTTGTGCACCTTCTTTGAAAACTTGGGATGGAAGGTTTTCCGGGTCCCAGAAACCGCCACTGTTCTTCTTGGTGGCGGGATAAAATTCTCCGAGCTTAGCTCCGATCAAGCCCTCAAGTTCCAAGAGGAACTCCTGAGATCCATGATGCAGATAGAGAGCGTTTTCTTCACCTTGGCTGAGACACTCAATCGGGACGTGTTGGTCATTTGCGACCGAGGGGCCATGGACGCTTCTGCCTTCATTCCGAGGAAGAAATGGGAAGAGATTTTGGCAAACAACTCCTGGAATGAAATCGACATCCGCGACACTCGCTACAATCAAATCATCCACATGATGTCTGCAGCCAACGGAGCCGAGGCGTTTTACACCGTGGAAGACCATGCATGTCGGAGCGAAGGGCTTGAAATGGCCCGAAAGTTGGATTTGAAAGCGGCCCAAGCTTGGGTCGGCCATCCCTACTTCGACGTCGTCGACAACTCGACCGACTTCGAAACGAAGCTCTGTCGCATGATCCAATGCGTCTGTCAAAAACTCGGCATCGACGTCCGCGACCGCCTCAACACCAATTCGAGGAAGGTGAAGTTCCTCGTGAAAGGACCGTTGCCGCGAGACGACTCCTTTCCGCCTGGCTTCCAAGACTTCTCCGTCGTTCACGACTACCTTCAAACCAACGCTCCCAAGATGCAAGCTCGGCTGAGGAAACGGGGGCAAAAGGAACACTGGACCTACACCTACACTGTCCGTCGGCCCGAACTCGAGGGCCAAGTCGTGGAAGTGAAAACGGCCCTCACCCAGCGAGACTACACCAACATGCTCGCCCAGAGAGACCACAACCACGTGACGGTGTTCAAGACCCGTCGGTGCTTCCTCCTCAATGACCAGTACTTCCAGCTCGATGTCTACAAAGACCCCTGCCATCCTCGATGCAAGGGCCTGATACTGCTGGAGACGTACAGCACCCTGAGTGGAGCAGAACTCCAAACCCGTCTCCCCAACTTTTTCGACATCATCAAGGAGGTCACGGGCGACCCGCGATATTCGATGTTCAACCTCTCGCTGAAGGACCGATGGGCCAACAACAAGTTTTTCTGTCAGAGCCTCGCGGGATCTGGCATGCCTTCGCGTAAGTTTCCTCACAATCACATTCACCCATTTGATCTTAAACCCTCATCATCTTCTATTTCTGCAGATATTGACGAGAATGGGTCCGTGTCTACGAATGAGTCGCGGTTAGCGGAATTTTAGTCCTTGGCGCTCTGCCACTTCGTCACACTCACTCGGGAGGAGGAGACGATGAATAGTAAAATACGCAAGAGGGTCAACTACCTTTTTCCGACTCCATCTGATACTTCGTAAGACCACGACCCGTCTAAAATAGAATGACAAATCCCTCTTCTTTTTAATTGTTATGTAAAGAGAAATTATGAAGAAAGTACCTATTATACATTATACATCAATTGAGTCAACAGATTAGGTGGCTATGAAATAAGAATTTATGCCCAGCCACGGTCGAGTCATTGTAATCTTAAACCCCGATTTCATCACAACTTATGCGCAGAGTCAACATAACTTTTAGCAAACTTCAGATGGGACGAATTTAAAACCAACGTGTCTAGACTGCTCTTTTAACCAACTCGTAGATGGAAAAATATATTCATGCATCATGCATCTTACAAGAAGGGTGATGGTGTGATGAATTAAGATTTAATATTATGGTTGTTTTCATTAAATCTTAGCCACTCGTATCTAACTTCTAATAACCATTTTAAATCCTTCAAGTTAAAGACCATTGGACTTTGGCTGATTGTAGGATTATTTATGTAGGTTATGGACATTAGTGAAGAGCTGATTCTTTAAGTCTGAAGTGAAAGACACACAAGTCAGCGCAATTAGCATTGAGGAACATATTCATTGTTTAGGTCAATTGTCTACACTCTCCACGTGTAGGGTTTTAAATTTGATTTGATTTTTATATTTAGACCAATTATTTGTTTTAGGCAGCCCTGGGCAAAGGAAACTTATTAGAAATAACCAAACTGCTGATTATCTTCCTGCTGACTCAGAAAACGCTGTGAGTTTCAACTCCCAAATTTTTTTCCTATCTCCCCAACACTTTCCGGTATTAACGACCATTTAAATGAGTTGGAGTTGGATGCCTCTGTAGTTCTAACATTATCTCTCCCACATCCAAATATATATTTAAATATATTTCTTATTTGCTCTGCCAAGAAAGATGGTCATGATGATGAGATGTAAATATATATAAAGTGACTCATCCTCCCTTCACTCTCATACATATGAACATTGTTGAACTTCAAAGAGTGAATTTAAAAATTTAAATTTTGTCATTTCCTTGTTGTGTAAAGGTGTACCTCTCAATCTATAGACTTCTCCATCATTTACTCTCCTCTCTGCTAATGTCCATGTTGATAAATTACTGAGGAGTCTTATGTTATAATCAATATTTCATCTATTTAAATTCTATATAAATAACTGGTAATTGTACTTACGTATTAGGCGTATACTATATATAGCATTATCTGTGTATAAGTATATAGACAATTACTTGCATATATTGAATTGTAGGGTGAGAACGATAAGTTTCATCTGTCTGTACCTCTGTAGAGAATAAGGGAGAATATTCTTGTATATGAAGACTATTTGTTTAATTCTCAGGTTGTAGTGTAAGCGTGTAAGGTAATTAATGGAAGTAACACTGTTCGATAATTAATTAATGCTTTCACCGCTGCGCTATCAACCTATTTGCAACGAATCAATGAATCGAGTGCCAGTACCTAAATTTCCTATCAATACCTAACTATGTATATTTAAGATTTAACTAATAGTTATATTCATAAGTATTATTTATATTACCTCAACTCACTCAACTCAACGCAAGGCATACACAAAGAAATACAGATACTTAGTATTTAATATATGATTGATACATTTATACATACCGTTTTTGTTCGAAAGAAAGCCCACCCCACACACAATTCAGCAAGCGTTCGCGATATAGGAATATAGAAATTCGCGATATTAATTAATTAAAATGTCAAAATGGCGATATCCTATTTCTTTTAAACCTCATGATCATGGAGAAAAATGTTCTTAAATTAAATAAATGAATTAATACTAACTGACAAGATTTTTCAAATAATTAAAAAAGAGCCCTGCTCGAAACAGAGCCCTCCTCCCCCCTTTGAACCCAATTTAAGCGAGCAGAGAGCCTAGGCTCTCTTTCGAACAATAACGGTACATATAAAAAACAGAGGTTGAGCTGTCACTCTGCTGTTATTCATCTACATTATTAAGTTGAGAAAGTTCTGCGTCGTGACCCGAAATGACTTTAGCCCTCGTTTCTCTAATTATACACATTAACCTCTTAGCATCACACCAAACTCACTTTTGCCAAATGGTAAATGTAAATAGAATATTAAGAATCTAAAATTTCGAGTCATTTTTCATTCTCATCTCCTTTTGGAAACATTTCCCGTTGTGGAGTTCAACTCCATCGCAACTCGGCTTTCATTAGCTATTGAAAATTGAGAGTTGACTTCATTCAAATTATTTATCTCACAGTAAGATATTAAAAATGAAGGAGTCGTAAATTGCATTCCGGGTCACGAAGCTGGAAACATTTAACTAATTCATAATCCTATTCACCATGTACCGTTAATATTTACATATATTCATATTAAATGACTAATTAGGCAAATCACTTTTTCATCACGACTTATATTTCACTCAATTGACTACACTAACTTTAAATATGAGTTGGATGGAAAGAAGCATGGTAGATGTGACTCTCATCCCTAATTTCCGTACATAGATAGAATACATAAAAGTAACATTGAAAAAAATCTCCCTTTAACGATTGGTTTGTTGAAGATAAATATAAATAATTGAATTATTAGACAGCAATTGTTTAAAATACTTGAAACCCGACTTCTCATATTTAATGTACAAATCAAACTATAACGGTATTCTTACATACCCGACTCTGACTGAACATATTTTGAAGTTAGAAAAAAACAATCTCTTTCCGAACTTGATTGAAAAAATGGCGGTAAAGAGAAGTAGAAGAATCAAAATCATTTCAGAGTACAAAATTATTTACCATCTTTTTATTCGTTAGGAAATAAAATAATTACTAAATACATCTCTATTATAATATTATTCAAACATGATAGGAAAATGTTGTAAATACATTTATGTGCTTAGTTACACCATTATTACAAGTATTCATTTAAAGAATGCAATCAGTAAAACTATTGTTTTTAGTCAATGAAGAACAAATTTAATGATATCGAACAATATACATTTAATTAATCAATACTGATAAGACTATTTTAAACCTTTAATGTGGTTGTTTTAATCATGAGTTACAAATGCAATTGCTCAATTGCAATAGTAATTTCTTTTAAATTTGCATGATAAACAAGACTTTTAATTATAAAGTTTAATAGTTAAGTTAGGCATAACATTATTAATTTATTAACATAACATACAACTCAAACATGAGGGTTAGCGCAATACACAACAGTCAAATTTTAAATTAAAGGAAGCGCGTTGCAAGCTTTTAATACAAAGAAATATAATATTCATAAATCCCATTTATTAAGATATTAAACGCATATAACATAATATATATTCTTTTATTGTGAGTTTGAATTCAAACATGAATATTTATATAAAATTCCGCATAAGAAACTTTACAGTCCTTTCGATTAATTACATTTGTCCTCCCTGCCAATTTCTGAGTTTTATTTACAATTAATCGGCCTTGCCTTGATTGGGACTCGGAAGAATTAAATCACATAAAAGTAATTAAAGGGAAATCTCGATCCTAATATTGAGGTATCCGATATAAGTTACGTTTACAATAGTTACTCTAGGTCATAATTACTCTAACAGTATTACTCTGGAAATAGTTATTCTAACAATAGTTTACTCACGGTAAAAATTACTTGGTATATAAAGTTTTTTACTCTCATTAATAAATATTTAATCCAACATTTTATTCGTGCTGCTAAGCTGGCATTTAATAGACTTATTGTTAATTCTACATTACAATATGATCATCCTTCAATTTGGAAATTGATTGAAGCCCTAAAAATTGAACACAATTTTAACATGTTTAATTCATTAAAATTACTGCGAGGGAAACGCCATTTAGGAAGAAAAGGTATATATCGATTCAACAATACATATAAAGGAATTGTAAATAATTATGATAAATCAAATTATTCGCAATTCATTTAAATTCGCCGTTGTAAATATTAAGGGCAGGAGCAGCAAGTGGGAAGAGGTTCGCGTCCTCTGCTCCGGGCAATCGAAATTCGGTTGGCAGACGTTCCCTCAAAGAATAATTATTAAAAGAGTAAAAAAACTCAAGTATTTATTTACCAAATATATATTTACCAGGACTAATTATTGAATGAGTAATTTTTTACCAGGAGTAACTATTGTTAGATTAACTATGTCCAAAGTAACTATTGTAAACTTAACTTTGACCTAAATTCCAGTTTTGAATATATCCTCATATAATTTTAGTATATCATGGGTTAACCTCAGGAAATTTAATTTGTATACCTACAAATAAGACTAACAATCGAGTTAATATTTACTAATACATAAATACCAAAACCTTTCTATACCTATTTTGTCAATTTTCTCATGTTAATGAAAACGAATCGAATAAATATAAATAAACTACTAATAAACTGTAATAACTAATAACATACCGATATGTCGCAATATTAACCATAATGTATTATCCTGTCTGTCTGTCAGTGCATGTAAAGTGTGTATGAACAAATAAATATGAAATGTTTTTGAAAGCTGGATGAGAAATTGAAGATGCCTTGTATTGAAAATAAAGTACCTACCAATCTACTATTTAATCAAAACTTTTATAAATATTAAGCTACGTATGACAGTAACGTTATTATGACTTGTGGGGATTAAAAATGTTTTTAAATATTTAACAAAGCTATTAATTGGTGAACGAATATTTGTTCTAAAAACTTGGTCATCTCATATGTAGATGCATACTAAATAGCTCAATGTTCCGATATATCCTATATATTCTATCTATAATATATTTATCTTCTGTTACGAAATTAAAATTGTATATTTAATAGCCGAAAGGTTATGGCACATTTTTCAAGTAATTATAACTATTTATGATAGTTAAGCTTCGAACTTGTGTTAATACGGTTATGATTATGTGTTTACGAAGTATATACTATATATATACTATATATATAAATTCAGACCTGTATAAAATGACACACCTTTGCAAAAAATGTACCTCTATGATGCGAAATTTGAAAAAAATAACAAGAAGTTGAATGTTAAATAAAAAAATTAGTGCTCATTAATCTTATTTTATTTTCATAAATGAACTACTTTAACGATTTTCAAATTTAGATATGTAATGAACATTTATTTTGCATTAAAACAATTACAAATCATTTGATTATCGTCTTAATTTTTCGGTCGGTTCTAAAAATGAGTAGAATATTGACGATCACAAACCAGAAAAACCATGTCCCTAAAATTTATGGAGAATCTATAGAGAAAATTGCACATTTTTAACTTTTTCACATACAAAATATTAAAAATGTGCAATTATCTCTATTAGTTTTTTCATAAAATTTGAGGAATGTTTGAATGTGCTTTTTCTGGTTTGTGATCATCAATACTTTTTTTAAATAAACAATCGCATAAAAAAGGAAGCAACTAATGGCCCTGTACATCATATTATACATTTAAGTATTTAAACATTATTTCCCAAGTTAAAATCCTTTTTAAAAAATAATGACTTAATATTTCATAAGGTAGTTAATTACATTAATTGCGAAAATGCGATCAATAAAGATAAAGTATAGGTAATAAAATTATGTAGGTTGATCTTTAGTCTTGAAATATTGCTTCATTACCTTTTTCCCTGGTACGAGATTTTGCGAAAGTCCTGGTCTTCCTCGTTTCTTTCCAAGTCTTTTATCAATTCTCTCTTCTTCTTCATCTTCATTCTTCTCCTTCTTCTTGTCGCTGGTGATGACCATGGCCTCGGCAAGTTTCTTTTCCGCTTGTTCTTTTTCAAACTTCTCTCTTTCCATTAACTGAATATCGGAGTCGTGAGCGAAGGTGCAGTTATGACCGAATCGACATCGTCCGCGTCGAAAATTCCAACAGATCTTTTTCCCGTTGATTTCAGTAATTGCTTCTTGATTAGCTGTCATCTGCATTTAAATATTATACTTTTAATATTGTACAAATAAAATATACTCGAAGGAATTAAAATTGAGAAAAATTACTTTCACGTGCTTCTCAAGTGCATTAGAAGCTTTTTTCTCATCTTCTATAAATTGAATTTGAAAAACGGAATCGTGTTTCATCTCAAGACTATCCGTGAGTCGAAAAGGATTTAAAAGTGACGGCAATCTAAACAATAAATGAAATTTAATCAATTACTAATTTAAGTCTTTCAGTTATCTACATAAACAAATGAATACTTATGTGTAAATATATATAAATATAAATTGTACTTTTTGTCAGCATCAATGGTTTCTTCAAGAATCTCTTCGTCGTTATCGGAATCTTCAGCAAAGAAATTTATTGGTTTTGGTGGAACAATCTTTGAAACATTGTCTAAAGTTTCTATTGTCGGCGGTATAATTTCATCTGAGTCAGACTCAGACGAATCATAATTATTTGTAATAAAATTCATATTTTGATTTATAAAAATCCAAACTTTTAATTGTGAATGAACAGGATGACGGGTTAAAGGTTACAGGGTCAGATATAAAAATAATTGTAAATTGACCAATTTAGCAATTTATCTTTAGAGGTAAGTATTTAGTGAAATTGAACGAAGCAATTCGATTTCCGATGGGCAATTTTAATTGTAGATTAATGCTAATAAAAAATTCCTAGACAGATTTTTATTGTGGGTATAAATTAACCTTAACGTATTAATTAAAATACGAAAATAATAATATACCTAGACTTCAATTCAAATGTGAATCGAATTTAAAGGCCATATTATCAAATAGAAGCACAGTGAGATTCGAAGTTGCCATTTGCCCATATAATAATTCCCGACGTCTTTTTTAATTCAATTTTTTAACCAAATTACATAAGTATTATTTAATTCTATTTAGATTCCATGATAAAATGCATAGTGAAAATAAATGAAGAATGTTATTTTTTAATTAACATTATCTCTTTATTAACTTTAAGTATTTACTAAAAATATTGTAAGTTTTAAGGAAATCACTATTTATAAACGATATAATGTAACAATACATATATTCGATATGGATGCAATTTATTAATGTTACTTATAATTTATTTTTTGGTTATACAAGTTAATAAAATATCACTATTTAGTTTCATAATTTTAAAACTTGGGAGATAATCTAAAGATTTCCGAGGGGAAAATGATGATAGGAAAGAAGAAAGGATTGCGGACGAAAGTAATATAAATATTTCAAATCAATTAAAACATTTTTTATAAAAATGGACTCTTCTAAAAGCAATGTGCTTAGATATTTGCCTTATATCTGGTAAACTAATTATGTACATAAGTAATATCAATTTAAAATAAAGATAACCTAATCAATTTACATACATATTAATATTTATATATCACAAATTTTAGTTGCTTTAATATAAAAGCAGTATTTTTCATAATTGGGGCTTTAGATTTAATTATTGTATTATGAATTATTTATCTGCATATTGGTTTCTTTATTTAAGGCTTTTGTCTTTCTTATTGTATCTTATTTTAAATGTATGTTTTATGATTCTATTTATTTTTTAGCTTAAAATTATAAAATGACATTCGTGTATACTACTGTAATTAAATAATTCTCTGTATTAAATTGTTACATACATAATTACGTATATGTATAAGTACGCAAAGTGCATTTAAAATTATTCAAATAGGGGATTCATAAAATCAAAAAATGGTGTCCAGCACCTTTCATAAATTTTGAATTCGAATGAAGACTATAGTTTTCAATTGAAAATAATTTCATGTGAAGGGAATTCATTCGATAGACGGTTGGGTAAATCGCCCAACAGTTTCATCTTCACTCTCAGATTCTTCCTCGTCTTCTTCATCTTCAAGTTCTGGCATGGGGAATCTAAGAATGGCCGCAATTCCAGTTAACTGAGCTAATTCTATAATAAAATCAAAACCTTGTTAAAATTATCCGTCCTTGCACATTCTTGCATTTGATCTTATCACCAATTAATTAGCAAAAAACTTAATAGATGAATAAGGATAATTTGATAATCATTAGCGAATAGACAAATTACGTTCTCCAGATATGTGAAGACTTGAGAAAATTTTAGCTTCACCGCCAGCCTCTCGGCAATTTTCAACAATAGCGACGTATCGTTTCCTTGTTACAACATCACTGGCACTATTTTTTAAATAATAATTATCAAATCAATGTAAATTAGGAATTTTAAATTTAATATTTACCGGAAAAGTCCATCGGTGATGAGAAGTGTCTCAATGGCTTGAGCTTCATTCGCTTTTTCAACTTGCTTGAGTCCGTAAAATGCTTTTTCGGGTTCTGTTTGAAGCATGGCGTAAAAAGCTTCCAAAGCCTTTACTTCTCCTGCAGCCTTCGTGTCTGCCAATTTTAGGGTGACTGCAGGACTGGCAAGAACCTCTGAAAATAGTAAATATACATACATGGAATTATTTTATTAAATCTTAATAAAGTAAAAGGTGATGTGATTAAGTGAACGTGTTTAGGAACCTCTTAATGAGTGTTTAAATCCACTTGAAGCGTGAACAAGGACGAATTTTCCTTTATTATCAATGAGCAACTTGTTGTCATTTTTGACGGCTTGGAGAAACATGTAATCAAAAAATTGGTCCTTAACGAATCCTGGACTCGCTATGAGAACACATTTCACAATTTCAAAGTTCACGTGCCTCAATAGCGCCTGCATAACTGTTTCGTAAAATTTCGAAAGTCCCTACATCGAAATAAAGAGTCAATTAGAAATATACGGATTAATCAAATTCCATTTTTATGACTTTTTAAATAAAAAAGAAGAGAATAAATAGTAAATTACTTTATCGTGATTTGAAACATTTCCGTGTCTTTTCCTTGGTATTGATTGCTCGATTTTAGCCCTCACGAGGGTCATACTGGAAAGAACTAGGCAGACATGAGCGAGGCCTTCTTGCATTACAACTGCGACAACGTCGGCTTTCTAAACATTTAATAATAAAATGTAAAATTATAAAATATACTTAAAATTATAAAAATTTGCACTTGTCAAATATAAAATATACACATGGATAAATACAGATACATTAATTAACGAACGATAAAATTACCTGTGCAGGATCACAAGCCGATTCGACTCGTTCTAAATCAATTGAATCCCATTGTTTGCTTACAGCAAACTTCCGGTTAATCTCCAAATCCAGCGTGTGGTAAGCTCCCATCTGAACCATTAATTTGATTTTGTAAGAATATAATCCAGATATTTTATTAAAGTTGTTAAAGTTCATTAATTTAACTGGAGTTTTAACAAATGAATGATTAGTGGAACTGGAGTTGTTTAATTTTTTAATTAAATTTAATTTTAAATACCTTGACGTAAGGATTCTCGACGACATTTCTTCCTTTCAGTCTTAGCACACATGCTTGGGTGTCAAAGTCAATGGTTTCCACTTGGATGGTGAGAGTTGTGCGAATTCGGTCACTCCTACTCGACCCCGTTGCCGTCTCTTGTTGAACTTTTCGAATCGTTGATGCCCGTACGATATTTCCGCTAGATATTAAATTGTATGCGTGCCAGACATCCTCACTTTCCTCCGCAATGAGAGTAACACTCCTACACAATTACATTAAAATTAAGAGCATATTTGAGGAGTTTTAATACCTCAAACTCTAAACTTTCGTCTCGTGGTTGTTAAATTGAAAAATGATTAAAATAAAAAAATTTGATAATTTTCTTAAATTGAACATACCCATTGCCGTCTCTATCAATATATCGATGGACAAGTTTCATTGTTGGCGTTAAAGCTTATCCTCCTCATCTCGATCTCGCCAACCTAACACTGTTGAAAGATATGAAGACATTGAATTGAATTTGAATGAACTCGCCAACATCGCATTTTTTAGTTCCCTACTAACCCATCTTTCAGATCAACATGATACTATGAGTCATGATTCATGATATCATGATTAATTTATCAACGATCATCAAATCATCACGATAAGCTCATATGTAAATTAGTCATAATGATGAGATAATGATAATTTCTGGTACATAAGAATTTTTACTTTTTTAAGAATGTTGCTAGTAATATCGAGAATTGCGTAAGGTGCGGATATGGAACATTATGGGCCATAAGTTGCAAAATGCAAACTTTATTGTACATAATGATTTTTTACAGTCTAATGCGTTCATGTTTGAAATTAATTTTTGCAAAAGTATTATATATGCCATTATTATTATTTATTAATTCGAGTTAAAATGGAGTACAATATATGAATTGGTATATATATGAAAAAAATCTTCCAACATATTTATGTATATATTTATATAGTAAACAATACGTTCCCTATTTATTAACAAAAAGAGTCATAAAAAGTGGTGATAAGGCGTCAACATAAAAATACAATGTAGACAAAACTATTAAATATTAAATCAGTCGGTTAAAGTAATTAGTTGAAGATGCACAAAATAAGTTTAAAAAAGAAAAAAGCTAACGATCTAAATATTAATGGACAATAAGATAGAAAAGGCTGACACAGTGATAGTCAAATTATTAAATGAATTTTGCATTTTTTCACAACAGCTTTCCTGCTACTCGTCATCGGAAGAAAATCATCAACAAGTCATTTAATACACATGACATACACAACTTCTCAACTTAATAATTACATACATTTAATAACTACAATGATATCGTAGCTTTATAACACAATCAAATATACACAAGAGAATTGAAGAAGTTGATCGTAGTACACTTAAACATATATACTTATGTATATATCAGTATATAATATGTGTGTAAATATATGTATTTTATAATATAAGGAGATTCGTGAAGTTCTAGTTAATTTTAACTAGAAATGATTTCTAGGTATAACATATATATATTACAACATAGAAGATCCAATAATTGGGTTAGCCTATAATCATCATCTACTTATTTATATATAATATAAACCACATGAGATCTCTGTTTATAGTTCATTTTATCAATTATTTATTTTTGACGTCTCTGTCTCACTAACACTTTTAATTATTAACAAACCCACAACGTCGTCTGCTTGTCCATAGCATTTATTTATCTAATTCTTTAATACAATTATTATTTATCTCTTTACAAGAGTAGTGTCATCATTACAACTGAAATTGATTAATTCTTTCTACATGTATAATAATAATAATAATAGTCTGTGCGGAGTTTTGTAGTCATTTAATATATGGTGAAAATTTACAAGTTATTATATTTCAACCATTGAACATATGATTATAAATATTTAGAATACATATATCATATTCAGTGGATTATTTTTTAGTCAGAATCGCTGACGTAATTACAAAGGTTTTATAGGCAAGTATTTATTGTAGTCGTACATCTACAATTTTGCTAAGCACATTGGTATTTAGATATATAATATATATAGGTAATTTTATAGAAGTACATGTATATCAATAACCTGTATATGTCATTTATCTATATCATATTTACAGGTAGATTTCTCAATATATTTTTAAAATGCAGGGTCAATTTAATTTGTTTATCAATACCTTAGGATTTAATTATAAGCTAGAGAATTCAGTAACTATTGGTTCAGTTCGGTAGGTTCATCATTTTAGCTGGCAATAATGGCCGAGATTCCTCAGGCTCTCCTTCAATTTAAATCTCTTCAATTCTCATCCTCAAGGAGTCGTGAAATCTAATTATTGTTCAGAACTTACCTAAACTACCTACTTATACAAACTAATTGCTAGACATATATATATATATATATATATATATATACCTAATATAAATATGCAAAAATTCGAACCAAGTTATAAGAAAAGTATTTTCAATTACATTTAATTGTATTTTCCAATTTTGTGTTTTCTTCCTGATCTTTTGTATATTCATTTAGCACGGAAATTAATGAATTCTTAATAAATCATTGATATTATTGATATAGGAAGATCCATTCAAGACAAATTAAGAATCACAACTAAAAGTAACTACAAGTAAAAGTAATCTAAAAGTGAACTACTCCTGAAAGTAGGGAAGATAATAAAATATTAAAATGAAGGTAGGAACATATAATATGTATATTGTTACAAACGCACTTCTCAATCAAACTCTATCATTCTCATTTAGCACATCCTTTCAAATAACGTACAAAGTCACTTCGACGGCAATTGTAAGAATAATATAGAATCACGAAGAAATGCACAATTAAACCTAATTTTGAAAAATGAAATCAACCAAAAGGTATGAGATAGAAAAGTGGGAGGCAAAATTGATTAACACTTGGCACATGTTCCATCCTTCATTTAAAAAGGACCTCGACTGAATATTAAGACCAACAGATATGCAAATAAGAAATAACCTAATCAACGACTCAACTTATTCTTCACTACGACCTTAATGGAGATGCTCAGGCAATTTCGAGACTTTCTTCCTCAACGAATGAGTAATGAGTAGCTTTAACTCAATGTTATTACCTACGGACAATAACAATAGCTATTGAACTATTCTAGTTACGTCAAGTTATTGGGTAAGTTAGAACAGCGAAAAAAGAAACCTTTAATTTATATAAGAGATATCCTAGTTAAGTAATGAGTGGTAATTAACATTTAAATCTATCTGTATAACGTCTCAATCACTTGTATAAAAAGAATTGTATAATATTAACATTAATATTTAGTATCATAATACTTCTGATATCTGGTGCTCAAGTGACAATTTTCTTACTAAATAGTAAAGTTAGTACTAGGTATTATAGTCCTAGTTTAGTTATTTAGTGATGAGATGAAGGATCGTTCATTCCCATTGATGAGGAGACGGTGGTAACTCGGAAGGATGAGCGACAGTCGAACTACAATTTACAAAAAAAACATTACATTTACATAACAATTCATAAATATTATTTGTTATTTATCAAATACCAAGTTCAATAATAGTGTGAAAGGTTAATAGGGAAAAATCAAAGAAAGGGATGAATAGCAGTTTGAGTATTTTTCCGTCTCATGGGTCTTTTGTCCCAATCGAAAAAATTTCGCAACATGTGGCTGCCGAGGAAAACAATTTACCATTTTTGGTTTCATTTAACACCTCGTTTAATGTGAAGTGATCCATAATTCATATAAAAATATGAGCCCAGTTGAAAAAGGATTGAAACGAAATGGTGAACAATTGGGAATTGACGCGAAGGGAAATATGATTTGCAAAAATATAAATTATGAATTATTTACCTTGTGAAGCTTTTGAATGCCGCCGAGTGGGGGTTAATACAAAGAGGCGTTCTATTCGTCTGAGCTTGTTCGGTCACAAGGGAGTAGAGTTCCTCCTTCACTTGGAGAATTGAAACGAGCTTCTTTTCCCATCGGTCGTCGAAAGTCGCCTCCGCACAGGGCTCGAGGTCAGGAGCGTAAATGCGGATGGCGGAAGATGAAGTCCGACAGCATCGACACATACAGGAGTGGAACCTCAAACGACCCTCGTCGATGTAAGGATGATTCAGGGCTTCTTCAACAGTCACTCGCTTTGCCTGCACAATGTCAAACCTCGTCATGATGAGTTTCAAATTCACATTCATATACAAATCCACAAATAATGGTTTTTCTAATTGAGCAAACGAGTGATTTGTTTGCCCAAGGTCAACTTTGAAATATTAAGTTACCGGGTCAAAGACGAGCATTTGACAGAGTAAGTGGACAGCCTCGGGAGTCGCTTGAGCTGAAAGTGTGTAGAGAGCAGCGAGGGCTGGGGGTTTATGGGGTTTTTTCAACATATGTGCTCGGGCACCGCTACACGCTGATCGGATGTCTTCAGGTTTCGGCGTCCCAAGGAGGTCAGAAATCAAGTCAAGCTAATGGAACAAAAACCATGATTAATTCCCCCATTCACTTAATAATAATCCTTCGTGATTTAATCCTTAGTGAATTGATACAAATTCGGATCGAGATATCCAGAGCCGGAAAATACCTGCTGGATGGGCGTTTGGGCCTGGAAGAGGATTCTTCTGCCAAGAAGCTCAGCAAAGATGCAGCCGACACTCCACATGTCCACACCTGATGAGTAGTGTTTGGCACCCATGAGGATTTCAGGTGCTCTATAGTATTGAGTGACAACTTCTTGAGTCATCGCTTTGGACGGATTTGGCTCTTCGACACGGGCCAGTCCAAAGTCACAGATCTTCAGAACGCAGTTCGAGTTGACGAGCAGATTTCCAGGCTTAATATCTCGGTGGAGAATCCGAGCCGAGTGGAGATACTTCAGACCTACAAGAACCAATTAAATTCAATTAATATAATCAATGTATATTATTATTATTATTATTATTATTATTATTATTATTATTATTATTATTATAAAAAGGGACTCGCCTCTGAGTATCTGATAGAGGAACACTTTGATGTGATCCGAAGAGAGGTGTTGCGGGGAGACGATGATTTTGTGTAAATCACTCTGCATCAACTCCGTGATCACATAACTGAAAAGAAGAAGAATTGACCAACTCTCGCTCACAAGATCCTCTGCCCAGTTGTTGGTTGACATACTGCCCTGACTTACATTTCTTGGAAGAAATCAATATGGGGAGGTTGGAGGATGTCGATGGCAGAGAGCACGTTGTCGTGTTTGAAGTAGCAGAGCATCCGAAGCTCTCGGCAAACCCGCCGTGCCGATACGAGGGACTGAAATACGTTGGGAAGTTTCTTAAGCGCCACACGTTTCCCATCACGAGGGTCCGTCACAGCCCTGAGGAAAACAAAAATTGGCAAAATGAATTTCATTCGATCAATGCATTCGTTATTCTTATGAGCTTCTTGGATTTCCAGCATTCTTCTCCATGCGGGGACATTAATTGTGGGATGATTGATGAAGTAGGATCGTTGTCAGTGGACGACTTCCACTTTACAGCTACCCAATGTTCCAATTTGCAACATATTTAGCTTCTAGTTCCAGTTATAGCTTATATTCCGAGCAGGTTGACCCAACTCGTTCCTTCATTTTATTCCACTTATTGTAAATGTGTGGAAATGTCCTTCAAGGAGTCCTCACCACTCGGGACAATAAAGAAGTTCATTCACCAAACCATGTGTTCTACTTTGCTTTTTACGGGAGAAAACGGAGTTTAATTGGGTTAATCTTTAACTATAAAACGGCCCCATGAAATTCCCCGGGTGAAAATGAAAATTTGATCGTTTTGATATCCAACTCATCCTAAAGTACGTATGAACGATGGGTAATAACCCAGGGGTTTGAATGGGTTCGTGGAACATAAGACTCAAAGTATGTCAATCTATATCGAATGACCTATTTCGTCTCTGGAGACCTCAATGGCAAGGTTCCGTCTTGACGGCCGACGAAACTCAATGAGTGATCCACTTCGGTGACGCAAGTAGGCTCTTCAATTATGAGACCGCATTCGCAAGGCCACACAAACACTCTTTTTAACCTAACCTTCAATCCCGTTAAACTCCTCACTTACCTACACCTTCATAAAAAAAACGTTTTCTAATCATCATGAAAAACAATTAACTCGGATTCAAAGGAAAATCAAAATCTCAATAAAGATTTGAGGAGCTTTGGAGCGTAAAAGGACTGGCCGGTTTTATTAAAAATCCTTGCCCCTTTTGCTCACCCAGTATGTTGCACGAGGTGAGGTTAATTGCTATGATCAATGAGTGTATGCGAAAACCCCTTTAATTCCCCTTCTCATTTCTTATGCACCTTTATCGTTAAATAAGTATAATAGACAGGTAAAATACGCCATTTGGCATCCGGAGGGTTTTTCACAATCACTCACATTCCATTTCAATAATTTTGACCATTTCCATCCTCAACTCCCATCCTGTCCAGGTCATGAAAAATATAAATGAATGGATGCTAATAAATATTACGTGTGGTCAACATGGCCCTCCTCCCCCACCAATAGTAGTAAAGATTAAGTAAATAGAGTGGATAAAGACAAAGTTGTTCCACGAGACCAAATGCCAAAGGCTCATTATAAATAATGTTGTAGATAAAGGTCGAGAGAGTTGGTACGTCTATCTTCCTCTTGCTCCCATTTCAAATCAACTTAACCTAAATCGTCTGGCGAGCGGCCCTTCACAACTTACGTAACCCACAACCCATTTGACAGACTTACTTTTACAATTTGTCAGACAATCCACAATTTCATCATCCTATCCCGCATATACCTGTTGTGTACACCCATGCTCCCTTATTATTTCCAACCATGTGCATTCACTGTCAATGTAGAAATTTCATTGATGGAAATTCGGAATTTAAAAAACATTGTATTTAATTTAAAAAAACTTCATGGGGCTCCGTTTGTTTTTAGAGGGATCTTCAGGGGGTTGTACATAACGGACACTTCTCATCAAATGGGTTGGGGAGAAATGAAAGGCAGGAAGGACGAGGCAACGCTTTTTGAGGAATTGACCTCATTCAACCAGCCCAAGTGGGATTTTCACTTTTGGAAAGCTTGCAAAAATTTTTCGCAATATTAAGATGGTGGTGTTGGGCCGTGTGAGTCTCCCTATCTTGGTGCTCCACTCTCCTCCTTCAACTGCCGATTGTCCCTCGCCGTTCCCATCGAACCTCGACCGTGTTATTCTCCAACCATTACCTATCCCATCATCCGACACAGACCGAGCGACTCCCTCATTCCTTCACCCACTGGGATCTTCTCCACCGCATTCTCCTCACATTCACCTCATTGTCCAATAGTCAGGAAGAGAGAAAGGAGGAAGTTGGTTTGAGCAATCAGTTCAAGAGGAACTTTGGAGGAATTCCCTCAACTTTCAAATGTCTCAAATATGTATGTGAGGAGGCGACTCCTCCCCAAACAACCTATTTATAAACATTCCCAATTACGACCTTTCGCCCAAAAAATGGACCTCCTTTCCAAACTCCCACCCTTCCCACCCAGACATCCTCCAACAATGTTCAAACACCTAGATGAATATTCTCAGGATTTTTCGCAGATTCCCTCAGCCACCTTAAATCCACTCTCCGTTCACTCCATCCACTTCAGGTGCCCTTCACCTTTTAAAGGGATTTTGAAGTATGCCATATGGGTCTCAATCAAGACAAGGAAACCCGACCCTTCGCTCTCCAAGAAATGTGAGGATTATTGGAAGGAAGATGGTGAGAGGGGCTCAGTTTGTACTACATGATGTAGTCTGCACTGGAAATGAGGATCCCATGGAGGGACCCTCAATTGTAAAACTGTTCTCAAATGGCCGCCTCCCTCCGCCTCATCCAATCCCCCCTTGATGGGAACATATATTATATGTACTTACACGTGATATTGTGAGGTATTGTGAGGCTGCCATAGAATCACCAAAGGACTCATTTCCCTTTCGCTCATCTCTTCAGTAATTCATGAAGTGAAGGGATCGATTTTCCCCCACAATCCGAATCACCCTTCTGACAGAACAAGGCTCCGAACACACTAAGGTCATTGAGACCCATCCGTCAATGGCTATATAAGAGTGGGTGAAGAAGTTGGTTCACTCAACATATATCCCCAAGTCGTCCCTTCAGCTATCTAATAAAGGAGAGATCGTCGTGGCCCTACATTTCCCAAACTTGATCAGAAGATCACAAAGGTCATCATCCTTCCTCAGCGTTCCTCACACTCCTTCTTTTTTAATCATTTTTAATAACTCTCTTGCATATTATGAGCTATTCAAATGGCGAGAGAAAAATTGAATCTACTTCAATGTGTGCTGATAACTAATATGTAAATGTCTCAATGTGGAATGGAAATTGAAAACCTCAAAAATAGTGAAATAAAAAATCAAAACATGTGAACATCCACCAGACTATTTTAATATCAAAAGAGAATGAAGCTTACTCAACTATTTGTCATATTATTAAACATGAAATTGAGAAAATGTAAAAGGTATTTAAAGTAAACGTCATTAGAATGAGAAAGGCATTATTATCACAATCGCCATATAAATTGAGTATTGGAGAGTTGTTACATGCCTACCCTCAGGATGAAACACCTGCCTATTTCCACTGCCTTAATTCCAATTGTGTCTATGCTGAAGCCAATCCACGTACCTGCCTCTTTCAAATAATTTTAAAATAATTGACGTAATGGAAAGTGGAGGTGAGCGGAAGATTTCCTTCGCACAGCACCTTGATAATAATATACCTACTTATTAATAATAATAGTTATATTTCTCAAAGAGTTGAGGAAAGAATGAGAAAATATTTGCTAGTGGATCTTTAATTAAAAGGATTTAAGGAGGGGAATTTGCGTTAGGTATGAGCGGAATGTCCCAAGTATTCACCGAGACCGTTATATATATATATATTATATATATATATTATGATGTGTGCAATTTTGTTCCTATTCCCCATCAGGGCCTTCATATCCGCACTCGCATTCTCCTAGTTAATAAAATACAGAAGTGAAGAATAGACTAAACAGACAAGTCTGGAATCTCCACCATTTGAATCAACGAATGTTATCTCTAAAACTGAATATACATACATGTTCTATATATACTAATTATTAATTATGGAATATTGAAGATGATTTAAAATAGTAAGTAGGAGGATATAAATGAATCTCTCAATTTCGTGAGGATGGTGAGAGGGTGTAAAGGGGAGGAAGAGGCTCGTGGTTTTTTGCTATCATTCCACCCGAAACTTCTCTCTTCTGACTCGTTCTCTTCTTGAGGGCCAACGACGGTGGTGGAACAAAGTTGAGAATGGCATGCTGGCATTCCTTTCTGCTTTTTGCCCCGTCGTTCTCAAATGTGCATCTGTTCCATTAGAACACTTTCTTAACACGAGGGTTCGCCGCGAGAGGCAAAGTTTTCCTCCCTGCTTTTCCCATCCCGAGGTTCCTCGCTGGAGAGGTCAAGAGACTTCAAGAGACAAACAGAGGCCGAGACAAAGAGAGAGAGAGGAAGAAATTCTTAGTGTAGTGAAAGGTCGTAAAAATAAATGAAATATAGGTCAGAAAAGAGGCCCCTGTAATTTACCTACGCTTTGTAAATAGAACTATTTTGGAAAACGGTGGAGGCCTTAAAGGAACATTCTCCGAGGTACTCGGAGGGAAGAGCTAAATAAAAGGCCGATTGATTCAGACCTCAAGAGAGATCTCCACATGTGGAGTCTTGAGAGTTGGAGAATTAAGGGGTAAAATACCTTTGCCGAGGGATAAAAAAACAGCTCCCAATCTCAATCCAACCACCGGAGACCGAAATGAAGGACCTGAAGGAGCAGCGACGTGCCTTCGGGCCATCTGCCTTTCTTCGTCTCGAAGGACACCTCGGCCAGTTCATAATTCCGAACCTTATTCCCAACCAAGACATCCCTCAATAACAACAACACCCCATCGGAGCCCTTTAACCAAAACACTCATTTCCAACATCAACACATACTTGATAATTCCTTCATCGTCCACTTGGACCCTTTTCTCAATGGACTAATGGAACCATGGTTCAGATCAAACAGACAAACTTCTAAAATGAACATTTATCCGACCAAAGGGCGAATTCTTGGCAGAAGAGAAACAAACTCCTCCACGTGCGTTGAGGAGGCCCCCCTTCATCATCATCAACTCTCCTCCAAGACGTCGAGAGCTAATTCGAGATTTCCCTCTCAAAAAACAATCCCACAGGTTCTTGATCAGCTCACTGTTTGGCTGTAGATTTAATAACTCCATAATTCCCTCATGATCTGGACCGCATTTTAAATGGAGATTTATCTCAACTTGCAATGTACAATTGTTCCTTGGAGCAATCGAAACAATATTTAGTGTTGAGAGGTCGTTGTAAAGAGCCTCATTAAAAAAGAATTAAATAGAAAGTGCAGCAACTCTTGGAGTCTCCTCACTCTCACCTCACCACCATCGGAAATAAGTCGTCGTCGTGAGGGATGAACGACATGGTTACAAACTGCTTTCCTCCATTTAATTGCCAATTTGGCGAGGAATTTTTGGGACCAGCCCTCGAGGGTCAACTTTTCACTACGAGGACAATAAATTGAAAAGTAGAGACCTGATGTATAAATTTACCAACACCAGCTTTCCCATACAAATCAACATGGTCAAATTAATTGAGATCGTAAGCGGAGGTTTTTGAAAATGTAGGACATCTCCGCCGACGTTCCAACCTAATTAAACCCAACTCTGCCCTCACTCGTTCCTCTCCTACTTGGGAGGATTTGAAAATTATTTGTTAGCTAATTATTCGGTCATAATGAGGATCTCTCGACCGGAACCACTGCTTTGATCCCTTTTAAATATTGTTATCAACAACCAAGTCGTGGTTGGTTTAAATGAATTAAATGATAAATTGGAAACAAAAGGCTGGCTCAATTTCCTCCAACTATTACATCTTGCTAATTGGAATTTCCTTAATGAAGAGTTTACTTCTAAATGCCCAGGGAATTTCTACTGGCGAAGGAAATTTTAAATTTCACTTACAACCAACTCTCAAGAATCCTAATCTCAAATTTAATTAGGGCTATTTAGGTGAAAATGGGGAAAAGATCACGTTTCCTTAATTGTTCCGTACGGGAGAGAGAGAGAGAGATCATAATATTCAAAAGGGGGGCTGAGGGGTTTTTTGGGAAGCCCCGTTCTCTCCCAGGGCCGCCGTTGAGCATTGAAGTCAAATTTCGAGCGGAATGATACCGTGACCATTTAATGAGGAGCAATGAGACCTCGCCGTTACCTCATCACTCACATTAAGGAGATATGAAATGTGTTTAAACAAGGGGTTTGCCTCCTGTTTACAATCATATTATTAAATACAAATTTGGAATCCATTGGGTTTTGGAGTCCTCCGCCAGTGAAACATTGGAAGTCTTTTCCGTTAGATCTCCTTCGTCCCAATGTAGCGGTATTGAGGGAGGAGTAAACAAATATAAACCTCTTCGACAAAGTCCTCGACAAGGTGCGGTGTGGAAGTGGATCCAAGTTCCAAATTTCAAATTACATTCAACCAATTCACTCTATATATCTCATTCCATTTGTGAAGGTAGGTTAAGGAGGAAGATGCACCATCAGCCCAATGCAATCACCAACTCGACCCTTTCAATAATAGCCAACCTTGCTTATTGGCCCAGAGAGAAATAAGGGAAAGAGTTAGAAATTGGGGAACTTCTTAGGAAAGCGGCTCACTCACATAACTTGGAATTTTCCAAATTTTCAATCCCTCATGGATAAAAAGAAAACCTTTAATTTGTATATTACTAAAATGAAGCCAATGACGAATACATATGTATATAAACTTTCTTAATAATAGTTCAACTATTATAGTTGGATATAAAGTAAAGCTTTGCAAAGTAGACAAAATCATTGTTCTTTAGTTCTTAACAAACCTAAATTGGTAAGATTGGTGCAGGAGTCTTATATGAATCACCTGGATTTGGATTTGTCTTTCTTTACTGGATAAAAGTAATAATATCTATGTATAGTATAAATAAAGGAAACAAAAAAGGGTTGTCAAAGTATAAGGGAATTAGTCATATATAACTCATAATCACCCCCGTAAACCTCTGGTAAATTTTAAGTAGGAAATGGTTGAGGAATAAGTTGGGGAAGATGGCTACATCAACCACACGAGAGCTTTTGATATTATTACTCAACTCTCTCTCACAGCGAATAAGTTGGAAAAAGTTTGAAGTTAAAGTTGCAACTTAAAATCACTCACATTTACTTCCATATAAAAGAGAGTTGGAAGTTTAGAAATTGGAAAGGGCGCATTGAAGCCGACTAATCAACAGACTTTCGACGACGGAATTTCTCTTTTCTTATGTATGTATGTATTTGTATGTGGACAACGACTCTTGACAAACTCGATCTCTCTCCACATTGACGTCTCGATCCAAATTATACTTTTAACTAATACATAATACAGGCTGATCAAGGGGGGGAAAGTAATTAAAGTTTTAAGAAAAAGGGCCAAATTCCTATTAAAGACTCCTCCAATTTGAGGGTCTTGTGACAGGAAACGGGGCCTTCAAATCCCAACCACCACATTCATTTGACGTTCTATTCAAACTCAACGAAACTCGGTCCATATTATATATAAAATTGAGATTCTATTTAATCAGAGAGGAAAATAGAGATTCGTTAAGAGAATTAAAAGGAAGGGGAATATACTGTTTATATAGGAAAAGATGGAGGAACTTGACGAGTCCCCCTTTTTCCCACGGGTCACCCCTTTCTGCAGTTGACTCGAGTTCTCTCTGCGAAACTTGAAAATGTCCATGAGGCGTGGAGGAGCCTCTGTAAAAGCGGATAAGTAAAAAAGTGGAAGGGCCAGTCCACGCACCATTTGAATATCCCATTGATGAAATGAGGTGAGTTCAAGGCGAAGCGACGTGGCCTCGTTAGGGTCGACATATCTCTCTGGAACCTTACACGTCCCCTTCGAACCTTCTTCACATGATCCAAATAACAAATGAGTTTATTTGAAATGAACAAATGAGCCATCCTTGTGTTTGTCCTGGTGTTTAGCATGAGCATTTAGCATGAATGATTCTAATAAGATGCCCACAGGTGATGTGTGGTTGTATTGGGTAAATGGGCCCATATTGAAATCTTATATCCACCCGATTCGAGCATCTTTTCCCCACCACGACGACCGGATATTGAACATTAGTCTCGTGAGTGCCCTTCCCCCACCTGGTTCACCTAAGAATCCAAGTAAACACCCGCGAGTGGAGAAAAAACGCCCTACCTGCTCCCCTTTAAAATACTTTAAATCTTGAGCTGATAAATGAAAAGATGGCCGGTCAGGGAAGGTCATTTAAATCCATATAATATAACTACTTATATCTCTATATATTATGTATTATTCTTTTGGGTTGTTTCTGGGAAGGAGGGGACCACGGCGACCTGTGTGAACTCCTTCAATCGTCCCTTCCAACTCCATTCCGAACCAACCTCCTTTCAAATGGGGAATTAAAGGCTCTTTTTTCCTTCTTCGACCCTCTTCGAATTCGTATTATTATTAATGCATCGGCTCATCCGAGGAGCCTTGCTTTCACAATTACCTACAGACCCTCAAGACCCTCAACCCTCTCAAAGGCTTCAAAAACCCTCGGAGGAGAAAAAGTGAGATGTTCGAGGGCTACTGCGACCCATTGACCAACGTTGCAATTTATTGTCCTGTAATTCTGCCTCACCTGTCCAAAATCTTCTAATTGCCTTGTTCCTCCTCACACATCCCAATAATAACTCTCAATCCCAGATGAGAAATGAACAGGTGTCTCAATCAGTTATATTTGATTTGATTGGGGATAAGACAGGTGGGAGTCCTCCGGAATAAAAACAAGATTGCAAGGTCCTTAAGTCTCAATAATGCTACCTTGTATAATTATTCTCACGAGACCAACACACGCCAAGGATCTGTCAGTCCACCACCTGTCCTGTCGGACTCGGGTCGCCCCTTGGAGGAGCAACAAGCGGAGGCGGCACGAGACACCCGGGCACAGCACACATCTGCTCTGGCGGAGCATCTGCCCCTCCGTGCACATGTGAGGTTGGGAGGATGAAGGGCAGCTGCTGGAGATCCAAGGAACCCTCCTTGGAGATGCAAACAAAGCCACTCACCAGACAACTCCGAAGGCTCCGTAGCCGATGGGTCGGTCGGGCTGAACGTCTGAAGGCGAGGTTCGTTCCGGCGAGGCGAAGCCAGCACTAGGAACCTTTGAAATCCCCATGGTCTGCCCGTTTCCGGGATTGTGGTGGAAGTAAGCGGCGGCGAGGACGGCCTGGTGATGGTGATGGGAAACCCCCATCATGGGAGCCGCTGGACCGGCGATCGTCGACATCTTCCCTCACGGTCGCTCTGTCAAAACCACAACATGAGACATTTAATACACTACCAAGTTGCAATGGATCAAGTGTGTTGAGATTGGAGGTCTGGTCAACACATGCGGGGAGGGGGAAGGCAAAATATCCTTTCAACCGATTGCAGAGAGACACAACCTTCGCTCCTTTTCCCATTTGCTCAGGGAATTAATGGAAGCGAATATTCAACCTCATTAACTTATGGATTTGCAAGTGCGGAGGAGAGCGGTTGGCTATCTTGCCATGGTGGGGCAAGTGGTGATGTAAAGGCTGAATGGGAAAAATGATGAGGTCGGCCTTTACCCTGAGCCGGTCCTTCATTGATTCACATTACTATTGAAATGCGTCTCCGTCCCCACGCTCTCATTTACCTGTGTTGGGATAATGGTCGTATAAAAATAATAATATCCTTATAAACCCATTTCGTCATATTGGACATGAAAAACCTCATTTCAAGGGGAGATGTTGTGCACCCTCAACGCCAATGGATTTAAGGACCCTCATCGTCCTTCCAACTTTGTTTAAACTACCCTCAACTTTCACACCATCCACATACTTATTAATAATCCAAAATGGTAAAATAAAATTGATGGCTTTTCAACAAGACGCCAAAATGACATTTTGTAAATTGGCAGTTAAAGGGTCATATTACATAAGTAGAGATATAAAAGCAACATGAGAAATAATGCTTAGTTATACATATGATATAACTAGTAGTAGTTAGATAAAATATAAATATTTATAGATATAACACCATTAAAGGCTTACTCAAACTCAATTCGAAACAAATTTAAAGGAAAAAGAACAGCAGCTTTTCTTTTATAAACTTCCAAGCTTTTCCTTAACTTGAGGATAAAAGGAATCTCCTTTTTTGAACTGACTGTCTAGGAAATTTTTTAAATTGTTAGAGAAGACAAAATAGGTTTATATGAATTTCCCAAACTTCAATGGAAAAAATGAAAAAATGAATTATCCCTACTGAATATCCCAATAATAACGATTCTCAGTTCGGATTCATTTAGGTATGGAACAAATATGAATTGTAGTAGTTTTCTAAATCCTTATCTTACACCTCTTTAAATTCTACTTATGTATTTATATACTTTTTATTATTATAGAGAAGAATAAATAGTCCAAACTTTTGGATTCATTTTATAATCTCCTCCCAAATTCCCAATGCCTGCTATTATAAAATTTAATTTTCCTATTACAATCTCATATTGGGGTTGTTATTTGGAAACATTAATTGTTTTCATCCTGAATGATGGTCTGTTTAAGTGAGAAAGAAAGATTCATGAGCTACTTGTTCCAATGGTGGATTGAGAGCAAATGTAACTGGGAACATATAGCCTCCTAATGGATTTTCAAAATTTCTCTTTGTTCTCCCATTTACCTCTCTTGGTCCGAGTAGAGTGGAGGGTGGATATTTGTTTATTACCACTTTGAACGGGGAGTATTAAGATCACACCGAGAAGATCACTTGGGTCCGAGATGGTCTCAAGGATTGGATATGTGAACAAATGGTGGTTTGGGGAGCTGATTGGGGTCGTTTCACATTGGGAGAGCGCGAAGGGGGACGTGTTGGTGGTGGGAGACTCAGACTTAGACTGAACAGAGAGGAGGAATGGAGAGGAGGAGGGCGGAAGTGGGGAGACAAAGGGGAGAACAACTGTCACGTCGACCTTCCTTTTTTCACCCCTCGTCGGCCCAGGGCCCCTCCGACCCTTCAACAACCCCCGCTACAATGCCCAGGGATGGCAAATATCGACCCGGGACTGGCATGGATCGGAGAAGCTTATTGAGCCCTTTGGTTCCCATACTGTTTGTGCCACTGGTGGATCCAAGCTATCCAACCTCCGATCCCCATCCCTTGCACCATCTTAATAGGATGAGCCTTTGATTGAGTGAGACGATTGCTGGGGTTTTTTGGGATGACATTTCATATGGGGAAAATATGAATGAAGTGGGATTTAAGTCCACCAATATCTGTATATTGAGAGAATTGGTCCACGGAGGGATTGTCTGAATGGTCATTGGAGCGGAGCAGAGGTCAACTCACAATTGGACTCAAGGAGAAGAAAGAGCGACCTTGTGGGACTTGCGTGTACATCTATAGTATAGATATTTATGTACATTGTGTATGTACACTTCCACTCCTACCTTTCCTTCCGATGGAATCCAGACGATGTGTGGGGCTGAGGAGAGAAAATAGGACCTTCCTCGGGCGAATTTCCAACTCTTCGAGGACAATCTACCGGAGCCCTTCTACTCCCTCAGTTCTAGGCCACACACTCCGTGAGTCCAGAAGACCATACAAGACCACGATTCCGTTCTCGTCTGTCCTGGCCTGGGGCCTGAAGGAGCTTTGAACAGAGGCCGAGGAGGGAGGCGTTGATTTTTCTATTTCCGTCGGACCTCGTCGGCCATTCTCCCCACCACTCGTTGTACGGGATGCGTGATGTTGGGGATGAATGGATCCTCCGATCACACATCACCAAAATAAACGAAAAGCGTTGGGGAGATGCGAAGTAGGGCGTCAGAGGACTTCAAACTTTAAACCCAAACAAGTGGAATAACTCATCAGTGATCGTCAATCCTTTAAGAGCCAGAGTCTGAGAGGTGCGTGAAAAAGACATCAATCCTCCTAATGAGTCTTTGGGTGAATAGCTCACAAAACCCGCCCCGACGTCCAACCCTGACACATGTTGAGCCAGGGAGGAACAAAGACCTTTAAAGGCTGGAGACCAGCCAGCCCATGACGTCAACAACTTTCCGGAATCAAAGTAAATATATCCCTAAAGAAGACCATTTTGAATCCCATCAATCAATGAACTCTCGCATCTATGTATAATTACACCACTTTATCTCAATGTATATTTAAATTCTGCCGCCGCTGTGGTGGAAATATGAAGCCATGCAAAATGGAGGGTGATTCCTCGGAAACGATGACTCCGAGGGTGACGTTGGCCAAACTGTGCAAATTCCTCACCCACCTACCCTGCATTCACGGATCTCCGTGAAAAGGGGGGAGAGACCCTCAGAAACCTAATCCGTATTATACGAGCTCTGAGCTACAAGTAAGGGAAGTTGAGCCGGGTTGAAAGTAATCATCAATTGACTCATTGGGTATTTGAGGGGTGCTGCATGGCGAACGACTCCCGACTCCCGGGTCGTTGAAACAAAATTTCCATTTGATTCATTCACCTAATGGTTTTTCATTAAATAAATTTCAATCTCCATCCCTCTCTCCCCCAACATGGGGGATGTCTTCTACATGTATTATAATATTATTATAGCTACACGCACCAAATTTTTATATTCCTTACAAATAGTAATATGTAAGTAACACCTAATATCTATCTTATTATCTTACATATCTATTTTAAGTACAACCTTACAACTGCATATTTATATGAAAAATTATCCGAGGAGCAGGTGAAATTTTTTTATGAGAACCTTAGACCGTTACACTCATTGTTTGATATGAAAAGGTCTCTCTGCACCACCAAATTATCCCTAACATCTCAAATACTCACGAAACTTTGGAGCGTCGTAATCTGGGAAGTTTTATGCCTAGTATAGAGGTATTCAATATAAAGTCAATTATACACGTGGTGGGAATGATATGATTTAGCCCTATATTGTACAAAGTAAGGATTATTGAAAGAGCGTCTGTTGTCTGAAAGAACGACATTGAACAAGGGGAATTTGCTCATGTTGAGGGAATTTAGGAAGTTGGGCGGTGTACAAAATGGAGAGCTACGCGGAAGCATCAACGAACCCCCACAACTCTGAAATGCGTCTTCTACACAAGTGGAGTCAAAACAAGACTCTCTCGTGTCAATGTTCCCCTCATCATCTCTCCACCAAACAGTCTGTCCTTTAACATCCTTCTTTACCAATAATCTCAATGCACACATCTTCGTCGAGATTTCTCGGTTCTTTCAACTCCACAGTGGACCAATTAAAGACCCTTCCAACAAAGCTGAAATAATGAGTAAAATAAAAGAGAGCTCACTCCGGATCTTTAAGACGAGATATATTCAAGTGTTAAAAGGAGCACACGCACAAGTTGATGTGGCTTCGAGTTTCCTCCTCATGCGAATTGTGAACTCTTCTGTGGAGAGTCCTTTCAACTCCTCTTCTGTGCGGAAGGCAAAAACGTTTCACACTCAACTTTCCCAAACCCAAATTTAAATTAACATACAAAAAATGAGGAAAAAATGAAAAACGTCAAATCCACAGTTCCAGGGCCAAGTTCTTCCAAGAGACACTTTTATATCTTCCCAACCAAGTAGAGGAATCACAATCACGGGCAATTTGGGAAAATGGGTAGATTTGGCGGAACTCCGCTCAGCTCCTGGTCAAACTTATTGAAATGAAAATTGGGAAATTGAAACTCACTCGCGATGGTGTGTTCACTCTTAAATGGGGAAATTGAAGTGAAATGGTAAATGGGGCGATTGTTGGTGGGAGAGTTTGGCTGAGGAACGACCAAGTTTCCTCGAGGGGCAATGGACGTCTGCCGCTTTCTCTCTCTCTCACAAACCCAACTTCCTCAATGTTCCTCCACCTCCTTCTCCCCACACTCACACGAGGTGTGACGGGGGGTCGAAGTCTCAACGCTTCCAGCCGTTCTACCAAGAGGGGCGTCGAAGGAGCCCCCGTTCGAGGACGCCCCGACCCTTCACGCTCCTATGCATCATGGGAGAAATCGCCCACAAATGAGGAAACTCACATGGGCCGTCATAAGAATAGGGCCAAGTCTGCTCAATCTCACCCGAAATCCCACCGATTTCTAAAAAAGGTCATTGCCATTATTAATACACGAACCATGGGAGGTTCCCAACGACGGCTTTTTCGAACCTCTGCCTTCAACATCAACGACGTCGAGGGGATGACGGACGCTGATGATTCTTCCCGACACTGTTTAGTTTTCAAGTTTCCTCCATTTGACCCATTTTAACCCTCAGAAGTGATGGAGGAAGCGATGTGGAAAAAAAGACTTATTGTCCTCCTTCTATCGCATCTTCATCATGCACCCTGGGATTGAATTGACAAGGATCATCCTTCGCCTTGGGTCGGAAGGCCGAGGACCCAACGAGACGACGTTGGTGTGGGGAGGATTCACATCTTCCGAACTATTTATATTAGATGCTCATAAGTATACTTGTTTGTCTCTGAGCTTTCTTGGATGGTGGATGGAGATAAAAGCGCAGGATATCCGCCCAAACCCATTCCACATCCATTCTATACTATTTACCATTTGTTATAATTCAGATATACAAATTCCACTCTCATGCCAATAGCTAACCACACGTTTAATGGAATCGAATCTTCGCGCCCCTGGAATCTCCGCATTTACCAACTTTTGGGATTTATTTTTTGTTAAAAACTTTACATTTAGTGTTATTAAAGTAAGTCCATTAAGCAGAGTGTTCAGACGTTCCGAGGACGTTTATTTTTTATTAATAATTACGTCGTGTGGTGACGTGTTGAGGCAGTCATTAGATATTAGCCATCGCTCCTCTCCATCTTTTCCATGAAAATTCCAAACAAGGACTCTCCATGAAATTCCCCCCAAATTTCTCTCGAATTCCTTCGCGAAGAAGGGGGGGAGTCTGGAGAGTGTGGAAGAAGCCAAAGTTGAAATTCCCAACGACAACACTGGGAGTCAAAATGAAAATCAAGTTTCGATCTCATTCCTCCACAACGTGAGAAAGACGCAAGTGAGGAGAAGTAAGAGAAATCTCACGAAATGAACCCCCCAAATTCAAGAATATCAACTCACCTCCACTCATTCACCTCCAATTCTCCAACACTGGGAAGATAGAGAGTGAAACTCGGAATAATATAATAAATCTATTTATTATAGAGGTCGGTGCATAGAAAACCCCATTCATTGATTTGATTCTTCCAAATCTTCCTTAGCCTCTTTCCAAATCCAAAAATAATTCAATCTCATAAGTTAAACCGACTATTGGTCAATTATTATCAACTTATGCTAATATTAATCATATCTTGTACATGTAATATCAATGAGGATTGGGATGATCTCCATCCATGTTTTAATGTTTATATTAGATACATTGATTCTCCAAACCGCGCCCCTCAGTCATTGAATAGAAAAAAGGAAGTGGAACGAGGCCTTTGGATATCTCACAGAGAGCTTTGCTAAAATATTTATTATTCGTCTTATTTTTACTTCCTTCCAATTATTCATCCCTTGCTGGAAATATCCACCATTCGACCCTGTTTAAGATAAATATTATTAAAGTCCGTCCTCATCACAGTCGGGTTTGTCATACTTGACGGGAGGTGAAAAAAATGGCAAAGGGATCGCCTAGGCCTTTTAGCCAAATGCGGAGTCAGCTCCAGCCATTCGAAACCAATAACATTTATTCGTTGATCAACAAATCACTCAGAATTTCTGAGTCGGAATCATTTGTGCACAATTAAATATCTATTAACGCTCCTCGACAGCTCAATCAAAACAAACTTTTGGAAAGAATTCTTTATATAATCTTTATATTTATATCTTCTTCAAATTGCCGTCGGGAAAACAATTGAGTAAGGGAGTGAAAGAAGGAATTAATTACCAGCCCTTCTTTCCTCCATGTTATTACAATGGCCATATAAATACATATTACAATTAATGTTAGTTACATTACAAATACTTACATCTTTACATCCTCATGTGTGGTCTTTAAACTGTTTTAAGAAATATTTCAACAAATAAGAAATTAATAAATAGATAAATCTGAATAAAAAAAGTTTATCAACCAAGGGATTTTAGACCAAACGGGCAACTGCGACGCGATTGTCCAATTCTAAATCTTTATAAGCCTTATTTATTCCCATTAGATAAAAACATTTTGCTTGAGATTGATAAAACTATTCTGCTTTCTGCTGCACATTAAAAGAATTTATTTTGAGGATGATATTCCGATTGAAGATTCAACATAAAATGGGGGTCATTACATGATTTACTTTGCAAATAATTCACATCAGCGCCTTTACCAACAGCCACAGCGACAACCCACATAAGCACAAGTCCTCATTTTGTAAACACACTCTAACTTAATGGTGAGTAATTTAAAAAACAAATGTCTCAAAGTTGATAAAAATCCGAACTGGTGATAAACTATAATATTACAAATGGGATGGTTTACAGTTGAAGAATATTAAATATAAAGTGTATATGTATTTCTCTCTTGAGAAGAATTGTAAGATTTTCTTACAACTTATTTTAAATTAAATGAAACATAAAACATTGAAATTCCCTCCTGTAATTCATATACATACCTAGGTAATATTATTTTGTCCTTTAACGTGAGACTTGCTTGAATTCTTCACTAACTATTTATTTGTAATTGGATCAAACGGTTCATAAGTAATTTTGTAAATTCATTAAACAGCACACTTTGAATACATACATAATATGCATATATTGTATAGTAAAGTGAAATATGAGGAGTTTACAAATATAGGAACTTACTTAAAACTTACAATTGGGCACATTAATGTTATTTAAATGTCAAGCATGTACACACCTACTTAAATAAAAATTCACGGAATAAGTCCATTATTAATTAATATTGGCATTGAGTTTGATTGGCTTAGAAAAATGGTCATCGAGTCCATCAATAATGAAACGGGAGCAGCCTTCGGTCGTCCTATTAATCCATTATGATGTAAAATAAGTAGTCAAAGAAGTTGGTGCAAGAGAGCCGTTTAAATTTCCAGGTCTCCCCTTAGTAATCATAGTTTTAGAATAAAAGGAAATATATTCTAAGGATATATATTTGATACATATTAGAAACCTCAGCATATCATTGTAAATAAGAGGAGGCGAACTTGGGTTGAAAATTCCACTCTTGCGTCATCATGCAATCATATTGTATTAATCTTTCAATCGAGAGAAATTCCAACCAAGTGGAGGAGACGTTAGAACAATTTACCATAATATAATAATGTTTGGTAGAGGCATATTATGCATAGTTGTATAATGCCACCAAAGTGTGTTGAATAACCTCGGAGTGAAGTTTTGACTAACCACAAGTATTAGAATAAGTTAATCGCCAAAGACCCAAAGTGGTCCTTAGAAGTAAATTGAAATGAGATCCGATGTTACATTAATAGTGAAGAAGCGTTTCGGGGCCTTGACACACCTACACGTCTATTCGCACACACAAACACACTCGCACATGGGGAAATTCCAGACAACCCTGTAAGCCAAACACCGCAGCGGAGGATCATCCAATTGGACCCGAATCAACTTGCTTCACTTACCCAGACATAATGTACCCTTGTACTTTAAACACCGAATTCCATCCATATGCATATATCATCCATAGTTACCAGAAGACTTATGTAATGTTATTATGAGAATTAGAAACGCGGGTAACAAATGAGCCGACTGAAGCGAGGTCGTCAGCCCACGCCAATCCACCTATACGGCTTTACCCAATTGACAGTCCATCGACTCAACATGTTTATAAAACTTTGATTCACGGGCATTTATCTCTTTCGTAAACCCAGCTGGTGGAAAATCTCCTTCAGGTGCAATATGTGAACATCTTTTTAATATAATCTATTTATTAATTAATTAATATAATGCATTAAATCACTATTTGGAATCTTTCCATCTTGCTCAACAAGATTTCTCATAAAATATATTTTGCAAGGAACGGCTTTAATTATCCATGTGGAAAGGATCTAAATATTAGCAAATTTATTTTTATATAAAAGTGAATTGGAATCCACGTTTTTGAACATGCTCAGTTGATTACATTGTTGAACACTTTGTTGAATAGAATTTATCCCAAAAGAAAAATACAAGTGTGAGAGCTTCCTAATTGTACCAATAAGTATGTTTATGTAATTAAATTTTGAATCCCTGAAGTGATTATCGACTTTACGAATGATGACGATCAATAAATTCGCAGATATGTAAGTACGAAGTAGTCGTATTGGGATTCAGTCATCCTGTGAGAAATGAGATGACGCAAAAGCAAATGAACTGCAACCTTTTATCACATATATTGTTAGGTATACAGGTAATACAAATAGTTAATAATAAGTCTGATGTAGATTGTTAGGTAAATGTTAATATCATTTGTGGAAAAATCAAATTTTACCTTCAAAATTCAAGTAAAATGCTAATGGAAGCTTTAAAAATAAACATGAGAAGAAATATAAATATCTAGATATTTTTAACATTAAAAACTGATTAAAAATGGAAACTAATATACATATGGCTTTAGATCCATCATGCTTTTGTTATATAACGTTATAAATAGCTAATACGACAAGGTTGGATGCTAAAAAGAATTGATCGAAAGGAAACAAATAAAGTGGAAATCTAATGCAATTCTTTCTTTCTTTGTTCTTTAACAAAAAAAGAGTTGTCGAGCAATTGGAAAGATTGGAAAAGTTTATAAATAAGGGAAAAGTCTCTCGCTGGGCCAAATGCTAAGAAATGAGATTAAGTGGAAGAAAAATGAATTGAATTTTGAAAGTCTTTGAAAACTTCGTTATGATGAAAGTAATTGGAGACCCTCGGCGAGATTGAATTACCGAGAGGGCAGGAAGCGTAAATTTAACGAATACATCCATAAAGTTTCTTCTCATTAGCTCTGATTCTCCCCTTTGATCAAAATCTCGACATGAACATATAAATCTTCTTTTATAAAAATTAAGAGAAAATCCATCAAAGTAAAGTTTTAAATCGCCCGAATTTTCCAAATACTTTCCCTTTTCCTCTTTGATGAATCAACTTTCTCTCTTATTCCTCCCTTTCCCGCCCAAACTCACAATTTTTGACCAATCGACCAGGTTAATGGAAACTGTACATTAATTAAGGATGCCCAATGAATTCATATATGAAAAAATCCTTCCCGCGAAAATGTAAAGAGATGGAGAGAATGGTTGTCTAATGGGGCGAAATTGAAAAGATTGTTTACCTGGGAGAGGAGATGGGAAGAAGGGAAGAAGACAGGTGTAATGAGCGGAGAGAGTCGAATGAACCATCGACGGAGTTGGTCGTCAGGAAAGTTATCTGGAGTTAAAGAACCCTCTCCGGAGATTACTCCTAAATTCACCTCAAACTCCGGGAAATTCCTCGTTGATGGACGGAGGAGGGTCGATGTGGAACTGAGAGGGTTTCTCCGAATTCAAACTCCGTGGTCGGACGTTGAGCCCAATGTATCTCTGGTGTGGTGGAGAGATAGGAAACAATTCCTATCGACCAACTCTCACCACCCGACCTTACCCGAATTTTACCAAGGGGAGGGTAGAAGGAAAGATAAGCATCTCTCTCGGGTTTTTCCCTCCGCCCGAACATTGGGGGAAAGGAAGGGTGGTTCAAGTGACCTGGGAGGGTTTTTCTCCCGTTTTGGTTCCCGATTTTCATTCTAGGGCTTTTGATCAATCCAAATCGAATTTGAGGGAAAGTTATGAGTCTGGTGCTGTGAAATCCCCACCGCACCGCGCTCAATATTTCCAGGAGATTTTGAGAAGAACGCAGCGCATGAACTCCTCATTTGTTTGCCTCTCATTTCCCCACTTTCTTCATCTCACGAAGTTCAGGAGGGGAGATGAGACCCAAATTATCGTAAGAACAAATGACATCGATACTCATCGGCCATGTCTCTGCTCGACCACATAACATCGAAACAGCAATTTCCTTTACTAACAATTCTCCCATCGATTTAGTCACAAGGCCTGAACAATTGGAGACAATTCTTTACCAAAAAGGATTTTTCCAGTTCTCAGCTTACATTTGACCTATTTAAATTACTAAATAATAATATAATACGATGCTCATTTTCAATTTTTAAAGAAATGTTATATTGAATTATCTATTTAATGCCTTATTGATGAGATGATTCGTGCATGTATATATGTATGTATGTATGTATGTCAGTCGTAAAATATGTAATATGTCTTTTAGTCGCTGGTGATGATTGATGATGATATCTGATTAAGCAAGGATGCTCATATATCTGTATATATCGAGTAGTAATTTTTGTTTATTAATCTCAAAAACAATTTATAAGATCATTTAAATTATAATATCCTAATAAACTTATAATATTATTATAATATCCTTCTTGCCATTTACGATTAATAATTATACAAAGTGAGTGTTGAAGCCCTGTGACTGTGAGTCGCAGAGTCATTTGATGTTTGAATAAAATGATACGATGAACGATGATACATGTTGTTGTTACTTTTAACTACATCGATTGACATTGCCGAAGAGTAAACCTTTTTAATCCCATTACTCTGTATGTTACTCCATGAGGAATTGTGGGCTAAACGAGGTAAATTAATTAAGGCGAGAACAGGGATTTCTCTCATTTCCGATCACTCGAGAACGTTTCCATATCCACCTTCGACACCCAGCGACCTCAAAAACCCCACTTTACGAACTATTGCTTCTGAAAATGACCCAAAGAGGGCCGAGTGGTAAAGCTGAAAAGGAAAACCGAATGAGCAACTTGCTATTGTCTTCGAGACTTGTAGTAGGAGGTCCGAGGCCATTCAGTTACGAAGGTTAACTAACCTTTCATTAAAAATGGTCCTCACTCAAAAACAACGAGAAGACCTGTAAGTGCCCATCACATTCAATTTCCCCTCTCGGTCGCTTGAACACGAGGCAGGTCCAAAGGCTGCTCCGAACGGCTCATCTCCCCCAATTGATCCCCATCCGCTTATTTCCATTATTAATTAGATTTCAAATTCTTTTCCAGAAATCGAGCTATTGCAGATTATATGCATTCAAATGGATTCCAAGATTCTTTGGAGGCCTTTAAAAGAGAGTCAGACATTGGTGACCTTGATAAAAAGTCTTCTGGTATATTAGAGAAGAAATGGACTGGAGTCATACGACTTCAGAAAAAGGTACATTTGCTAAATTTTAATTCCCTTGTCTATTTAGCACTAATATTTACATTGGTAGTAATTTTATATCTTTTCTTTCTAACTAACCTTTGAACAGTCATAGTCTGTTCTATTATAGAAGGGATATATATTTTACTTAGTTTCCTCAAATGTTCAAAACAAATACTGGACGTCAAATGGTTGAATGAATCACTCGAAACTTATCTGACCTTGTATTAGTTACCACATTGTTTTATTTATTTCAATGAATTAACTTCACCTCCCATGAATTTTGAATAAATGTTTAGAAAAACTCGCCATTAGTTTAATTTAACTTTTCCATTTGCTAATTGAGGGAAAAGTTAATAAAAATGATGAATAATATAAAAATAATTAATAAATGTGTAATTGCAGGTGATGGAACTGGAAATGAAGCTGACAGAGGCGGAGAAGGAATTCAATTCAGGAGCTCCAACGAGGGAAAAGAGGTCACCGGCTGATTGGATTCCCCGCCCACCTGAAAAATACACACTGAAAGGTCACAGGGCGCCAATCAACAGAGTTGCCTTTCATCCCGTGTATTCACTCCTTGCCTCTGCTTCAGAGGACTCTTATATACGAATTTGGGATTATGATACGGGAGAGCATGAGAAAACGTTGAAAGGTCACACTGACACCGTTCAAGACGTCGCTTTCGATCATTCTGGAAAGTTATTGGGTCAGTTTTCTTTTCATCATATATTAAAAGACCGATTATCGATTTTTTAAATAATAATTGGTAGTATAAATTAAATCAATAACTTTTTATATTAAATATTTAATCATTGTATGTATTTATGATATGTATAGCATCATGCAGTGCCGACATGTCTATAAAGATTTGGGACACATCGGGTTGGGAAAACATGAAAACGCTAAGAGGTCACGATCATAATGTGTCAAGCGTATGTTTCCTTCCCTCGGGTGACTACCTCGTGTCATCCTCAAGAGACAAGACGATCAAGCTGTGGGAGTTCGCGACTGGCTATTGCATCCGTACATTCACTGGTCACCGGGACTGGGTCCGAATGGTGAAGCCAAACCAGGACGGATCGCTCCTCGCCTCCTGCTCCAATGATCAAACGATTCGAATCTGGGCCACGAACTTTAAAGATTGCAAGGTACTTAAAATGGTCATTATTTTTCGAGGATCGATGGAATAATAATAATATGATATTTGGTCACGCGAATGCAGGCCGAACTGAGAGACCACGATCATGTGGTGGAATGCATTGCTTGGAGTGGCGAAAATTCCGCTGAATATATCTGCGAAGGATCGGAAATTAAAAAATCACCGGGGCCATTTTTAGCTTCTGGAAGTCGAGACAAGGTAAGATAATATGACTTTTTGTTTATTTAAATTACCATGTATAATAATAAATATGTAATAACACATGAAGATATTTTGCTTTTTTGCTATTATTTATTTAATGGTAGTTTTAAGCCCAAAATCAATTATTTAAGTATTCTTTTATATATATAATTGCAATGAATTGAATTGTAGACAATCCGCATTTGGGACATTGGTACCTTCACTTGCGTCTTCGTTCTGAGCGGCCATGATAATTGGATCCGTGGGCTCGTGTTTCACCCCGGTGGTAAATTCCTACTCTCAGCAAGCGACGACAAGACTGTGAGGGTCTGGGAATTAGCAAACAAAAGATGTCTCAAAGTTCTCGATTCCCATTCGCACTTCTGCACTTCATTAGGTAGGAAAGTCCCAATGGGAGTCTCTCATATTTTACTTAAATATCTCTATTCGTAATTTGAATTTGATTCCTGATTTTTTAATATCTAATCATTTGACTTTTTTCAGATTTTCATCGAATCCATCCCTTTGTAATAACAGGAAGCGTGGACCATACAGTCAAAGTTTGGGAGTGTCGTTAGAAATGCGAACATAATAGACTACTTTTCATAATAACACATATTTATATATATTATAATTCGACTATCTTACTTTGTTATGTTGTTTCTTTGTGTGTTACACAATTTGTATTTCTCTACTAAATCTTTTAACTCGAAATCCAAATGCTGTTCTCAGCTTTCCTTTTAATTTTAAATTTTTACGCACGTTCAAATATTTTGTTACTATGTACTACCATCTTAAAATATGTAATTTGCTAGTTTACTCATCGAAGCAGCCTCGGATTTATCGAAAATATTGACCATTGGCGATGTAATATTTATTAAAGAATGAACTCTGTCTCCGCCCGAATTTTCCTTAACATTATTGATAAACTGCTTGCTATATTAGCGCTATTGAAACTCAGCGAATGACGATAAGGAGGAAACCTTCGCTAATTTTCGTGCTAAAAATTGAAGTTTTAGCTAACGAGTACCTACATTTAACAACATTGTTTAAACGCCATTGTATTGTATTTATAATTATTTTGATACTTTTAATTTTCATATAGAGTTTGTTGTTGTAATATACATATTATAAATAGTGACTGCGGGGAGCCAAAGTTAAAAAAGTATTTGTGAAATATTAGCAATTAGGAAATGTTAATATTTCTCACTTGGTTGCGCTAATCTCAAAGCCTAAGCTAATAAGTTATTATAATAATGAATACAGAGATAGAGATAATGGTGTGTTATAAATTATTCTTAACCTTACCTGCTGGTTATCTTCAAATAATGAAAAAAATTGGCTTCCTGGTGAAGAGTATGCAGCAGGGCAATTGAAATCAAACAGAATAGTATCATTTATTAATATAATTAATTAGAGAAATGATATTTGATCATGTGGACGTTTATATGAATTATGATTTTGTGGTAAATGATTGATTTCAATCAAAAATTTATATCTTAAAATAATAACAATCTTGTAACTTGCTTGTACAGCTCAAAATTATGTATGTTCACAATTAAAATGAGTGAGTACGTTGATGTTTTTATATTCATTTTGATTCATTTAATCATCATTCATCACGATCAGTCATTTGATTAGCAATATTCAAACAATTAGACATTCCAATTGCAGTTAACAAAATTGAAAATGAGAAATTGGTAATTCACAAGAAATATTATAAACCCTGCGGTTTTCCTTCTACATATAAACAATAGCATAAATAACATTGTGACAACGCACGTATATAATTATTTAATAAACCCGGCATTCCGGCAATAGCACATGCACAGTTTTTTATTCCTTTAATTTAATTCTTAATTCGTTCATTTTTTCGTTATTAAGTCATTTCATTTATTCTTTCAAGTGATCAGGTCATCAGATCCCATCTTTTCACGTTTCTTTATTTATATTGTAGTTCTATTAATTTTGGTCCTTTTGTCTTTGTCATTTATTTTGTACTTTGTCACTGAATTAGTGCTAAATAGAATTTAATTTCTACTAAAATTACATTTTCAATTACAAGTGCTTATTTGTGTATTATACACTTTAGCAATTAATACTTTATATTAATATATACATATATTTTAATATGAACAACACAATGTATCTGTATTAAGAAAAGTAGAGCTATTTTTAAAATCAATTGATTTAGATAGGTTTCTTGTTTGTACTATTCTGCTTCTGTTACTTTTTCTGCTGTAGAGAACATGGTAACATATATACCTTTTCGTTTTCCATTCTATTTCGTATTACTAGAGTATCCTACCTATAAGATTAATTGGATTGTGAACAAGATCTAAGAAGAAAATTGTTAGTCGTTACGTTTTCCAAAAATTCTACAAAAGTACAAAATGTAAGTTTAAATATTATTCGTGTAATTTGCTTTATTGTTATATTGGCACAACAATCTGAGCTTCACATTTACAAATGTTAAATTAATGGTAATTTGAGTTCAATAAAATAATTGAGTAATTGTATTTTTAAGAAGTCTGAGATGGTCGAAATTGACGTCGGAGTTGAAGAAAGGATGGAAACTTCCAGTTTTATCGAGGAGATGCAAACTTCTGAAATTGAAGAAAATGTTACGGCTGCCGAATTAAAAGAAAATTCCAAGACTGACCAATTTAATGTTAGTATAAAAGTTGAACCTTCAGATGACAATGTGAAGGCTGGACCATCAAAAGTTGTATCGAAGCCTAAAGAATTAGATGATTTTGTGACGGCAGGAGTCTCAAATGCTTTTGTAAGGGCTGGGTCCTTAATTGAGGATGATGAGAAGCCAGGAATTTCATACGATCTTGTCAAGAGAGCCACTGAACTTAAAAAGAAGCATCAAGACATTTGGTTCGCTTGTTCCATTTGTTTTCGGGCTTTCAGGTCAATCAATGAGATTTCTGAGCACAAGAAATCTTCTCATTCATCTGAAGCTTCAAAAATGACCCAGTCTAATATTGTCAGTCATGCTGATATGTAAGTTGATTCATATCTGGATCGAATTTTCATGTTAAAAAATAACTCGACAATCAAACTTTACGAATCCTAGAAAACATCATTACATTGAAGAAATGGTTTTTAATTAATCTATTATTTTTATTATAAAATAGGTGTTTCATAATTGGTGACCAAGAAATGTTAATTAACGTGTTTACCTGTCTTGATGGGCGGCACTTGTTGGTCAGAAATTCACCAATTCATGGTCGAGGCCTTTATACTGGAAGCTATTTTCACAAGAATGAAATCATTGTGGAATACACAGGCGAGGTAATATGTTTTATTAATTCATCATTGAAGTCTTAATTTGAAAATGCCTCAACTTTCTGGTTAATGGAATGTACTAAATATGTAATGTATTTAATTATCTATGGATGTTTTTTTATTGTAGAAACTCTCAAGACACCATATGACAATTCGAAAAGAACAATACGAGAAATATGCCATTATTCCATACATTATTAATGTCGAGGATAATGAATACATTGATGCAACTGTCATTGGAAATTGTGCTAGATTCGCAAACTTCTCCTGCTCTGTAAGGATATTGTTAATTTTCTTTTCTTATGATTAATGTAAAATGTAAGCGATCTTTTATGTATGAAATAATCAACTTGATCTGTATTTATATAGCCAAATATGATTTTTGAACTTTCATCGGATAAGAAAGCCTTTTTCGTTGCAAATCGCGATATTTTCCCTTCAGAAGAACTCGTGTATTCCCATCGAGGTTGGTCCTCTGAAACAATAAGAGGAACCTGCAATTGTCGTTATAAGTATTGCCACAATGTTTCAAGAAGAGGTAATAATTAAATTACCATACCTAACTTACATATACCTAAATTATAAAATTAATAATTCGTCATAATGAATTTATCAACCTGAATTGTTAACTCTACTATTCAAAACTATGAGAAGTAAATAAGAAAAACATTAATATGGCTCTTTTATTCTTTAGGACCACGGATAAATGCAAACAAGTAAATAACCTTTATCCGTTTATATTGGAAGCTCCACCGAAAACTAAAGTTCAAATTATAATACATCCATATACTTATACCTAAATACATATAACATATTTATTTTCTTACACATTTCAATGAATTTATATGAGCCATATACCTTTACTTTTACACAGAATCAATTTAAGTTTAAAGTTTATAAACAATTAATTACCGATACTATTTTTATTATGAATGTACAATAAAGCGATGCTATTTGCATGAAATATACATATCAAATATCAATATGAATTATTGTATGAATTACTGACTGAATTGAATGTAAGAGAGATATTTAGGATTTGATAATAAATATTGAATTTAAAGAAAATTTATTTTTTATAAAAAAATTCACTAATCCAACAAATATGTACATGGTTTAACAATACAAGGCCCTATTCTAACAAATGGGCTTTTTCTAAAAATTATACTTATTAAATAAGAAACTTCAGACTTTTCACCTCAATAGATTTCTAAACCAAAATGAAATGGGAAATATTTACAATTAGACTCTATCGTCCACTCTTAACGTAAGATTAGTTGTTAAATAAAAAGACTTTCCCTCAATTCAAGGGCTCTAGCATTATTCATAAATAAGTATCCAAGGGTTATTCATAAAATAAAGATTTAAATTAACATGATGTATCTGTATATCAGTATGATTTTCAATACGATTTTGGTTTAATCTCTTTCGAAAACTACAACCAGTTCCACATGATCAGTTGAAGGGAAAAGGTCAATGGGGATGAGTTTTTTAGGAATGAACCTATTACCATTGTACTCTTTTGATATTGGTCGAGTGAGAGAGACAAAATTGGAAAGAGCCAAATTAGGATCGCATGAAACATAGACGAGTCTTTTGATTGCTTGGCAATTCCTGAGAGCTGCAATTCCCTTCTGATTGAGGCCAGCTCTTGGTGGGTCAACAATGGCAGTAATCTTGCTGTGCTTTGCGCGCTTCACAAGAAGACTCAGGAATAATTCGGCCGGTCCATTAACGAAGGAACATTTCTTTTCAAGATCATTCAGTTTGGCATTCGTTTTGGCATCACGTACGGCAGATGCTACACTTTCAACTCCTATTACTTCCCCTGCCTTTTGGGCCAAACAAAGGCCGATGGTTCCAGTCCCACAGCAAACATCGATGACTGTTGTGTTCTCGTCCACGTCTGCTTCTTGGATCAATGTGGAATAAAGCACCTGAAAACAAAATTCCCTTAATTAGACATCAATAAATTATTAGTCTCATTAAAAAATGTAAAAGTGTACCTCGGCAGCTTTCACATTTGTTTGGAAAAAAGCGTCAGGAGAAATCTGGAACTTGAGCCCAAGAATTTCTTCTGTAATCACACTGTCTCCGAATATTAAATATGGCTCGGGGCTTAAATCCGGGCTAGTGAAATTTGCAACTTTCAAATAGAAAGAGTCGATGTGGAAATCTTTCATGTTGTGGAACTCATCCTTCAAGATTTGTTTCAATTTCTCAATGTCTTCATCACTTTGTAACTGAAATACATCATTAATGTTTTGCTTTAATATCCTTAATACACATTTCAAATTCAAAAATATTTAGAATTAATTTACGAACCCTTTGTTGAATGACGGGCATAACCATGAGCTCCCCTTTGATTGTTGTCCGAACGGTCAAATGCCTCCAATTGGTCTCCATAATGATTCGGTCTGAATTTACATTAAGAAAGTCTTCAAAGCGACCAGCAGCAGCTTTCATTATATCCGGAATGTGAGGAAGATGCTTTACAGGACCAATTCGAAGATTCTCCTCCTTTCTTGACCCATAGGTAAATCCGACGAAAAAGTCCTCACGATATTCTGTCAAGTCAAATAAATATGAAAATAAGAAATGGGTAAATGAAATAGATGATATTTAATGTGTACATACACTTAACTTATAATACATATGCTTATGAATAAATATATTCTATTGGAATTAAATTAAACATGTTACCAATTGAGAATTCGCATTTATTCCTATAAGAATGAAGAACGGGCGAAGGGACGATTTTCTCAAGACGGCAACCATCCTTAACTGTGTCAATCATTCCCGGATTCACTTGTTTTATTTCCTTCCACAACTTCTCATGAAAAGTTGTAATTCCGCTGTACTTCTGTTTCAACTGATGACAAAAAATAAAATAACTCGAATGGCTTTATCAGTGGTTAAATATGAAATTGGAATCAAGATAAAACGAGAATACATTTAAGTACAGATATTTACATAGATAATTCATTACTTGATCTTCGTAGCTCATTTTCCATAGAGGAATAACTTTGTCTTTCACCATGTCACAAATCTCCTTTACGCTAAGCAACTTGGATGTTTTTGCTAAATGCTCAGGGTCTCCCTCAGGGGGGTTACGCATTTTCCGCTTATGAGCTTTAGAAATTTCGGCCTGTAAGATTGAAATTCATCATGGAATTAATGGTGACTTATAAATAACTAATGATAGAGATATAGAGTTGGCCAATGATTATATACTCTACATAATCTAAAGTCTAACAAAATCTTATAAAACTAACTCGAAGTGTGAAATTCCTCCACTTAAATCCATCAATAGCTTTTATTGCTTCTTCTCTCTCTTCGGATGTTTTGAAAATGGCAAAGTTTACACCCCTTGCTGGTGTGATCTTCGAGGGCCTTAGATCAAGAGTGTTAAAAAGAAGCTTTCGTACTTGCTGTAATAATAAAGTCACATTAAAAATGCAATATTCAATAATGTCATTTACCTTTTCATTATGACATCCTCAAATAATATACTATTAATTTCAAAATTGTTTGAAACTTAGATTTAAATTAAAAATTTAACTCATAAAATTTAACATTAAATACACATTTAAATTTATCATTGAATATATAAGAATTATTAAGTAAATAAAAGCTATTTCATAATTGAACAACTTACATCAAAATGTACATTGTGTGAAATTCCTCGAATGGAAATTTTATACTCTGGTGTTTTCCTTGTCATATGAAGTTGATTACAATTTGTCTCCAACCTCGCATGTTCGGCATTGAAGTCGTCGATGTCCGAATCCGTCATACCCGCCATGGCTATAATTATTAAATATGTAAAATAATTTATTATTTTTAAAAAACATTGATTATGGATAATTTATCATTGAATTAATTTTTGAAACTGAAGAATATTTTAAAAACCTTTGTTTTGAGGGATGATTATTAAACTTACATTACGATTATTAAACTTAACTTACTTACCGCCTTCGGTCCTTCAGGTTCAGATCAGGATCAGACTTGATTTTGCAGAATATGCTAAAACCATGTGGCAAATTTAAATCAACGCCATATTACAAGTGATTTGCATGCGCATTCGAGAAAGGAGAACCGGGGAGGCCGCGAATCAAAGTGAGGTCTTGGGTGACTTGAGACAATTAAATAGAAATATTCAATGGTTCGATGAGCGGGAAGAGCAAATCGTTCGCGTGCCATGTGAAAGTCCAACTCCTCATTCTTCAGTCAGACTCGCTGGCGACTGGTGCTGCGCTTTTCTCGCTCCGACGACCCTCCTCACCCAACTCAGCGCCACCCAAGGACTGAAGGGCAATCAAATCATTCGGTAACTGGGACAGGACCATCAGTTGATCATGGCTTCAGCTGAACCAGCCGCCGAACCATCCTCCGAATCTACCAGGGATTTGTCGCTTTCGGCCAAAGACATCTCCGGAATATTTAACGCCATATTGGCCACCACTGATTTGGACCAACAATTGGACCTGCTTATGGGTTTGATAATTTATTAATTCCACAAATTAAATCAATATTGTTAAAACATGTATCTGTAAATCCTTTGTAGCATTGTGGGTTTATTATAATTGTATTTTAACTTTCTTTGAATGGAATAAATATTCCACCGAGCCTTATATATAAGCCTTTCGTAGCGTCCATTTTCATAATGAGTCATACTATAAAGCATTGGAGGTTTCTATAATAATGTATTATAATTAACTTTTGGTACTCAAGTTGATATTCATTTTATTTTTTATTTCCAGTTTCCATTGATGATTTTTTTTATTTCCAGTTATCGTGTGCATGAAGGACAAATTGAATGATACGCTTTCAAAGGAGTATTATTTCATCATTATGAAGGAGCTAATGAAGAAGGCGTTGAAGCATTATTCCAACGTCAGCGTCAACGATTCACCGGTGGTTAAATCGGTTAAGAGCGAAACCGTGATTCTCTGCTTGGATTTGCTTATTCAAATCTCAACAGTCAAAGAAGCTCGAAAATATTTTATAAAATACGATGAACTTATTACGATATTTTTCGAGTATTCGAATAAGGGCTTCGAGCATTCTACCCGGTTGGCTTCACTTCTTGTCAACCTCTCGAACGACGTTGCGGATTGCGAGATACTGAGCACTTACGGCGACGACTTCATTGCCGACCATGTGTTGAACGCAATTCTCGAGTCATCGGTGGACGGGGTGGATGCAAATCTTGGTCCTTTCTCGGCTGTTTTGATGAATATGACTCAAGCACATGCCACGCGAAGGTATGAACGATTCTTTTCATTTGTGCAGTAATGATTAAAATAATCTAATGATTTGTATTTTGAATATAGGTTTCTTCTTAGCCCTGCTAATCGCAAGGAAGACGTGCAGACCAATATTGGTCTGATTCTTCCTCTGGTGAGTAGAAAGAGCATGAGCTCACAAATTCGACTTCACATTGCTGGGATGTTAAAAAATTGTTGTTTTGACTCGGGTATATTTTCATACTTATTCTGGTCATCATTTTATTAAATAATCGATATAAATACTTATTAAATGTTTCCTCTGGTAGAATTCCACCCAATATTGCTTGGAGAAGAAATTTACCCGTTTTTTCTAATTCAACTTGTTGGACCCGAAGCCGCAGATCTTGACAATAAGGATATTCCCGTAGGGGGGACTGACCCAGAAGCAATGTGTAGATACACAATCTTGGAAGCATTTTACCAAGTATTGAATTATATATATAATATATTGCCTTGATAAATAATTGATAAGTAATATAAGATATTGATCAAATGAATAAAACAATTATCTCTATTTCAGCTCTGCTCTATCCGCAAGTCGAGACAAGTTTTGCGGGACTTGAATGTATATCATCTTCTCAGAGATTTACATCTCTGGGAAAAAAGTGAGACAAATAAGGGGATGATAGAAGACGTTGTGAATCTCTTGATTCAGACTGAAGACGAAATCGGTCTTGATGACTTCAAGAAGCTGGCCATTTCGAAGCCTGGAGGTGAAGAATCAGAGAGTGAAGAAGCTGGACCTTCGAGTGAAACTAAATGATTTATGACTGTCAAATATTAAAATTTTTTTACATATAACTATAATTTAATCTTGATTCTTTGAGTTAAAAATAATTTGCAATTGAATGTTTAGTTAAGTATAGACACAATCCATCAAATAAGGGAAATGAGATTTTGAGTTTCCCTTTTTGCTCCCGTCTAAAATACATGGGATTTTCGCGGTTCTCAGAATGCGCACATGAGAAAATCCAAACGTCAATTTAACATTAAATTAGTATAAAAAAGTATATTTTGGATTTTCTCATGTGCGTATTTCGTGCAATTAATTTAACTCTAAATTAGCGCACAGGGTTGAAAAAATGTAAATTTAATTAAATATCACTTCATTTTTATTTAACTTGTTTTATTAAAATATGTACCGGACATATCCAATTATTAAAATAAATAAGTAATAAAAATATAAAAATATAATTAAAAACCGCGCGATAGAGCGTTTTTGGGGAACTTGCGACATTGTCGGGTTTAAAACCTTCCCTTGCTTGCTGGATTGGGTCTATATTCAAAATATTTTTATTATATCAAGAATTCATATTGTTTTATTAATTTTACAATCTAAACATAAATATATTCTTGATCCTCAGTGAGTGAAGGTGTATATTAAATATGTATTTTATCATCAAATTGTACAGGTATTTTAAAATATATTCAGTTATTGTTCCTTGTTAAAATAACAAATTTGTTAAATTTTAATTGCCTTGGGCTTTATCACGCATTCTTTAAATTCTGAAGATCTAAACTGTTGTATTAATTATTCCCATTTAAGATTCCTGAATATATATTTATGTGTGTACACATACAGATTAATGTTTTATCAACCCATATGACTTTTCCTTACTGTTTATTGTTGACAGTCGTAATAGTATAGGCTAATATTAAGATATTTTTTTACGTTCCCTTTTTCTTATCTACCCCAATAGTTTAAATATCGAGAGTAAAAGTGTTAAATATCGTTTTTTCTACAATTTCCTATGAGTTTGCTAAGCTATTGTTGTAAGATGGTAAAGTACTGATTAAAATTGGGGACATTTTTAATAATGATTGAGATTTCATCTTTTGAGCATATTCTATATTATAATACCTAACTTATGGATATATATAATTAAGACTTATATAACATTTTCGTATTTTCGTGTTATAAGTTTTTATTGATTCTTATTTTTAGAAATAAGTTTTACTCTAGAGTTAAAATTAAGTTAACAAAAATTCCCGTGATGATAGTTTAAGATGTTTGAAGACATCACGTAAGAGTAAATAAACTACATATATTTAAAAAGCATTATACCTAGTTTAAATTAACTTAAAATTATCACTCCACTCTCTATAAATTATTATTTGTGGAATTAATTATTACTTATAAAACTTATTTTACCATTCAAATGGGATTTCTGATATTTAAATGTAATTTAACGAATGGGTCTGAAAATTTGTGAATAAAAATAACGACAAAATAAACATGTCATTGACTCTTCAGGGCAAATAACCAAGAGAGGATTCAAAGTCGATGGATGGATTTGACTCAACTTTATTATGGGTGGATTCATAGCTTGTGTTTGGGATTTCATGGATGGGATTGAGTAGTTTGCCTTGTTTCTCAATTCTGAGATTCGTGAACATGGCAGCGATCTCTGCAGTTTTCTTCATCGAAAGGATGTTTTCTCGGTCTGGGAGATCTTCTGAGCTGGTGTTGTCTTCTTCCAACTCCTCGCTGTCTCCTCTTCTCTGACGACTGTTGGACTCCTTCTTCCCACTCCGCTCAAATTCCCCATTTCTCTGGTCTTGGTAGATCACTCGGGTTGATGGGCTTGACCCTGTGCAGAGCAAAATCTTGTTCTTCTCACCTCCGTTTTCCTCCTCTGGAGACATCTTCACAAATAAATCAAGTCAAATCAAATCAAATAAGAGATCATTGGAAACCTTTATGGTAAATCCATTTATGCGCACCTGTACAGGCTGGGCCATAAGCTGCTTTCTTTTTTATACGGTTGTTTATTTAAAAAAGACAACTTATGGCCCACCCTGTACACGTATATGAAATTTATTATAAGGTATATTATTATGTTTTGGTAAGTATATGCATAAATGCAAGTTCTACAATAGATATCATAATATGCATATATATATTTTATTGACAGAGCATCGATTATGATTTAATTAAGCAATAATCTAATACATATGTGTGGATTAATATCAAGTGTTATACTTAAACTGTAACTACTATTTAACTACCTACTCTAGAATTTAATTTGGATTTGCAAATTACAGGCTGCTTATATCTTACTTATTGCGCAAGATAAGTATTACGTTGGTACATTTGGGAGTTTGGGACACATGTTGCTGGAACTTGAAGCTAAAATTTAAGAACTCTTGAAAAGTCTCTTTAACCATTTGATGTAAAATTATCCAAATTTAAGTGAGTGTGCATATAAAGAATTACCAACGGCAGTAGCGTTAAACGGCCAAATATGGTGGCAAATAAACTTGAGAAATTTCAAATTCTATGTAATTTAAGAAAAATAATCAAATTGAGTGAGCTCATAATTCACGTCTATGGTTTTAGTTACATGTTAAAAACGGTACAATACCTTCACCTACTTATCATTTAATATTTGAGTGCACTAATGCATATACTTATATATATATATTTTCCAGCTATGTGCATCTCGCTAACTAGAAATTTTCTCGCATATAAATAAATGGGCGTTGATGCTCACTTCTGACAGAGCTACTTGTGCTACCTGTATATGCAAGGGAGGGAGTAAATGAATTTTCAATTACTGTTTTGACTCACCTTTCTGTTGAATATCCCTGCAGAATTATTGTAATTCTTGGAAGAGTTTTGCCTCGGCGACCTGTTCAATAACCCTGAATTGTCTTCGAGATGGACGAGAGCATTCGTGGTCGTGACATGGGAAGGGGAATGGCGAGGTGCAGGCGAAACTCCCTGACTCAAATTTCCCCTTTTGGAGGGATGGTAGGAGAGGATCTCTACAGAACGAGAATTGTTAGTTTTGAGGGTCGAGGGAGTCTCCTTGGTTTGGTTGAAGGGCTCGAAGTCGTAGCTGTTCGTGTCCGTGTCCGATGTCTCCGTGTCAAGATTGATGTTGTAGATCTTTAGCCCGTTGGACTTGACTCGTTGGAGAGAGCAGTAGCACTTCTCGCTCTCCGCACAGGAATCTGTGTCGTAGCCGCAGGTTTTCTTCATGGTGTGGTGATCAGGGTCCGGAGTGTCTGTGGGGGTCTTAGGACAAGTCGTAGGCGGCAGGCCCACGATCTTCACGTTGTGCTTGGAAGGCAAAGAGCAATAGCACTTATCGGAGCAACTCTCACACATGCACCCGGAGCAGAACGACACGGGTTCATCGGGTTTCCGATGAGGCTTTTTGAGGATTTTCGGAGGCACCGGCTTTTTACCCCGTTGGACCAAAGAAGGCTTGAGACGCTTGGGAGGAGCGGCTGGAGCTACAACCTTGCTGGATGTAATTTTCGAGAGCGATTTGAGCAGATGGTTCAAGAACTGAGAACTTTCCTCTTCCGGCCCACGGCCTTTTTTCCTGAACTGGACCTGGTGCTTTTTCATAGCCTCTTTGCTCTTCTGATAGAGCTGATCTTGTGTGAGGGTGAGAGCGATCTTGAGGATGATTTCCTGATAAGCTGGCTTGAGGTCGTTGAAAGACATCCCACCAGGATTGATGATCCGGTCCAGCACAGCGTCAATGGATTCATTAAATGAGTCCGAAGAGGTTTCTTCCGGAGTGAAGATCTGAACCCTCTTTTGCCTCTTTAGCCCCTTCCCAGGTTTCCTGTGACTCGGCATCCTCTGAAGCAACGACTCCTCCGACCCGCCAAACTTCTTCCCGTCACCGATCTTCTTTTTCCGCCGGGGTGGACGAACGGGGATTACGGACTCGGAGTCGGAGAATACGACCCTGTGGTCTCGAGGTGCTGTGGGTCTTTGGAACAAATGAGCCTCGTTGCCCTCAATTGGCGAAGAGGAGGCCGATGAGCTTGAGCGGTTTTGGTGAGGGGAGCTGTTGGTGTTGGCGGGCGAATTGCGGGTGAGGCTGCCGTAGCCGCTTTCTCCTTCTTTGTTCGCCGTCCTCATTTTGTCAACAAGGGATTGGTAGAGGTTCGCGGCCACGACAATGGCGTCCTCGGCGCACTTGCAAGCAAAGGCGTGGCAGTCGAGGGTGAACGACGCTTCCCGCATCACACATGCAAAGATCGGAGGATTCCGGAACCCCGCTCTCGACTCGTTCACACAAGAGAGGTAGACCTTGGCCAGGTCGCCGTCCATTTTCTCAAACAACCTCCCCTTGTCCTGACCTTCCGGGTCTGAGATAAGAGGCATGAAGGCGCACTCGGTCGGAAACACATCGCCACGAGCCACGAACTTGATCGCCGCCCATACAGCAATCGTCGTGAATGGATTGACCAGTCGGAGTTTGGGGGACTCAAACCGAAGCCCTTCGGCCGTGATCGACAACTCGCCCGAGAGAACATTCGTCCCTGTGAGGAATCCAACATAAAGGGCTCGAAGCGGAGCCTGGAGGTCTTGCAGTGCAGTGGTGCTCCCTTCCACCTGCACACTCCCCAAATACTCAACCGGGAATCGAAGGGTCGGACAGCTCCCGCGCCAAGGCCCCTTCTCATGCCCGGTTTCGGACTTGTCCTCTCTGATGATGTTAACACTGGAAACGTTGGGCTCTTTTTTCCTTTCAGACAGCGAATCGGCCATGATTGTCCTTTTCTCTTGGATCTTTTGGTAATCGTCGTCGTCATCGGAGGAAAACTCCTCGTCCGGCTTCTCAGCCACAAAGTCCATTGAGTCAAGGGGGGATTCTTGTAGATGGGAAAGCTGGACGCGGTTGCCGCTGATGCGGACGCAGAAAGGATCCAAGTGGGGCTTGAAGGGATTGAGTCTCGTGTGGCGACCAAAAAGACTGTCAATCCGCTGCTTGTAAATCGCACTCCGCTCACTGATCGACTTCTCGCTTCCGAATGAGAAATTGCTTGAGTTGAAGGAGGGCTGTTCTTCGGCCTCCACCAGCGTGGACACGAACCGCTTCCCGTTCTCGCTCGTCTGCTTCAGTACGATGACCATCTAAGGGAAAGAGAGGTTGACGGTGAAGCGTCTTCGCCACACTGAGACCTCCGTCCCCTCCCAAGGTCTGGGAATCCAAGGAAGAGGAAGGAGGTCTTCGTTCATTCAAGGGCTTATTCGGGGCATTTCAACGATGGCAGATGTCAGTCTGTGGGATAATCATTTTTCGCGCTTGGATCAACTTATTTTTGGTGCTGTAACGGGTCTCGAGGGTAAAGGAAGGTGGAAGTTTGCATACGTAGTTAGTTATTTATGCTCAAGCTCACTGGGGACTTCAGGATGAAAGGCAATTCAATTTGCTAAAGAGAGAAATAACATTTGATTGTCGAGACAGATGCTGTCAGAATCGCAGAGCGTGAACAGCTCTGCAGATTCTCAATGTTTGCACAGAGCCAACCAAGAAGTTTAAAGCCGAATCCTCGTCCCGTTCCCAGCCCTTCTTTTCCCACCTTGCTGCCGTTGAAGCCTCCATTACATTTACATTATGAATTATCGGGGTGGTTCATATCAACTCATCCTACTTCATCTACTCAATTCCCAAAGTTGATTCTCATGGCTCAAATGAGGTCCGAATCTTCGAAAGGCTCAATTTCTCATTCACCTTACTCTGCCCAAGAAATTAGCCATGCTCCTTCAATTTCACGTTCCCCCACCTTCCTAATTACCAGGGATGTGAAGTTTAGGTATGAAAATCGAGAAAATATGTATGAGATTTTTCGAGATTTTTAGCAGTTTATATCAATTATACATATTTTTGGGACAATTCATAATGACAAACAACCCACATCTCTAAGTTTTCAATAGTAAAGGACATTCGATTTGGAGCTAGAACAGATTTATGCATAGAGAAACTCCTTTCAAAATCGACAGATTTTAATAGGGCAAACATAAAATAGAAAACATAATTCGGATCAGACAAATTACATTGAGAATTAACTCTGTCCAGACAATATTTTACAATATTTGCATATTATTTCCAAATCAGAATTCTTTTGAAAAACCTTATTAAATTTCTTCAATATAGCAAATCCAAAGACAATACATAGGTGTGACATGAAGCAGATTAGGATATGTAGTTTTCAAATTTTTACATATAGTGAGCACCATCAGAGAGAAAAAGTAGAAATCGATCTAATTATTTTTTGAGAACATCAAATATTCCATATAAATTAATATTTATTATAATTCTTCTATAATTTAATTAAATAAGCTATATATCATTCCTAAAAGTTGGAAAATGTATGTACGAATGTATGTGCGAATATGTACGAATATGTAAAATATGTACAGATTCTAAAATATGTATGAAAAACTATGCGTTTTTGAGGAATTGAACGTGTACAGCCAAAACCTTCGCCTTTGATTTTAAGGAATAAAAAATATGTATGCACCTAAACTTCACAGCCCTGCTAATTACGACTCCTCATCGCCTTCTAATTGTTCCAAAGGCCATGGACACATGAGCAAAAGTGCATTGACACTCTAAATCTATTCTTCTTCCTCATCCTCTCTCACGGAGGTCCCTTCGTCAATGAATGGATGAACTGCATTCAATTCAAGGCACTCCTTCACCCCTCCGATTTCCTACACATCCTCACTAGACTCGTTACTTTATAAGTACTTGTTGGTTTAACCAAAGGTAGATTTAACCAATGTCATTTTAACTTCCTACGTTCAAATATACATTATTTTGTAGAAAGAAACTTTCCAAAACTTTTCAATGAATGATTCACTTCTTCACGACTACAAAAAATTGTATTCTTTTCCTCATAAATCCTCTGAATTTGCATTAAAGCTCGTAGTACAAAAATAGTAAAGCGGATGAAAATCCCACTTTTCAAATTAAACCAATGAAGGCTTCTTCTAATGTGAAGATGGACGTATAAAACTGACTTTGAGTAAATTTTGAACTTTCCAACTGCACACAATAATAATTTTACCATCCGGCACTTACATTTAAAATAGGATATGAAAGCAAATGATATCTGAATGAAGTCTGATTTCTTTATTATCAAATATTCTCTCTGTGTGATGTGACAAAGGGAAGTGAAGATTGGTTATTTCAATGAGGGTCATTATGGAACAATTTCATGGTGGGTTGAACTTCAATCGAATTTCTTCTTAACTATGATTTAAGGAGAGCTTGAGAGATCGGAGGGTTTATTAAAAAGACCAACTACTAATATTTAAATATAATAAATATTAAATCTGCATTGTGTGGTTGTTGAAAGAGCCGGCTCATTTAACGTCCCATGACTCAACATTGAACCACAGACAAATGATTTTAAATATTAAAATAAATTCCATCCTCCCTAATTTTTACAGATTTGGTCCGGAGCTCGTCGTAAAGAGCATATTTCCTCTTTTTTATGACAAATAATCACATTGAATCAAAAGAGAAGCATAAACGGTTCGAGTGTGTCATTGTCTTTTCTCAATGGGATTCGCCCTAAGAGTTCCTTTATGCGTCTTAAAGGAATTACCGAGTAGTTTCTGGTTAAATAATTATATGTGTACCGAGTGACAAAAGGAAGAGTCGAACCTTTTGATTCCATTTCTCTCCTTTCTCCATTAATCCCAAACTTTACGGTATCAAATTGTGTTTCTGCATCAGTTTGCCTTTAACACAACACTTCCTCTGTCCCGACATGATTCTAAATCTCATTTGAACAAATGAACTCAAGATTTAAATAGTAATAGTGGAACTTATTGCAATTGTTCGATTGTAAAAGGCCCCTTATATATACATATATTATTATTTATCATTGCATTATTTAAACATATCACGAGATAATGTGTTGAAAAACATACGTTAATGGGTTCTTTATAGCAGCAAATGCAATGCAAAATCAAATGGTATAAATATTCAATATAGATACCTACATTCGTATGTAATACACCTATATAAAATCTCATTTTAAATATACCATGAATCTCTATGTACATAATCTATTTAATCATAATTAGTCAAAATGAGTGTGTGGTTTCATTGGTTTCACATCTGAATTGATTCTTTAATTTAAAAAGAAGACCGGCGAAAGCGAAAGATTAAATGTTCACAATTGAAAGAAATATTTTAATTATAATTCAAGCCAAGTTCAATTTCTAAAGTTTATAAAGCAAATTCTTGAATAAAAGAATTCTTATATATGCGCCTCTGATGAATTTAATTTTTGAGCAAGTAAAGTCGCCATGTGTTCACATTCTCACTCGTTTCTCACCGTAGAAGGACTTAAATGCTTCTCTTTCATTTGTATGGCTTAATGCTCAAATTATTTACAGTTTAATTTAGCGGATGGATGTTCGAAAAGCGTTGAACGAGGATAAATTGGGGAGGGTCACGGCAAAAGAAACAAAGTTGGGGTGGGCGAGTGAAAAATAATCATTTCCATTAAATTTTAGACTGTAAATCATCTGTTTCTCTCAATCAGACCACTTCCGTACTTTCTTTCATTTCTACAGTTACTTTCAATTTTACATTCACTAATATTTTCAATTTTAAATAGTACTTTGACGTAATGAACAAATTTATTGTCCTAATTGTATTAATAAGAACCTTAACCTTATCGAGTAGATTGAATAATGTGCAAATTGATTCGAAATAAATTATTTCCAAAGTGTCATCTTCACAAGAAGAAGCGTGTCCATGTATGGTAAAATAGTAATGGAATGTCTACATGTTATTTAATAACTGACAGAAGTTGTAATCAAAGAATGTCGAGTTGCGAAGGTTCATCATTATCGAATGATGACAACAATGCTTGTATAGTTAGTAGTTAAGTATATGATAATCGATAATTGCCAATAGGCCATATCTTTACGGTCTTAATTTTTACCGTTTATATTCAAAGAAGTTTAATGTCCAAGATTAATAAGAATAATAATGGAGTGAGTTAATTCTCAAGTTATTATATTTACTTATAAGCCTATGTTTACATAACTCGACTTGCAATAATATTATCATGTCGCCTGTCAATATTACTCAAAGTCAGTTCCTTTCAATAACAACAAAGAGTTTTATAATTTCCTACTTTGTAATTGACAAATTACCAAATTTATATCGCTTGTGTGGTAACTGAAAGATCAAATTCTAATTAATATAAAGTTTCCGGAAGAAAGGGATGGAATGAACAAAAAACTGGAATGTGTTTGGAAGAGGAAACAAACCTTTGAGACGGCGAAGGTGTTCAAGTGGGTTTTTGTATCTCTGACCACGAATTGTTTTTGTGATCCTGGAATGTTTTTCCACGGAGCCCGGATGGAAGTGTGATCGAAGGAGCGATCCGAGGCGAACTAAGAGGAAGTTGATGTTTGGGAAGGAGGATCTGGGAGGATTGTCTCAAAATACGCTCTTGAGCACCATTTGCGGTTTTGTTGTCGAGGACCGTATGCTGGCTGAGGTGTTTGAGGAATGAGCACCGTGTGCATGTTGTTGTCCGCTTCCGAACGAGTTGGTTCCGGTCTCTGGAGCTTACTGCACCTTCCCTACATCCCAAGAACAAAAACGTCCCTCCTGAACTCTACCATTAAGCCCATCGACCACAGCAACAGGTCTGCCCATTCTTCCTCCAACTCTTACCCACTTCAATTCACTCGGAGGGATCTCATTTCCATTCATCGGTGCTACGCGTGGAAGGACTTGAACCTGGCCGTAAAACTTGTGTTAACTCCCACTGTTCCACGACAAACTCCAGCGTCTCATTAACCAAGTAGGGCCAGGACATTTCCCCCCACAAAACCTCTAACGTTAAGCACAAGTTCATACGTTGTTCAAACACTCGAGATCCAATTGGGATTTAAATGAGGAATATCAAAATGAGCATTCCAAGATTCAAACTTGGTTTTAAATAGGGGCTTCTACACAATTAATCTTTACCACCTTTGTGGTCCCATCTTACAAAAATCAAGGTGAGTCATTAAGATGGGAGATGATCTGAATGTTTGCTTTCTGGAGTATAAAAATGTGTTTAGGAAGACGTGCAGGAAATCTCACCTATGCAACTACTTAAGTATATCTCTTACTACATAAAGTTTATAAGTATGCAATAGTTGGTATACCATTGTAATTATTATTATACTATTTAGCCTCATCTTATAAACTACAAAGATTTATTCAAGAAATGTTAATTGTACCATAAGTACAAAGATTGAGGCAAATGTGTATGTAACTTATAGTCATTTGATCATATGTACTTAACCTAGTATACAATCCATAAAATAAGTATATAGTATATACTGTCGGCGTATTCTAACTGAATGAGATAATGTGCAAAGCTTACTTGATCAATAAATTGACGAACACAAATGGTCTAGTTTATAATGAACAACAAATAGATTTATTCAACTCAACAAGGTTGGAACTGGGACTTCACAGTTCGACTTCCAGAAAACTTCTGCGAACCTTCTTTGGTTCTTCTGCGGACCTTCGTCCGCTTGTATAACTATTCTAATCCTAAGTTCATCTACCTGGAATGCTAAATGTAACTCAATCCAACCACAATACCCAAGTCATAATTCTCTTAATAATCTTATTAATATTTTGTTTGTTCTCATTACTTCTTCAAGTAAGACTAGATATTTGACTTTAACTTTAAGTTTGAATTTAACCATCATTTGAGGAAGATAGTCGAATGCATAAACATACAAAATTAGTCATTCTAGCTTACAATAATGGTAGTTATTAATATTATATTTAATATGGTATTTACTAACTATGTTACATAATACAAATCTGTAGTTGGATATTTACAAATTTATCATAAATGACTAGACGCATTATAAAGACTTATTTATATTTTAGAATCAAATTTCATTTTGCCTTATTGGCTCTTATGTAAATGTTTGTTAAAGTCCATCTTAGTCATTTTCTTAAATATTTTCTTGGTAGCGATTACGTAAAAATTTATCTTGGTTTATTACCCGTTTGTCGTGGAAAACCATTCAAAATTTTCAATTCATCCACCGCAACGACACTGTGTTATTGGTATTTCATGGTTTCATGAACTTCGTTTAAAACCTACAAAGTAATGTTGATAAGCAAATGTGAGTGATATTATGAGTGAGCACTCATCTTGTACAAGTTTATATTACTATTTGGCTTGGCATTTACAGTTACATAAGGTTAAGTGTTACCAAATAAATAAATTGATTTTGAAAAAACTATTTAAGAGTAACTCAATCAGTTCCATTGAGTGTGAATAAGTATATTTAATATATAATTAAGTATATGCTACTAGAGGTGCATATGAATTGAGATTAATAGTGAATGGAAAAAATAAATGGGCATTTGTGACTGTCAATTGTTTACTTCTTTTATTTTATCGTAGCTAATACATATATAAATAATATGCACTATAGTTTTAATTTACTATTTGATGTCTTCAGATGCTCCCAGAGGCATACATTTAAAATAAAACTTTTACTTATTGTACAAACTAACCTGGACTCATTATACATAAATTACTTACATAAATATATAATGTAAGAATGCACGAGTACTTGGATACAAACTAATAAATCGTTATAAATAATTACAATAATGATCAACACGTCAAATGATAATGCAATGAGTAAGTGGCCAATGGGAGCTAAACAGAATAAGTTAACAATATCAAGTGACCCAAAGGTCTCAATTGTAGAGTACTTTGTAGGCATTGAATAACTTGCATGTAACAAAAGGATCTCGATCGAGCTCAAAAAGTTGGGGATGTGTTTAAAACGTCCGAAAACCAAGGAATGGGCGAAAGAAGTGAATTTGAGCAGAGGAAAATTTTCATCACCTTCCAAACACCTGTTTGTCAATTGGCTCTTAATGGGAAGCGAAGAAAACTTACGTTGAGGGAAAATAAGACAAATTTTGATATGTTTAGCAACTTAACTAATATTATTACCTTATGATTATTTAATATACACAGAGTCGACGGAGTATATATAAGTAATATGTAGAGTAGTACAGAGTATATGAAAGTCATCATCATAACATTGAGTCCAAATTCACATTTAATTACATGTACTTATACATTCACTGTATGTATATAAAAGATGTAACTCATATTGTAAGTATATATATATATTATTTATTATTATTCACTTAAGATTGAGGTTGTTAGTAAAAATGGCACATTGGGCGGACAACTCGGATTGTCTCAGCGAAGGAATTGAAAGTTTCGGCATAGTGAATTTAATAAATAAATCATTTAAATTAATTTGACAAAAATGACAACTAGCTTGGTATGGACATACAACGCATGCTAAATATATTATTTATATATATATATATATAAATTATAATAAGTTCTATTATACTCATACATTTGAAGAATTGTTTTAACACCGCAGCTCTGATGAGTACAGCAACGTCTTCACGTTATTACTTAAATGTTCTGATGCACTACACAAATGTATTTAATAATGGAGCCTTAAATAGCTTTTGAAGAGAGCTGCTTTTAAGATGAATCCGAATATCAAACAATTCACTATATTTATACACAAGTACGCTATTCTATTTAACTGTCTTAAAAGTAATAAGAGTATATCTATTGTGGATTTCAAAAATTCTACAAACTCAACTCATGAGGATAAATCTCTCGTTGAATGAGTAAAATATGCAACTCCCCCGGCATGTGATTTTCATCACTAAAAATTAAGTTATTTGCTACTCAAATTATAAAATATTCTAAGACGACTTCAGCGGCATTCTTACTTTACAAACAGTAAACTTAAATATTACAAAGTTGCTAATTATCATTTGTCAATCTTATTGTTGTGTCGTGATTGTATTTATAATTATTATGGATCTACACTTGTTTGTGTTAAATAAGAGAAAGAATATACGTACAAATATGAATAATATATAATCTTAAATATTCAATACAATCTTCGCGTTACACACTCACACGTTCATTCATTTATCCTATTACATATACAAAGAATAAATACTCTTTCCAAAACAGTACTTATATTTAATATATAAAAATTTCCTGCCAATAAAAGGTACTACTTGTGTGTGTACATAAATTACATACATTCTAATATTATGTCCATTTCACTGTTCAAGAAGATTCGGAATGATTGGATACATAATTAAAAGTAATATAGTTTATATATAGTTATACTAAAACCCTTGAGCAAGCGGCCCGTACAGTATTTACATAATATAAATGTGTAAATATGGATATATACCAATATAATACATATCATCATAATATTTATAGAGTCAGTCTATTTATTAAAAATGTTCAACGAAAGGCGAAGGTAAATTGAAAGCTCAAGCAATACACTACACATTTCATATTATATATCAATTGATATTCAAGAAACTAAAGGGCTATTGTAACATTTTTCTCAAGTTTAAATATAAATAGTACAACCATCAAAACTCGACATTCAGAAAAAAGTCAAAAGATTGTGTGAACATACAGACCACGTGGTGCTTGTAAATAGTATGGATAACTAATATTTATATCATTTATCGTTAGTTAATGGTCTTCACAACAATTCACAACTTTTGTGTTTTTAAATTATTAGAAATGTTTCTCTTAGCACGTATACCTTTTTTAATAAATTATAAAACGGAGTGTCGGTTGAAACAATTGCAACTCTTTCCCCATTTCTCCCATTTAGCACTTTCACTATTAGTTTTTAGTACATATGAAAAATATTAATTATAAATGTCATCCATCTTCAGATACTCATTAATTGATTGTACAAAAAGTATTGCATTGTTGGCAACTTTCTTTTAACATCCTCCATCAGATTCTGTGTATAAATTATAGCAAAGTCAATTGGGATCTCAGACTCAAATAACAAGGGGTTAAAATAATATATTATTACAATCGTAATTTTTTTAAATATATAATCCAGACCAATTGTGAAAAAGGGGACTATTTATCACGCCAATATAACAACATTGAAACACATTGTATAAAGCGTCAACCTTTTCAAAATCCTTTGCATCATAATAAATAATTAAATAATATCGACATATCGCTCAATAAGGCTTTCATTTAAAGATAGTTTGTTTGTTAGTGTTGGAAAATCATCCCGTTGAATGTACAATTAACTTTGCCCCATCTTTAACACCTTAAACATAACTAATTGATAAAAGTTAAAAATGCTGTTGGATTGAAGACATGCGACATTTTGAACGTTGTAAACATTTATATTAAAGGTTATTTAAACTGGCTACATTGTCTGTTTCATATTTATGATAGCGAGTTGGGAGAAGTTTGAGAAATCCTGTTCCAATTTAGAACAATGTTCATTTTTTGAATTTGCGAAAGAATTCCTCGATTTCCAATTTGGTCCCTTGCGAGGTTGGTTGATTTATTTTGAATGTGAGCTTCTTTTGCCATTTCTCTTGTGTGAATGATTCCTCGTCCTTGAATTTTGACTACATAATTAAACATTGTTCGGGTTCATTCCTCTAAGGTCCTTTCTTCAGGTTCGGTACTCTCAAGTTCCACCCGTACCTGTGATAATTGGCATAAACAAATTAGCATCAATTAAATCCATCCGCATCTCTAGAGTCTACAATGTGATCTCCCCCAAGATTCCATCCGTGTAAAAAATGGCTTAGCGGAGATTTAATGGGCTTGTTGGACGTAGAAGAATTTTTATAATAATCTGTATTAGAGTGTGGCGTACTATGCAAGGGTTGGTTGGTGGTGTTTGAGCACATTGGCTCCCAGTCGGTCTGACCGTCAAAGAATACGTCGTCAGAGGGGAATGAAGAATTTATTGGAAGAGACAAGGTGCATTGAAAGAACCGGTGGCATGAGGGAAGAATATCAATGCGAGTCTTCCGTTTAATATTCAAAGATTGTTTTTGGCAAGAGAATCGAGGAATTCGAGGCGAGGCAGAAGAGTCAGGACCGGCCAACGTTCACATACATGCTTGTACGCTCTCGGTCCTCGAGATGGGAGATGAATGACGAGGGTTTAAGTGATAGGGGCGAAGACGCCATTCCTCCTTAAGAACCGGCAAAATTATTGTGAAGATCACTCGGCCTCCCCACCACACTCATCCCTGCTCACAGAGCCCCAAGAGTTACAGCCAAGAGAATAAAGGTCAATAACATCGCCGGGAGCTGGGAAGAGCGAGAGAGATGTATGAGTCGAGGGATGTTGATGGCTCGGCCCAACTCGCAAATCCTCCCCATTCATTCTCCCACTCCGCGGACAAAAAAGATGGAGTCGGAGTGGTCCACTGGTTGGAATGACCATCCCATGATCAATTCCCCGCTCCAAGTGTCACCGAGGGACCGCGGAGGTGGCCATGGACCCCTTGGTGAGGAGGTTCTCCCGAGGGGTGGGCAGGCTCCCGTGAATGCTACACATACGGAAGGAGAAACGAGTTCGACTCGCAAGCCCCAACAAGTTTTTCCACTGGATGAGTTATATCTCAAATATCTCCCTCATCTCCATCATCATTACCTACAAAGTTGAGATCTACGGAGGGAGAACCTGCCCTTCGAGTCTCTCAGCCGATTCCCTCCTCCAAGACCTCTCGGAGGTTCTGTTGCAGAAAGATGGGGATGGTGAGGCCAAGACCAGCTCCAACAAAGAGGTTTTTCTCCTGCTTGGGGACCGCCACCCTCGCTGTAATGGGTCAAAGGAAGACACGAGGAAAGCACCGTCTCCTCATTCATTCCAACACGTCCTCACCAGGGCTTTTAATTGGACTCGGAGGACCTTTCCACCATAGTCATTTAAACGTCTTAATCTCCCTTAAGGAGGTTCAAAGGGAAAATACTGGCATTTATTCGCGGATTGAGGGAAGTACGAAATGCTCGTTGACCTTTGGAAGACACTCACCCATGGGACCAGTGAGGTTGAGCTCCTTGATTCTCCTCCGGGAGACACGGCCTCTATTGCAATGTTCGCCCTCTTTCCCTCATCTCCTCATCAAAGAGGCTCATGTGGGCCGGCGAGCATGTCTAACTTTATGCAACTTGGGCGTAATAAAGGAAGGAAGTGGGACATGTGGGGTGGTTGGCCAAGCGGAACAAAGAACAACTCGGACTCACCATAATTAATAATGTTTATCTGTGGGTGATGCGAGGCCCGTGTCCGTTCTGCTGCCTGTACCCGTTCATCTTCCGAGGTGGGTACATGTCGGACGGGACCTGGGACCGCTCGATCTCGTCTCCCGAAAGGTCCAAGTCTCGGACCATCTGGATGATCTCGCGTTCTTTCTTCATCCCTTCGGCTGTGTGGGGCGGGGAGCCGGAGGGACGCAGGGCCTGGCCGGACTCGTTTGCAAATTGGAGATTCGCCAGCGACCCGTATGACCGCGACCGATGTTCCTGGCGGATGGAATAGGAGAACGCCCGCTCGTTCAAGTGCCCCTTCTTCCGGTAGATCCCCGTGTTGAACGGCGACCCGCCCGGCTCTCCCGCCCCATTCTTGGAGCTGCTCTTGGACTTGCTCTTGTTGGAGGCCAACGTGGCGGAGTCACCATTGGGCTGGCGGGTGTGGTAGTGGTAGCCGCGCTCAATGGTCGCGTAGTGCGAGTGCGGCATCATCATCATCTCCGCCTTCTTCCCCTCTTCGAGGGACTTGTGGTGGAACATGGGCGGCGGCGTGGGGTTGATCGGGATTCCGGGGTGGAGGAGCGGGGCCATCATCATCTGCTGCTTCCCTTGCTTCTTCTTAGACTTCGGAGGAGGACCACGGAGGAGCTGCGGCTGCATCGGCGGCATTTGGAAGTGCGGCGGCGGGAGATGGCCGTAGATGGGCTGTCCCCGCATGTCCGCCATCACAAACCCGTTCATTCCGTTCCCCCCTTGTGGCACTGGTATAAACTGCTGATGTGGGTGCATGTGCCTGCTCCGTGTGAGCGTCGACATTGCACTGCTCGGTCGATTAATGGGCCCATTGATGACACTAAAAATGGGAAAAAAGCATTTTACTTCCCTGGTTCTCTCGCCATGGTTTTTCCTTATGCCTCTCAAAATCGCTATCAGGAATGGATTTATAAGTAAGTGTACCATAGAGTTTAAGTAATTTGCTCAATGGCTTGAGCATTTTCATTGGGGATAATTGATTTATATGCAAAAAGGGCATAAAGAGGGTAATTAAATTCCAATGGAAAGAATGGTGGTCTGGGCGATGGGGAAGGTGTATGGGAAGTGTGAGGTGTGTGGGCCCTTTAATGTCCCGAGGGTGGAAAAATCGAATACCTGCTTCCTGGGCGAGGGTTGATTGGGGGCTGAAGGGCCTGGCCCGAACTGAGATTCATCATGGAGGCAGGCCTCACGAGGTACCTGCCGCCTTGCTGCATCGCCTTGCTCTCCTTCTTCAGCTTCTTCTTAGTCTTCTTCTTGGAGGAGGACGCTTCCTCCTCGGCCGACTTGAGCAATGAGAACTGTTGGGGCGGCGGGGGCGGAGGCGGGGGCGGGGAGATGAACTGCCGTGGTCGGGAAAGTCTCGACCCGTGGGACTTGACAGACTTCAGCGTCCCATCCGGCTCCAAGTACACAAGCTCTGACGTCCCGTTCTGCCCCATCGCCGACCCGCCCATCCCCCACACTTTGTGGTTCTCGTCCACGTCGTAGATCTCGTCGTCGTCGGGGAACTCGGCCCGGAACTCGAACTTGTCTCTCGGGGTCGAGGCCCCGACGGGGCCGTCGGTGAACTCGTCGTCCGTCGAGTTGGCCACGACGATGATGTCCGAGTCTCCGTTCTGACTAAGCGCCTGCCACCCCGCCACCTTCTCGATGGAGTTCAAGGGAGTGACAGAGCGTTGGATGGGGCGGTCGCTGTCTTTGAACATTGTCCCACTCCCGCCGTTCGAGAACCCGTTGGACATCATGGTCCCGTTGGCATTACCGGCCGGGAGACTCCCGCCGTTCTCCAGCTGCTTGGCATACGTCGAGTCGGCGTAGGCATGGAAGCAGCAGCGCACCAGCGCATTCGCGGCCATTTCCCTCTTGCAGATGAACGCGTGGCACTCGAGCACTTTGATCCCGGTGGTTCGGCGGAGGATGCAGGCGAACAACGGCGGGTGGTTCAGGTTGGGGAGTCGGGCAAAGGGCGAGTCGAGCGGGAGAAACTTTTGGACTTTCTCGCTCGAAGAGGGTCCGGTGCTGCTCGCCGGAACCAACACGTTCCTCACGGCCGCACAGTAGTGGAGGGACTCAATTGGGAAAAACCGCGTGATCTTAGTGTTCTTCTCGTCCACGTTCTCGAGCAGGAGCCCGTTGGACCACACGCTCAGCCAGGAGTCGATGCCTTTGAGGGACGAGAGCCCCGTGTCGGGGTAGAGTTCCTTCAAGGGCTCTTGGATCCCTTGGAGCCCGTCCTTCGTGATGTGCGGAACGGCGGAGCCCAGGTACAACACACGGCACCTGCAGATCGGCGTCGACTCGTCCTCGTCGCTCGCATGGCCCCTCCCGCGCCCGCCCCTCACTTTCCGAACAAGCGGCATCGCGGATTTACCTAATGTCAATCACTGTTAAAACATGGTTAGCTGGGAAGGAGGAGCAGGTGGGGATGACAAGTCCGCCATTGTGCCCCCACGTTGGGCCACCTCATTTCAAAATGGATTTCTCACCGAGGACTCGCGAACACTTTGCTACAATTATTATGCTCCCATTGAAAAGGAATGGCAATAAATCCTATTTCTCCATCTGACTCCCAACGAGCCGTGTCGTCCCTCAATTGTGTCCCACAAAACCTGACGTCACTCGCCCTCACTTCTTCCCTTCTTTGATGGGTTCCCGGGAGCCTTTAACTCCTCAACAACAATCGGGATCAATGGGGAATTGATGGGGTTTTCTAGAAACGAGGCTCACCTCGAACCCATAATAATAAATACTATATTTGGACTCAAGGGCCGAGTTCCCTGAGTCACTTCCACCAACTCCTAATGTGAACATGACCTCAGTCTGGAGGGAAGAGAACGACGTGACCATGACATATCTTGACGTCAGTACAGGTTTAAAGGAATTTGGAAGGATTTGAGACGGACGTGGGCGAACGACGACCTCGGAGGTTTCTCCGATGAAGGGCCCCTACAAGGTTTCTACATTGCGAGGTTGGGACTCGGGAGGGCGAGGGAGAGGAGCCGGGACGGGCGAGGAATCCTAGCGGAGCACCTGTCGTGTCTCGCAGAACCACTTGGCAGGGGTAACGAACGGTCACTCGAAGAATGGACACTCACCTCAGAGGCAGACGGCGGCTGGTTGCGGGCGGGTTGCGGGGCTTGGCATGGCCTCGGAGCACTTCACTATGCTGAAGGGCGGGTGAGAGAGTTTCCTCGTCCTCACCCGGGTTTCGGACGGTCTGGAGAGCTGGCTGGCCGGAGAGGCGACGGAGGCTCAGGAGCCGTGGAGAGGAAATGTAGGATTACCAAAGTGGAAGGCCACATTCACCTTCTTTCCTCTTGGGTTGGCTCTGGTCTCGTGAGAGAGGGCCTTGAGGGGTGGGGAAGGAGAAGCTTCCATTGGCCATCCCACCTCCAAACTCCAATCAGCTCACCTTTCTCATCCGCTTGAGGACCTGAGAGATGAGATTCCATCGGGGTCTGCGAGCCCAGTTTGGGGGTGTAGTTTGGAATTTGGGATGCGAGGATGCCGACAGTGGGGCCGAAGCTGCACCAGCCCTAAATTCCCCTCTTGACCTTTTCCTGGGACCCGAAGGCATTCGGAACCAGCGGCCCGTTCCTGGGCCTATGTCGCCAGGTTGTTCCTCGAGGCCCTTTCACTTTTCGCCGGGTCCTTTGGAGGAAGCCCTTCATTCTTCCCAAACATCATTGTTCCTCATGGGCCCTTCAGCCTCCTAAAATTCCTCAACCTGTCGGCTCCGGAGGAATTATGAGCAACTCTGTTGTCATACCACTTCACCTTTTAATTCAACTCAATTATTTATTACTTGTGAGAACCTCGCATTATCATCCAACTCCATTCCGACCCCATGCCCATTCCCCAATAACTGGCTTCTCCCAAACTTGCTCGCCTCCTCTTGCCCGTACATGGACAATCTCCGACCAGCTCTGATCCAACTCCCAGAAATATAAATATCATACGAGAACATAAAACATGGAATGCAGGGGATAAATATGGAATTATGGAAGGACCCACCATGTCCACAAATTGGCACTTCCATCACAATTGGGAAATGAATCCGAGTGCATTTGCGGAACACATTGGTGAGGGAGGACTTCATGATGGGGCCAATCGAATAAAAAACGAAATGAGGTTCGTCCCCCCTCATTAGTTAATAACTTTAGCCCAAAACATTTCTTCCTGACCTGGCCGTGAGGAGAAGAGAGATAGGGATTGAAGAGAGTCATACCGCACCAGCCAGCAATTTTTTCAGACTCCTCAACCTCTCTCATTTTCACTATGGTCACTTCTCATTTTTTGGGCTCAGGATGACACCTGAAAACCATAGCTCATAAATTGAAGCTGAAGAAGAAGCCACTTACCGACAAGCCCAAATTACTCCATTCTTCTTGCCCCATTCTTGTGGCTCCTTTTCCCCATTTTCGCCCATTCTAATTAAAAGACACACCCACGGAATTTCACCCCTATTTACGCCATTATTTTCAAGGTTTACTCAAGGAACCCCATTGACTTCTCCTCTCGTCCCAATCCCAAAGAAAGGATTTTAGGTCAATAAAATCCACGAGGTGGAATTCGTACCTCCGACGAGGCAAAGCTTTGGAATTTAATTGTTTGTTTTTTGCATCAAAGGTCTTTAATTGTGATGAGCTGTCAGCTATTCTCTCGCTTCCGCATCCCTAGCCAACTACGCACCTGTTTCCATCTTATCTCCAATCATACATGTCTCATCGTGGCTCAACTCATGGCTCCAAAAGGGTTTCCTCCAACTCGCCCTCCCTGCTGCCCACCTTCCGCTACCTGCGACAGGTGAGCTCTCTACCTCTTGCTCACCTACCTTCAACAATCAACTAGCGGCCTTCTTCAGCACCCTTCTTCGACAATCAACCCTTTCGACTCAATCGAGAGATGGACGCATGTGTTCTGATCAAACATCTTGACTTCTTCGAGGCGTCGACCCTCAATTTCTTCTCAAATCTTCATCCCCATCATCCCACAAAACCTTTGGGACTAACATGAGTAAAAGCGCTTGCAAATTTTCTGCTTAATCAATAAACCAAATCCACATTATTTAGCAATTACATTTAGGTTTGTCAAAGATTTTAAAACAAGATCAATTAAGGTCTTTCTGTGTCACAATAGCAGTATATATGTAATTAGTAAAGATTTACATATAAATCGAACTATGCCAAGGAGGATAAGCAAACTAGTGATATGATATGCAAAAGTAGATTGAATATATTTAGATAACAGATGAAAACATATTGACCAACATATCTCATATCAATAAGATTCATAGTTAAATTTATTATAGTATCTTTATAGACCCGGTCGACCCTTTATCTTTGAACTTGATATGATTAGAAACAATTCTTTATATGCCTTGGTGCAAATACTAATACTCATGTAACTACTTTCAGTTCTTAAAGTAAGGTGCAAATGAGAAGAGATGGCAATTAAATGTCTGCATAATTTAATGTTCGACGTCGTAAGACTAATGAATTTTCTTTATTGTTAGCTGTATTTTTTTAATCGAATTGATAATATTCATTATAGGTAACATGTTAAGTTTAGCTATACTGGTAGATGTTTAATTGTTATGCTATGTATATCATGTATAAAGGTAATATTTTTCTTATTATCTATGTAGGTAAGGCACTTATCTATGTTAATACATATTACTATATACCAGACTTGAACATAGAAATTATTTTTAAATACAATAGAATCTTGCATTAATTAAAAAAGGAATGACGTTAAAAATTATACGACATTAGGAAATGTAAAAAGATTCACAAAGGTTCCACCCAATGTCAACATTTATCTTCTCTGCTTCCTGGTATGTAAGATATTACCTTTTAATTAATAAATATTTATATGATTATCAACAATAAGATCAGACTATTTTACATTTAATTAAGTAGGTATACATAATTGTAAGCTTTGACAATGTGATCCGCTGTTTCCTGTGTAAATGATCTCAAATTGAAATAAAAATAAATAAAAATACTTAATTATTTATTATCCTAAATATTTTGTTTGAAGGACCGAAAGATTTGATTTCAAAATCGATAAAGAAACAATTGAAATTCTATCTGTATGAATATGAGTACATACCTGTATAATTGTAACTTAATCGTACACACATATATACCATATTTTATGTATACAGTATATTGAATTTTGAAAAGGGGTGATGTTTATTTTATATAAAAGGGTCATGAGAAAAGTGCTAAAATACAAGGGCTAGAATGTCTAAAATTAAATACTGCACACATAAATAGTAAATAATGCTAAAAGGCTTTTTGTCTTGCGAGTTCCGACGAGGTGTCAAAAATATGAAATCAAATCAACGCATGCAAACTCCCACATGCATATGACCATACAAAATGTAAATACATATCTAATCCCTACTTCTACAATTACATTCATAAATTGCACTCTGCAAGATTGTCATGCTGAATCTCCAAAAGAATAAACCAATGTGACCTATACGTGAAATGAAGTTATCAGAATGCAGTCATTTGCCTTGAAGTCCGCATAAAATTATAATTGAACAAAGTGCATTTTATTTATTGCGAACCTTCAAGATTTTCTATCTCATCAATACATATAAATAAGTACAATACTTTACCATATATTAACTAGGTATACAGGTACATATACTATTTAATAGTTGTATTTGTGTATTCACATTTAGGTATACCCATTAATTGAAATCTGCACTAAAATCAGGTAAAAAAATAAACAAGATATACAAAATAAAATATTTATACATTTTTTACAGTAATTGGAAAAACTCCTACAAACTATGGCCAATAGTTCAATTTACAAAATCATATCTTATTACAAACATGTATAAGTAATTTAAAACTTTAGCCATTGTGCTAATAAGCTAATATTGATGCATTTAACAATGCATAGTTAATGTAGAGCAAATAAGTCATATAAAAAGATATCTGTACTTATACATACAAAAACCATAATTATTTGCTCATACATGTTACTAATATTATATGTAGTTTTACATGGTTAATTTTTTCTTAGCACTTATACACAGCCGTATATTTTTTAGCATGTATGTCATAGTTGCATCGAGAAGTAATGCAATAGTAAATGTAATTCAATTGAATTTAATTATCGAGTAAAGGGCAAAAGGTTTATTTGCTTACTCCTTCGAATCTCTAATTCAATGCAAACAGCTTTCTATTCCTCAGGAATGGTTATTTAATTTAAAATTATAATAACAGCCATACGAAATGTCTCACCAAACAGGCCGTAAAGAGTCAATTGTTATTTTTATTCGCATCTCTCCGTCCTTCGCTCAGTGACATCCTTTGTTTCGTTATTCGCTTTAAGTTGATTCTTAAGCAAATGATAGAAACTCGACCAAATGACAATTACAATTGAAAAGTTCATACAGTTAAATTCTTGCAAGCTTCTACATAGACCTTAATATTTAAATTACAATAATAATATGTTAGAACGGTAAATAAAGACATTTAAATTACATACGCTACTCACTTATATAATAGTATTTGTAAATATTATATTTCATATTTGAAAAACGAGTAAAATGGTTATGTAACATTTAGTAACAAATTTCCAGAAATTTAAATGTAGAAAGAAAAGTGTATGAAACTTGTTAATTTTCATTATTCAATTTAATGATTGTTTTGTTTGTTAAAGGCTATTTTTACAAGTTAAAACTAAAAGTATTGGGTTAGTAAGAACTAAAATTGAGTTAAATGGCCCATGGGTAATACATAGTTAAAATGATAAATGACATTCGTAATAGGCTGAATAATGAAGTTTGAACATGAATAAGAACACTTCTCTAAACTGTATTTTGTTACTTACATTAAGTTAGACCTAATCGTTCAAGTACACTTGTCTTGTAAATAGAGTATTACATCGTTGATGCTCCTACATGGAAAATGCAACTGCATGATCTCAACAACAAGGTCATAAATTACTTGACCTGTGCATGGGGTGAAGAAATAAAAATGTCCCAATGACCTAGCATAATAATATTTAGTTCATGTTTAAATCCCATCTTCTGGGTCCTGTCCTGGGTTTTTAAACTTTAAATTCCATTCTTATTAAGCCATTTAAAAATGTACTTTATACCCAACGTATTAAAGTGCTAATGACTTCATCTCATGCCTTGCCTTGAGTTTCCTAATAATTCCAAAGCTAATACATTATAAATTGCATAAGAAATTCAATATTTAAATACAATTAAATTATAAGATTATTAAATTATAACTTTTTAACTATTTGCAACTGCGATAAAATGGTATACCATATATATAAATAAGACTGATGCAACATAATATTTTTTTACCAACTTTGCGGATAAATACCTTTAGCTAAATGGTCTTAAAAACATGCTTATTTTTCATAAAGGAATAATTTACTATCTTTGTAAAAAAAATTTCATATTTCCTTTTAATATTAATGAAATTTACTTTTCTCTTGGTCAATGAGAAGCGTAAATGTAAAAGTTGGATCATTGAGATTCATAGAATCATAAAGGAGTTGATTGTGAAAGCTTTCTACAGGCTTTGAATAATAAGTTTTTTTGAACTTTCATATAAGCAGAAGTTCAATGGAACCATACATCTATAAGAAAGTCAATTCCTCTAATGAATACATTAAATAGCTTAAAATTAACTCACAATCCTTCGAATAATTAATTGAATTAAAAGAAGATGAAATATTCAAAACTCGGATTCTCATCATTATGGAGTTACAAATGAAAGACTTTCATGTTTTCATTCAAATATTCCATTGAGAGAAATTGAGAGTCCGACCATTACGCTGCGTTTTGACTCTTGATCAAAATCACATTTATTAAGATTGATAACCGCGATAAGAATTAAGCTCGCTGAATCAATTTTGGCGATTAATTCACTCATGAATTGGTCTGTCAAACGTCATCAACGAATAGAAACTATTCATATTCCCATAAAGCCATAGAAATATCCTCTAAAATGAACTCCCATTATTTGGCTAACATTAGTAGGTTACATATGTACTTAATATAAATATATATAGATGACGAGGTTAATCCAACTTTTGATTTAGTTTATGTCCAAGATCGTGGGAGCCAAAGATTGCATTTGCTAATACCTCACCCAATTTCCATTCATCACCATTTGAAATATTAGCAAGTGAAATGGATCATTTAAAAAGCTATTGAACAATTATGCCTCTTTACATCACATGTCAGAGTGGAATGGGGAGAGTGTGGGAGAAGATGCATCTAATATATTTTTCAGGTCAGGATTTGGAAAAGAGAGGCGAAAAGTGTAATTAAATGTAAACAAGCGAGAGGTGAGTGAGTGAAAGAGATATTTCTTATTGAAGTCAATGGGGAGATTGCATGGATTGCATGAAGGAGATGTTTAGGGCGAGGACGTGGAGTGAGCGGCTGAAAGACCCCTGGTAAGTCCATGGAGGACTCCAACAGACACACAATGATGACCAGCTCATTTAAACAATTTTCATATATCACCAACGAGGCGAATTAAGGAGATCTCATGCGATTCAATTAATGGTCTTTTACTCGGACATTATTTTTAAATGTATTTTATCCTCATAGCCCCACCATTGTGTGGATGGTTTGAGTGTGGATGGGTTGAGGATAATAGGATTGAAGTCTTTCGTTTCGCCACTCGCCAAAGTTTTCTCACTTTGAAAGAGCCATGAGATGGAAATGAGAATAAAAGTGTTATTTTAAGTAATGTATATGATAATATGTATAAAAATATCTATTTAATGGCGTGATGATAGAAACGGATCTCGTGTGTTGAGGAAGCTGAGAAGGATTTGGATCGTTGTTGTGGAAAAGTGAAGGATATTGAAATGAGCTTCCTCGATTTCTACTTCCAAGGGAGAAGTGAATTGATCTCTCTTTCTATTCGGGATCTCGTTAGCACGTCCACACCCAGGTGGGAGAGACTCCCTACTTAAGAGGTGATTCCAATGATGAGCAAGTTAGTGACTGGAATATGATTCCCTTTCTTCATCCCCTCTCTCATCCACAGTATAGGTCAAGAGAGAAAAGCGGAGTCGAAATCAATTTTGCATTTCTGTCATCATAAGAAGGAGCTTGTAATTGCTCGTGGGCTCGTTTCCCTTTTGTTTTATTTACAAGGCTGATGGATTAGGCCGATTGGAAAAATGAGAGTTTGAGACTCAATTGCCTGATCTCCATAATTTGGCTCTTGTTCTTGGGAATCCAATCTCGAACCATCTGATCTGACTAAATATACCTCACTAATGAGCTTCAATGAAGAATGAAAAGGAAGACTGAGGTTCGAGTCGGACCGCAATGATAAGATCCACGGCTGAAACCAAGCCATTCGATTGGCACGTGTGGATTCCTAATCCAAAGTTGACCAAATCATCCTTATTGGCCCACTATTCCAATAACATACATTCGGGATGGAGGTGGGTTCCCAAACAGCTTTTTCTCTCCACCTCTCCAATTCATCTTCCCTTTCCCTTCCCATCCTTACATATGAGTGGTAATAATCTCCCATGGAAGGTGTGTCACATCATTTCCAATTCTTCATACATATGGATCTTCACAATTTCTCTAGTGCTTCGAGAGAGCGAAGAAGAGAGAATGTGCAAGATGCTTGTTAAGGCCTTGCTTTCAAGTTCAAGTTGGCGACGTTTCAAATAGGAAAGGCCAATAATCCCCCAGACAACCCCTTCAACCCCTTTAGGAAAACATCTTGAGTAAGAGAGAAGCTCAGAGGTCATTCTTCCAAAAAGTGCAACCAAAGGGTGACAACTCTCAAACACCTTCACAATATACCAATCTCTCCACATTCCTCATTGGGCCAATATATGCAATATACATAATCTAATATAATCAACCATACATACTAACCTTAAGTACTTAAAGAGATATTTTCCATACTTATCTACAGATGGACTGGACTGTAAATGGATTCTCAATACTTATCGAATTAGCTATACTAAAAATTGAATTTAAAATCAACTTTTGCTTTATTTATATTTTTTAACTTCTTTTCACATCTTGAGATTCAGGTTTGTTACAAATAGCTGAATTTTAAGATAAACCTGAAAATCGGAAAATCCATATACCTGTACAGCGTGTTTCAGCTCAATGTCCTTATGATCTATTTAGTTATAAAAGGCGGGACATCGAGCTGAAATACGCTGTACACTGTATATAATACGTGACTTTAATTTCACGTCATCGAGCCTACATCCGATCGGAATGGGGCTTGTACTAATCGATTCCCAGATATCCAGTGGTGTGCCCTCGACTTAAGCACCAAATATTTAACCCTCATGGTTGTCGAGTTATTCAACGACAAAGAAGAAATTTTGGTTCTTCAGGGGGAGGAGTTTCGACATTTTTTTAAAATATTTTGGAAAAGTTGGCGAGTTTATTTATTTAAATTCACTCTTGTGGTTACTCGAGAGCATTTGAAGGGTTAAATGGAGTGAAATTGAAAATATTTCAAAAAAGTCGATGAGTTTATTAAATTTCAACATTTTACTAAAGAATTTATTAAAATAAATCATGATGGGGAAAATGAAATTTTATTGGAAATATTGCTCGAATTTGGCTAAAATGCCGAATAGATTTATAACTTTTTAAATAATATTCCACTCATTAATACTAATAAGTGACCCGTATATGTCGTGGACAGGTGACGGGTGACCCTAGCTAATTGCGATACCATTACAAAATAGGATATTGATAGAGGGTTAAAGGTCGCTTATGGGATGGTGATATGATAACCGTAGTTGATAAATTCATTGGTAATATAATTGGAAAGTCATACCACGGCAGTAAAGGGAATACTGAATATTATTATTGATCGGCGTGATCGGTTATGGATAACGAATAGTAAATAAATACAATTTTGTTACCAAATCAAAGGTATTGGGACCCCTCCAATGACGGGTGGCGGGTGATCCGACTGATCAATTAATGCGATCGACATCCATGAGGTTTAAAGAGAGTGAAAAACATGGAAGAAATGGGTTCTTAGGTCGTTTTATAGTTTAGAGCTATACCTATTCCAATCGGATAATTCTTTAGTTGAATATTCCAATTTAGACGGGTTACAGATATTGGAATATTCACGATTACGAGTGACTCAATGATATCCTGAAATCCAAGCATTGAGTGACCCGTAGGTTACGGGTGACCTGCTCGTAGAATATATAACATATAAATGCATAGCTATGCATAGGAATAAAAACTTTAAAAAGGGTTTTCTTCCTTTATGTGCATAAAGTGGAGTAGTTGGTTGATTATACGATTATTAAAATGTAACCTTTACGATCCTTCCTCCTCCCAGAGATCTCACCTATGCATTCATATATAATCTACTTATTTACTTGTGTACATGCTCGTTCGAAATTAAATACATAGGAACTGCCTTTTTAAAATGTTGATCTCCACTTTCCCTGCACTCACTCAAACAGCCTTTGACATGATGATGGCATTGAGGAGTTGGGCGGCTATTGGACCCCTTCCCCAAGTTCCCCATCACCGAGAGATATTTATTTCCCATATGAATTTGTAGGGCAGGTTGGATAGTGTTGGTGATGTGAAACATTGGAGCTTTCCAGCATCTCACCTTCACCCCTCCTCACGCTCCTCATCTCATGAGGTCAAGACATAGGTGGACATTCATACATGCCACGCGGGCCGCAATTTCTAATTTCCTCCACTCTCTCAAAGAGAGCTTTCAAATTTCCTCGTGGCCTTTTGGAATTTCTACCAAATTGCGACCCAATACTCAATAATTCACGCCATATCGATCGATCAAGTTTGTTGAAGTAAATTGGGAAAAGGAAAAACTTAATCATTATAAGTCAACTTGAAGAGTAATAATTTGGAGAGAGAAAATAATGAAGGAGCGTGTTTAAATTTTTAACTTTATTTATTGTTAAAAGAAGAAAACCGCAAAAGAGCTAGAAATGCTTCCAATCCTTTCTTTGAAAGAAGTGGCGAAATGAAAGGTAGAATTAAAATCTTATTTTTGGCATTGCAGCAACGCCTCTGAATCAACGTTCCTTAAAGGCTTCAATTTGCACTGCATGGAGTCATGTTTGCCTTTAATTAGTTTGAGCAATTGTCCTTTCCTTGGGTGAGCCTTCCATTCATTCCAGTGGTCAGCGTTGTTTTGGTTCTGTAGCAAATGTAGGTTTGTTTTTGTCATTGTTGGGGTTTTGACTGAGGTCCACCATCCAATTAGCTCCTAATTAATGAGGGTTCGTAACTAGGCTACGATGGTTGTTGAACGTCTTCATAGGGATGAGGCTGCCGTCGTGGTCATATGCTAATGTAAAAAATCCCCCATTTATCCTTACCTGGCTTCATCACGGAGGGGAGACAAAGGCTGTTGTGTGTTCGCTCAGTAGCCTACTTTGATCCGGTCTATGAGAGATTTATGATGGGCACGTAGCGAAGGGCTTCATAGGGGGTTCGGTCCAAGAGAAGGTGGCTCACATCTCTTCTCCTCCTTTATTCCTCAGCCACCCTTTGATCCAACAGGTGTATACGATCTGCGGTCCTCAATATCCCAATTGTTAAAAACCCTGGTTGGTCCGCGATGAGGCCGCCGATCGACAAACGCCGGGCATTTGCCCTGCTAAAGTGACGTGTCCCCTGACCCCCACTCCACCAACAATATTAAGGAAACCCTGCTTGCAACTCAAGGTAATTAACAACACAAAAAATTGAATTCTTGACCCACATCAACCGAGACCTGCATATTGTGTACATTCTGATTCCCTGGGCTCGAAAGTGTAAATGGAGAAATGGAAATAATAAGGACAGAGTTCTATATTTATTATTTGTTTTTTACATTATTTATGATAATAGGAATTATGAGTTGTAACATACTTTGGCTATTTAATATTCATATTGTCATTGGGGTAATTGTTGCTTCTTCCGAGTTCATTGTAGGCTTTTGATTAAGCACAGGATATTAAATATTATTTAATCAGTTCCTTTTCATTCAAGGGGTAATCTATTAAAGCTGGGAAATTGAAACAAGGAAATTCTGAGTCAACTAGGAAATTGTCTTGTTTCCTATCCTTAATCAACTTTGTGGTTCAACTCCAATTGGAATTGGATGAGAATATTTGTTTGCTCACTCACTTTATGAATATAATCATTCAAATGCCTTCAATAAAACTTTACTCAATCAATTTGATCACTTAACTACGAGGAAATGAAAAATATTTTAAATAAGATAATGGAGTTCACGTGAATTGTGGAAGTGCTCGGAAAATCTTTAAGCAAATCATTATATGTATCTACATACACAATACGCAATATGAACCAAATTATTTATCATAAAGGAAATATTTAAAATTATGTGTAATTTTGAATCCTTGAAATTTGCCTTTTTGTGGTGCGAGATAAATAAATATTTGATTGCTCGAAAAAAGCTAAATGACATGGAAGTGGAATTAAGTATATATTTAAAGAAGAAGGTGAGAGTTTGGAGGATTTGAAAATTTTACCTTTTAGAAGGCTAAAAACGTTTATTTTTAATTTTAGCCTTTACAGAAAATAGAGAAAATTTCCTTTGGCTCACCTTGGCATAACTGCAGGCTGAGGTCGGGCCAATTGAACCCAATGGAGAAGTAAACAAGGGGAAGGGCCCTTCAAATCCCCATAATAGAAACTCTTTAAATGTTAAAGTTCTTCAAAATGCCCGTCTGCACAAATGCCTTTGGCTGGATGTGTGAAAACTTTCTTTGAGAAGTTCCAATTTCACAATTATTGTTAATATGCATTTATGTGTAGTGCCGTTTAGAGTGTTCTCAGGTGCACAGGATGATTGGGCTCAGGTTCCTTGACAGTTATTTGGGTTGTTATATTTTATATGTATAGTAAATAAGATTTGAAAAGCTTTTATTGTAATGAGGGAAGGAACGGATCTGTACTTAAACATATAAATAAGGTGTAGTTATAAATTTAGCCAACAATCAGTTATATTTACTTTTTAAATATGGGCAAGAATTGCCATTTGGTCTATGAGCGAAATGTGACCAAGGCGAAATATCATGTTATTCTAATTAGGTTATATGTATTTAGTTTGAGGAATGAATGAATGAATCTCCAAATGGGCCTTTTCACTCTTGATTGAGTCTTCAACCATTGGCGGCCCAATAACTGAGGAATAAAAAATCCTCTTCATCATTACGCTCATTGTTGTCCTGGGCATGTTGATATAGAAATGTAAGCAAAGGAAGATCAAAGCAGACGGGTTGTTTTTTAATAATGGAATGTTGTGTGTAATTGGACTTGCGAGGAGAATACATTGGGAGTGCGGAGTGGATTTGGGTGAACAGTTAGCTAGTTCACTCAATTCGCCATGGAGGCCCTGATGAGGAAGAATAAATATATGAAGGAAATATTTCAAGCTACAAAGTGCAGCGGTTGGAACAAGTGTAATAATTAGATAATTTTGGAAAGTAATTGAAGCGGCGGCACACGCGAGTTGATTGACGCACGTCCGTAGTATTTTAATTGGCGGCGATTCATCAAGACGTTCGGAAGGAAACTCCTTTTAATTCCCAAGTTATGAAATAATCTGTGAAATTCTCGAGTCTTGGCCCCAAAAATTACAAGTTCAAACTAACGGAAATTACACGAAAAAGAGAGTCAACAAAGCGTAGAGGGAAGTGAAATTGGAGCAAAAAAATCATCTGACTTACTGAGAGATCCTTTGAGCTGCTGCGGTTCTTAAATTTCTTTAAAATCCTCCATGACGGACCTGAACTTCTCAATGTGCAACTAACGATAGCCAACGGTCGGAATCTTAAGGAGCAAATTGTAAGGAAAGATTAGGAATTACTTAATGGGATTCTTCGACGGTGGCTTTATGATAAAGTTTCCCCATACATACATAACTACATATGTGTACATACCTATAGTAAATGACATTAGTAAATACTGATTCAAAGCTCATGTCAAACTTAAAATTAGGGTTAGTTAAATAATGTAATAATATACCATGGTAGCTAATGCCCAGATCATCCCCAGTCCTGTTACGTTTCTCCAAAAGATTTTTCCCCATATTTCAAAATGTTGGTACATATATATCTATACATAAATACATATTATATATCTTTATTAAATCTCATATGAGAATCTTTTGGTGTTTGCAGGTCGAGCATGTCTCATTTCACCGGCTTCCTACTTGGGAAGGTTCAGTTGGATGGGGCGATACGATCCGAAATCCTCGGCAGCCTCGTTGAGACCCTCGTTCAGAAATACCACCCTGCCGATATAAGGAAGAAGAATGGAAAGTTCTCCGAGGCAAACATGTAAGATTAGTTTTTTCAATCCCCATTTGCCCTTTTTGCAAAAATGTTTTGGAAACCTTGCAGAAGTCAAATAAACAAATCTATAAAGATAAACATCTACTTTACTTTATAAAAGTAAACAATAAATAGGTGTTTTTCTCTACATGATTTCAACGGTATTAGAATTTCCCATTGAATACAATAATCAATTAAAATTTTAAAATGGATGATATAAAATCCAGCCAATTATTTTTTTAAGTATTTTAAAGCGTTCATCATTGATTTAACCATAGTTTTTCCATTCCTAATGATAATGATGAGAATGACATTCCATGCGAAGGATGAATTTTAATAGCTTGAGACCGTGGTTTTCTGATTGAACGAATGTTAATGTGAAAAGGTACACTGTGGAAGTGTCGGACCGCGGGCTGCGTCTCACATCTCCAGGAATGAAATCATCCAGCGACGAAGGATTCGAGTCCGACTGTGAGTCGGTGAGGTCCGTGAAGGTCAACGCTGTGGAGCTCGACCTTTCCGTTCTCATCGACGACCTCGACATTTCCAAGGAGGAAAAGGAGATCGATGGCGAAGCCCAAGGATTTTCTCTCACTCCGCCAGCCACCGACAGTTTGAGCATTTCCAGCTCCACGGGTCTCCGGGTGGCATCAGATGACAACAACTCGTCCTCGGGGAACGGCTCAGATTCGGACGAGTTTTGTGTGCCGGGCGAGCGATCTCCGTACTGGGAGCCGCTGTCCAATTCTTCCTCATTCCAGTCATATCCCATCGAAGACGTCGTTTTTTGCCATTGTGACCCCGTCCATTCCTCCACTCTGGTCTGGGTTCTTCGGCATCTCTCCAAGATGGTAGCCCTCGTGATTCACTTCCGCACCCGAGTGGAGGCCGAGTCGCTCTTCACAACCTACAGGAACCTCCGACTCACGCTCAAGCCCGTCAAGTTTAAAATGAACCCGATCCTGGGGAGGACGGCGACTGAGGAGCCCTTCGGTTCTTTGCGGTCCACTGTAGAAGGACGAGGACGGATGAGCCATCACCCAAAGTCCCTCGACTTCTTCTCCATTCCTCCGCCAGTGGACAGGGAAGTGTATGATGGGCGGAAGGAAGAGGAAGAGTCGGAGGAAGAGAGCGAGGAAGATGAGAGCACAGTGCAGGATGTCCGGCCATCGCCGACGAGGAAATACAAACCGCCCAAGCGACCCGTTCTCCTCGTCCCTCTCAAAACGGAGAATGTTGGAAAGGGGAAGAACAGCTATCCGAAAGAGTCGTACCTTTATCACGTCATGGGCCGCACTACCTCCACCTTCGCTCCCTATCAAAGGTCAATGAATTTTCTTGCTCCTTACCCGGGCGGGTCTTCGGGGATGGTTGGATTTTCCAATGGGCGACTTCTGGTTCCTTTCTCTTCCTGGCTGGAACTCTCAGAAGCCCAACAAGGAACTAAGAGCCTTTCAACCATCGGTAAGAGCCGGTTCCGCGGCGGAGGTCGAACGCCGGCATTCGGGTCAAAAGGAACTGCCAAGATCCTTCTTAGAGACTCCGGCCGTCAGGATGGGATGTGGGCCACACTTTCCCAGAGGTTCAAGAGAAATTTCCGCAACAATGTAGTGCCAAAATTGAATGGAATGTGGGGCCCTGGGTCCGAGAACGGGCGAAAGAGGAAGTCAAGCAAAAAAGTGACATTCAATGCATGGGCGACAGTCCAAATGGTTTAATTCCGGAATTTGAGACTCCGCGATGTGCAACGAGTGAAGTGTGGGAGTGAGTTGGTCAAATCTCCATTGTTGAATAAGTAAACACATAAAAAATATTAGTTGTTTTGCTGCTCTTTACGTACATTTAAATATTTCTGTGTCCGAAACTTCCATTTCCTCGCATACCCCCCGAGTTCCCGCCGACATAAAAAGAGAACCGAGCCATAAATGAGTTTTGAACGTCGAGGAATTTGTGCCATGAATGCCGAATGAATAATGGAGACACAATTTGAATCTTCGTGGGGACGACACGGTGCTTCTTCCTTTTACTTCTCCTTCGATGCTGAGAGAAACCTTTGTTTTCTCGCCTTGTTTTGGTCGCACCTCAAAAGGTCAACCTTTCTGTCCCTCTGTCAAAAACCGTCCGTGTATTTTCTAAGGAATCGACTGATGAACCAAGGCGAAAATGAATCTTCCTCACTCAAGTCATTTTTCATGACAGCTGCTTCTTGAACACGAAGTCCTTCTTTCTCCACAATTCATTTCACAGTAATTAAATATTATTATTGACTCTCCATGTGTTGAACCACCCTTTCCCAACAATGTATTATTATAATCACCTTTTGTTACTAATTAAGAAACAGTCTGGAAGGAAAACAATTAGCAGAATCATTTGTGTAGGATTTAACTTTTGAGGAATTTTATCATTATTTTATTATTAAGGATAATTCTTGTATGTTACGCGAGAGTCCCTAGTGCATCGGCTTCTTCAACAGTCAACGAGTGCTAAAACACACTTTGAAAGTGATTGAAATACATTAATTACTATTGTTATTTTTATATTTTATAAAAAACTTTGTGTTTGTATTTCTTAATTAATTATTTCTATTCGCGAGTTATATTATTATTAATATAAAAAAACTTAGATTTTAGGCGTTATTTTTTTAGTTTTAATTATAGTATGTTTAATCCTCGCTCAATATTTACTCCATGTATCGAATAAGCTTTGAGAGCTCAATTAATGCTCCAAATAAAAAAATCATTTCTTATCGTCATTTGTTGAGAGAATTTTTTCCTTTGTGAATGAAAGTTGATGAGATCCTGTTTGAACATTGGAAGGAGATGAATCGAGTTGGTCAGTGATCGTTGGGAATACATATATATGTGGGGAATTGGACTTCCCAATTGAACTCATTCACAAGGAGTTAAAGCAGATGAATGAGGAACAGGGAATATTCCTAACTGTAAAAAACTCAAAACCTCCACATCTTTCTTCCTTATGAGTCTGAAGGGAAGCTGAATCTGCCTCAATTAACAAAATTAAATTGTATAAAATTAAATTTTCTTTATGATTTTCCTCTCCTTTGACCTTTTCTCAATGAGGGGAAATTACAAGTCCCGTAGATTTCTTTCATCTACTTTTAATCCACATTTTTCCAATTCCCATCCTTTTACTTATTTGATAAAAAAAGGAGGGCTGAATGGGAAAAAGTCATTTCACCCTAATGAACTTCCTCGCATTCAAGACAATTCAATGGCGCATTAATAATATTAACAAGTTTTTCTTTTTCTTCATCTACGACCTGTCACGGGCTGAGGAAAGTCAAGTCGTTCCACACCTGAAGGGGGAATTCCAATCAAATCCAAAGAGACAAATGCGCTCAATTTCATCACCAATTTCTCGAATCATATTTTTCTTAGTAAACCATTTCTCCCTTTCAGGCTTATGTTTACTTTTCCATCGGGACGAAAGAGACGCCATACCATTTCTTCTGTGTGTCCCATCATTTAGAAAAAAAGATTTTGGTGGAATGTTTACATTTGCTCATAATGGTTACAATGATTCAATATTTGACAAGGATAAATATTTGCGCAAGGGTTACGCACAAGCATATTGTTCCTTCACCTCCCCGTTTCAGAGTCGAAACAATTTAGAAGGAGAGAAAACGCTAAGCCGAGGCAAATTCCATAATTACTCGTCCCCCATCACAATGCACGAATTTCTCAAATGAAGATTTATGGTTGGCTTTGGAAAAATGTTTCATTATATTTCCTAAGCTCCTTTGATGATCTTCTAATGGAGGGTTTTTGATCCTTTATGTAAACTTTATGGAACAATTTAATCCGCAACCTACTTTTCACCCCCTTGGATCTTGGCGATATGTAAATGCACAGGTTTGGGAATTTTCCTCTGTAGGGAACACCAATTGGTCTCTCCATGGAGGGACTTGCCCAATGTGCTCCAACCTTCCCCAAATGATGATGAAAGGAGGATCAAAGGATCGGGGTTGACGCTGAGGTTCGGATGAATTGGATCTTGGAAGGCTCCTGCAACGATGCCTTGGAATCATAATCTTGAATTGCGAGAGCCTGAAGGTATCAACTTGATCGTCAAGTTGCTCGACCTCGTGACCCACATGAGGGAAGGAGTGGTCATCATCATCATTACTTTATCCCACCTACTGGTGAGAGAACTCTGCGGCCCTCCAAATGAATACTAATGCTCACACTCCTGTGCTCCTTTCGGTTCATCCTCGGAAATATTTAATATATAGTATACGCACAAGCCTGTAACAAAGTAGTAATTCATATGCCTTGTCGAGAACGACTCCACGACCACTTGAAATCACAAGAGGGATAAATCTCCTTTTTCATATTCCTCATATCCACATTTCCACTAATCCCCCAACTTGTCATGCATCTATTGAACTCGCTTAATTACATCAAACCTGTACGCTCACCTAATATACTCCATATGCCTTGGCCAATCGAACCTCCAGTCCAAAGACCCACATATTCATTAAACCTTCTTCTTACCCATGTAACCCATGTTAAACAAGGAGAAAAATTTATAGCCTTATTGGTTTCAACTTGACGCTTTTAGAAGATGAATCAATCCTCTAATCGATTAAAGATTATAAGTATAGCCCGGATTTATATGCAAGCTAAAACCCCAATATACGTATGCAATATGCACGCCAAAAACACCGAAATATGCACGATATGCATATCAAATATTAACGTTTTTTAACGTTTTATATAATATTTAAAATATTTAAAATTTAAATTAATAATCTAGACGATTAAGGAAGAATTAGTAATCAAATGCGTCTCTATGTGTTAAATTGTATAACTTTCGTGTCTTAGGGAAAGATATACTGTATATCAGTATATGTACATTATTTCAAATTATTTGTAACAGTTGTGTATTTCTTAAAATGAAAACAAGCAACTACATATTAAACCAATTTTAATTAAGGGGATTCATAAGATTTCTCAAATTTTTATATTTAAAAAAGAAAAGAAATTTCCACATTTGAATATTCCAGCATAAGATACTCCGTATGCACTTGTTTAGCAAATAGTGCATTAATTAGATATTGTATATAATAATAGGCGATGTGTGAATGTGTGGATAAAGCTAGAACGATTGAAATACGAACAATTTCGTGTTTATGATCATTATTACTTGCTAAAATATATTTGATTTCTCCTAAAAACTACTAATTACATTAGTAAATCTTGCGATTTTATCGAAAACTTAATATTTTATACTTAAAATGAACTATTTTTTAAATAAATTGGGAAAAACTAAGCATATATGCATGATATGCAAAATTTTCCAATATATGAAAAATATGCAAAATATGCATGATATGCACGCGATATGCAAATGCATATGAATCCGGGCTCTAATTATAAGCTAAATCCTCAGACATGGATATATTTATTTGTAAAAATCGAAACAATAGTTGGAGAAAGAACAGTTAAAATGGCGATTCGTTCTTTTATATTCTGTCAATTCAATTCGGAAGAAGATTGCAATGAGAAGAACGCTTAAATTTTTTCCATACAAACGAACAGACAAATATCAAAATCATACTAAACATATTTTGATTGACTTAATGAATGCAAAATCATATGAGTAAATCTGATAATTTTAGCTGAAAAAACAAAACAATTATAAAAAGGTAAGGAAATATACGCAAATTTCTAATACCTACATTTCTAAAATATGTTTACTTTATTATAAAACGATATATTTATTATGTTGTATATTTTATAGCATACTGTATAAACTAACATTAAAGTAAATATAATAGGTATAAACGAATTCAACTTGGATGTATTTTGACTATCCAGCAAATTTCAGTTTGATTAAAAAGGTCTATCAAGGAACAGAAGCAACTTTGATAAGATCAGAATTCCACAGGTGGTTGTGAGCTTGTGCCGATGTTATTCCTCAACTAATTGTAATTACGAGTCGTGTAAATGCGATGCCGTATTCATGGAATTCAACAACATGGAAGTAACAAAAGAGCCCAGGCCATTTAAAAGACATCTAAATGAATTGAGACACGATAGATTTCTTGATTGAGAGACCCAAAGGCTCAATCAGTGCCAAGACAGGAGAGGTTGTTCTAATTTAGGCTCTTGACATTCGAAAGAGATTCTATCTCGCTAGTCGCGTTAAATATATTGAATGAGGCTTTTGGCTTCTCTTATCCCTCGCCATCTCTTCCTATTCACCACATTATGGAGTTAATTTCAAAAAATGGTCAAAATGGCCTTAAGGTGGAGAAAAAAGTAAATGCTCGCCGCCATTGTGAGCCACGTCGTTAATTGTGAATAAATCATCTTTATTGATGCTGAACCTACATACACACTTTACTTCATGTAGCTGTACATACTCTCATTGTTGATTTATCTCATTCTCAAATTCAATCTCGGCGAATGAAAGGGGAACGGAAGAATCTCTTTTTCTTCCCTTCAAACTCAAATATTTCACGGACTTCCCTATTTAATCAAAGGAGAATCTCCACATTTTTTTTATACCTACAGAAACTACATACATACCTCTTGGTAATAAAATAACGTTTGACTTTAATAAATACACAAAAGTGTATAACATACAAGAGTTGTGCAAACGTTGATTGTTCCACTCCATGCTATACATAAATGATATGCTTTTTATAACTTAGAACTAATTTGACGATTTTAGACGTCCGCAAGATCTTGAATAAATCTTAAATTAATTTGTTCCACTGTGGGAATTTCCGACATTTTCTCATCAACCAAGGAAAGTGTGTAGCAATTACTTTTCTTAAATTATGAAATGCACAATAATTCTAAGTGAATCGTTTAAGGAAAAAGATGAAGAAAAAAGAAAGTGAATATGATATAATCCCAAACACGAAAAATATGTGAAGCGGATATTGAAATTAAAGAAATGAATCAAAAAGTTGAGAGATATATAAAAAAGATTTCAAAGTAAATTGATTAAGGATAATAATAAGTAAGGTATGATGCCTAGTTAATAGTTATAAAGAAATAGAATACTAATATAAGTATATCTAAGAGAAATAAGATTTCAATGCCTCTTGTATATTTTTTATGCTTTTACAATAGGAGATGATATTTAACTTCTGTGCCCAATTGTGAAAAATAATCTAATGTCGACTGAGACCATAGAAGGGAAATTTTTGCCGGTGTTATTTACCAACTGAAAGATATGGACTTGCTAAATGACTAATGAAGAAAAGATGAGGTGAGAGGCTCGGAAAGAGAAAGCCAGGTATTTTTGAATTACAAAGTTTAAAGGATGCAATATATGAATTAATACGGAGATATCTTTACAAATATAAATTAAATGTATGAAATCCAACCTCCAGATTCTTCCTCATGGAGTACGATTTGCTTGTACAATTGTTCAGCAAATATTGATCAACACGTAGTGAATAATGGTAAAGTGCTAAACAAAGATTTGAAAGTTTCTCTCACTAAACTTTGCTCTTATAGCTAATGAGAAATGGGTAGCAAATCTTCCTCATTAGCATATTAAACTCTAATCGCTTTCCTACGAAATAATATTGAATTTCAATATTTGTCATTTATCAACTTTCTTTCTAAATCCTATTAAGCGTTCCTAAATCAAAAATGCCCATTGTTAAAAATAGAAACGAATCAGCACATCACAACTAATAAAATTTAATTATTATACCATGTAGCTTGTTTTAACTATGTAGGAACTGTAGGACACATAATATATATGTATGTATTATATAGCCGTTATATTTCCCCAACATAATTTTACTATAAACGCTATAATCTATAATGACATTTAAATATTTAAAATTTATGTATAATATAATATGAAGAGTACTGATAGGATTAAAAATATTTTTGGGGGGTTTAACATTATTCGATTCATTTTGGTAAATATTCTGTCTAGATCTAATAGATGTAACATTGTAAAAAAATAAATAAAACGCAAAAATATGTAATTATATATTATTTAATCATTTTTATTGAAGCATCAAATATCATTTCATTTTAAAACATTAAATATGTTTGCTCAAAATTTCACAATTACTACCATATTTATATTAGATGTTGCAGGTATGTGTAGTTATGTGTATTTTACTAAATATTACTTTTACATCTTTTATAGAGGGGAAGGAATATTTTGTTCAAACAATAGTCAAATATATAAATATATATTCATTCGAAAATAAATTGTATTGACACATTCTAAAATAATTGATTATATATAATATATTTATATAATTTTTATTACAAATAATGATATTATATAGAGTAAGCCCTTATGATTCTTATTTACGATTAGTATAACCTGTATATAAACGCGTTTATTTAAACACAAAATTAATACTTTTTGTAAAAGTATTCTTGACTCGAACCACAAACATATAATGATAAAGAGTCTCTTGTTAAGGGAATTTTAATAAAAATACGAACAAAAATTAATAACAAATTCAACGAGCTCTTCAGAAAATATTAGTTTTTAATTAATTTATTAGTAAACCTAAGGTTTATGAGAAAACTTGCCAGTTTAAAGTATTAATCAGTAGATTTTAAGGTTGTGTAAATTTAAATTATAACAACAAAAATTCACATTGTAAATTATTTAAGGTAAAGGAAGGAACAAGAAAAATCATATAAAATGTTTGTTTCAAAACATACATTAGGTACATGTTACTTAATACCAAAAGTTATTGAAGATAAAGTTAAATACAATTTTTAAACCAACTTGAACAGAAATAATTATAATGCTTAAATTCATATTTGATGCATCTTCACAACTATGAATATCTCTTAAAATAGAATCATCAGATGTATCAATATCATTTATTTTTATCAAGTTTAGTGAAAATTGAAATGTAATAATTGTATTATTTAAAAAATATTGTCCTCATTTGAAGAAAAGCTTGGGATGTAGCATATTTGTTAAAAATAAAAATATCCAAGTTAAATGTTAATAGTGGATTCTTAAAGTATTTCTATTTCTATACATAGTAAATATGATAGTATTGTGATTGTGTAATAAAGTAAATTATTAAAAACTATAAAATTGGAACGATACAGAGAAGATTAATGTGGAGATTGTGTGAATATTCTTAATAACTTTAAAATTGGAACGATGCAGAGAGAATTAATAATGTGGATATTGTGTGAATATTTTTAATAACTAATATAAACTTATACTAAAATTTGGAACGCTACAGCGACAATTAAATTGTTTAAGTAAGTTTATCTCAATATCATATTCAATATTTTGAATTGTTGTTCGACAACCAAAAGTTCATTTCCAGAAGGCGAAAGAGAATTTCTTCGGCTTGTTCGTCGGCTGAGGGTCGAAGGAGGGTTCAGAATAAATGTGCTGACTCAAATTGACGTTACTTCCATGATAAGGGACTCGGGCAGTGTCTTTGTCCAATCCCGGGAACCGCTGTTTGTCGTCGAGCTCTCTGTATTTCCCAACCTTCCCCGGGTCGGGTCTTGAAGACTTTCCTCCTCCTTTGAGAGGTGACTTGGGGAGTTCTTGATGTGAGGGCTTCCGTTGGACCGGGCGATTCATAATTTCTCTCATTCCGCTGGGTATGAGGGGAATTTCCTTTTCCTCATCACCCCGCCGCCACATCCCGCGAGACCGAACGCCGTTCTCGACCCACCGATCGAGACTGTCTTTAGATCCTGTCTTCGAACGACTCAATGACCTCAGGATGCTCTCGCGGGAAAGTTGCCGTCTAAAAACAAATAAAAATTATTTAACATCGTCACACATTTCATAATAACTGTAACAAATCTTATAATTTATCATCTTTAATAATATTCACATTGTAATGTACAACTCTTCCATTATAAAATATATAATAAATATTATAAAATACTTATTTCATTTATAATACAATTAATTATTATCAATCTCATAAATTACCATTTAAAAATACAAAACACATATGTACTTGGTTAATTACATAATAAAAGTAGATTTACTATGCTTTTTAGTTGTTTACAAAACGTATTTTTTTAATTTATTTGGCTAAACCATTCAATTTTATGCATTTCGTTAATTAAAAGAATAAAAACGTTAACCTCGGGAATGATTAAATAGGAAGTAGTAGTTAATAGTAAAGGAATAAACTCGTTTAAGTATGGTAGTATACTAACCTATATATTTCACTTAAATATTTACTTTTAAGTCCATGATCTCATAAATTAAACTGTTACATAAAAGAATTATAACATTTGAATTCTCCTTTTATGCATTAGTGAATTGGTAAATGAATACTCATTAAATATAATTGTGAAGAGGAAGGACGTTTCGACACACATGGAAAATGGCTTAAATCATTCCCCAAATGTTCCTCTAAGTATATCTGTCAAGCACTTGAAATGCAGATTAGAAAAATGAGAAGTTTCTTTAAGGGTCATGAAACAAAATGATCTACATATTATACGTCTAAACTCAATATCTTAACTACCTTCGTTCCTCCATTCATTTAAACGAACCACATTCATGAAAGGAACTAATAAACATTTTAATCATCCTTTGCCAATAGATGATTAAAAGGGGTTTCCTTTCTTTAAAATTCGCCTTTTTTTACTCATTGGAGAACTTTCGAAAAGATGGACAGGGAAAGTTGTTTAATCTCTGCAAAGTTCATACATCCATCTTTTATTCATTATTCCACTCATGTGAATTTTCTTGTGGGGAAAAAAGTCGATTCTCTTAATCAAGTATCATAATCATAAGGGGGGATGAAAAACTCTTTTTACCCATTATGAAAGAAATGGCCATTAGGATTAATAAAAACTATCCAAGTGGTAATTGCAGCCAAGCTACTAATTGAACAAGTGAAATTGTAATTAAATCCCAACCATTTAAACTCTTGGTGGTGAAATGAAGTCAAATACATACATGTAGGCATACTTATATTATACATATACTATGAGTAAAAGTATTATATTATTTAGTTATATATACAGATATATTCAATTATACCTATAGTCGGCCTCAGCAGCTTCTTTGGATCTGTAGCCATCATCCAAGCTGTCATGGGACTTTTGTCGATTGTACTGATGATCAATATTTTCCCATTTCTGCCTCACACCTTCGAATCTCTCTCTTGAGAAGACGGGGAGCGGAGGAGGCGAAGTCGCCGCATCCGGAGATCGCTGACGTCCCTCAGGCCTTTTCGGCAATGGCGGCGGAATGGAGGAAGAATCCGTACAATGACCGCTTGTTGGCCAAATCGGCCTCACGAGATATTGAGAGCTCTGAGTAGCAACGACTTGACTTGGACTCCACTCCTCATCTGAAAATAATTGATATTATGAAAAGATCCATTGTAGTCTTACAAAAATCACCTGTCTATTTACCCAACAATGTTCCTTCTTGGTCCTTATTCAAACTCTACGTGGAGTAATTATCAATGGACTCAATATTGATTAATCGATCAATATTGAGTCCATTACAATATTATCTTAATTACCAATCTGATTGCTATAGTTAGTTATAAATTATAACTTATAATTTATAACTAACTATATACTTAATACATACTATTATACCTAATACATGCTATTGGTAGTACTATTAGTGATAGTTGCATATTACAAGATATCTCTCAAGCGTTTTGAATACTCAGAGAACGCGTCAAAATTTAAAAAAATATTTATAAGTATCAACGGTGAACAAGGAAAAGCTCAATTTGTAAAAGTCATGTGTATTTATACAAAACAAAGAGGAGCTGCTGCAACCGCCTAATTGTGCTCATTAGTTAAAGCAAACATATACTTTTAATCACCCATTCAAACTCAACAAATGAAAAAATGTTGATTTTGCTCAACTTGTGCAATAAGAGAAGGCTATTTGCATAAATGCTATAATTAGCCATTTATAAACTACGCGCATACAACAGCTCGGTTATGTCAACGTTTGGGTTGAAGTCATTCAGATTTTGCAATTTATGTACTGTTATCATTCATCGATAATTGATTAAAGAGGAAAGATGAGCTGACCATCGGAAGACGACGGCATTGCGGGATTGTCGAGAACTTGGTCGTGGGTTGGGCTGCAGTTGTCCTCGGCTGACCCGATTCCGCTCGACCGCCCACAAGACTCTTGTTCTCTGGAAGCGTACGACCGCCGATTTCGCCTTCCTGAAGGCCCGGGCGGATTTGACAACCGACGCCCTTCGTTTCCACCCCTGGGCTCATTCCACGTTGAGTCGTAGTCTCGGGGCGGTAGGAGAATCGGTACATTCCTTTTCCTCGCATTGAGTTTCTCCCGAAGTTCGGCTGCCAAGGAGTCGTAAAGGCTCGCGACTACTTCTGAAGTATGGTTGGATGTGGCCGAGCCGGAGCAAAAACCCCGGTCCGAGTTATCCGAAGAGTCGGAAGTTCGGCAGTCAAATTCGGGCGTCAGCCCTCGATCATACTTTTTCATTGAATTAGATGGGAGGAGTCCTTTTGACTGAAGTCGCATCTCAATGTCCTTAAACTTTTTTTGATTGTCTTCCCGGTTCACGAGGGCGTCGAGCTGCTTTTTCAAAATGGAGGCCGTTTCTGGAGAGTCGCACCTAGAGAAGTCAAATTGGTCAATTGGAAATCTACCCACCTGTGGGTGCCGAAACGAGGGCTCGTTAATGGGAAATACAGGTGGGGCGAATGTAGGGCAGAGCACCTAATTAGTTTAAATAACTTTATTTTTATCGCTCTCTCCCAATCGCCCCTCCTCGAGACCTTGAAATGAGAGCCATTTTCTCTCAAAGTGAATGATGAATCTCCACTTGGGCAAAAGGGGCTGAAGAGAGCAACCAGAACTTGCTGAAAACTCGAATTGCTGAAACTTGGGCGTCGCCGATTGATCTCTCTCATATGGTGATTTGGGACGCGTTTAGACCCATTCGATTCATTGGCATGTTGGGAAAAGTGGAAGTGGAGGCAAATTGAGTTCAGACCTACCGCTCTTACTTCAATTGCTGACAGTGACCTTTGTAGAAATACCAACTTTGATTCCTCTTGGAGGCGCTAAAAGGAAAGTGGGGCCAAATTGAAGACGCCGCTCCCTCATTCCTCATTTTCCACCTAACGACTCGACCAACCTCGTCATTGTCATAATTTGAGAGAGATATCATAATGAGAGTCAAATCTCTCTGCGTGCAACCGCACATTGCATGGACGCTCAAGTGCATAGAAATCGAGAGATTTGCAAGTATAATTCCAATTCCGTTCCGTGTAATAATGATAGCTGTAATCCTCGGATTTGCCCGAAAGGAACGACAATTAATCTCAATGCTTTTCTCCATGAAAATGATATTATAATACGATTACAACTTGTAATAAATGTTCATTAAATTGAGCTGGGAATAAATGGAAGTTGGAAATATTGGTTGTCAAATTGGTTGTCAAATAAATTTACCGCTTCACAGATCAAGATTGAGTTGTGAATAATAATAAATAATTGGGCAGGTTCCTATTTAAAGAGAGAGGGAATTGAAGAAACGAAGAGGAGGTCAATCCAGAAAGTGAGTGGACAGAAAGCAGACATTTTGGCTCGATTGTCTTCCTACTTGAAATTGAAGTGGGCTGAAACCACGTCTTATGGTTTATTTAAAGAAGAGAAAGTTTGAAATAATAAATTGGATAGGTTGTAAGTAATACAAGGTGGATTTGAATGTCACCTGTAGCAGTGGACATGGACAGGGCATTTGGTGTCCGGATTGTAAATGAGGAGAATGCAAGCCACGATGTCATCATTTGGTGGCGGTGCTTGGAACACGCAAGTGATTGCATGATGAGGGATGAAATGCTTCTCCGTCCCTCCCGTGGTTTCACCGCCGACAATGCGGGAACTGCAGGGGATGATTCGCAGTCCTTTGGTTGTCACTTGCAAGGTCACTTTCAGTGCTTGCATCCGATGTTCCTGAGAGACAAAGAATTGGAGGACGGGCTCAATGTACGCCGGCCCCCTCAGTCCTTTGCTCTCTTTAGCTCCGAGGAAGAGTACGTAGAAGGAAGATTTCTTCACCTCCCCCGGAACTTCTTCCTCACTCTTCTCCATTGCTCACGACACTTGATTGATCACATCTATTGAGTCTAGAAAGAAAAAAACGCAAATTAAAAATCGGTCCTTAAATTATTCAACAAGGAAGGAAATTATTAAGTTATCGACAAGTTTGAAGCTTAAATAAGTTCCCAAATTCGACAATCATCCACAATGTCAGATTAAAATTTCATAGGATAAGTTGGTTGAAGTAAGTTCATAGGAATAAAAAAGTTATTTAGGAGTTATTAAATTGTCAGATAAGAAACTTTAATCCTCAGACAAACTATTTGGATAGGGTTTTCTCCAATTGGAATAAAGAGGCCAGAAGATGTTCAATTTGGTCCTATGGCTCCATTTGTCTTTTTGGATCTCTTTCCAGTGATGAATAGATGCATTTATGAATAAATTCCACCTCGGGTTTCGTTCCATTTACACCAAGGCCATTTGTGAATTTGGTGACTCTTCGAGCCACTCAGGTGGGAATTGTTTGTCAAATAATGTAAGGTGTGTGGGTTTGAGGAAACGAATTGTCGCTCCCTGGGCCTCCGAACACATTTTTAGTCACGAGAATCTCGTTGTCTCCCTTTCTCGATTCGGGTCAGGAGAATTATTGCTCCTATTCTCCCTCATATTTAATATGAGGTTTCAAAAGATGGAAAAGGACTTTCTTTGACAAAAGGGGTTGATGTGACGAGGTAGGAAATGCGGCGGCCTCAAATTTGAGCAATGACTTGAAGGAGACCATGAAATAATACCTGTACTGCATATACCAGAGGCTGATCCATCCATACATAGATCGTATACAATATCGGTTCATAAATGTCGCCCATTAGACATTATGTATGGAGTTGGTTCCCTTATTGGACGGTGAGCTCCTTGTCGAGTGACATAATAAAACCGTCCCCCAGAAACCCCAACTCCCCGAGCATACCAATATTTATGCACTACCAGGGGAGTACATATATATAATACACATATAGTACAAGATGTATCTCGAATGTTTTTGCCTCCTTTGGATGTGCCATCCATATCAACTCGCGACTACAGTTTTATAACAGGTTGTTCCTAATAGGCACAAAAATGATTACAGTTACAAATGTTGCCTTCTTTCTGCACTCCTGTTGCAGTTCGACTCCAATCCCCTCACAAGACCCAAACGAGTCTCGAATGAACCCAAATGAATTCCCACAATCAAATCAAGCTTCATCCTCCCTACGACTTTCTTCGAGGGCTTTCAGGATCGACAAGGTGCTCTCAAAGCCCCTTCGACAAACCTCTGGTTTTCTCATGATAAACCCAATTTTAATTGAAACTTTTTTAAGCTCAAAAGCCTCGTGACAAGAAATGCTTTCATTCCACCGGCCTAACCCGTCTTCTAATCACAAAATATTCAATTCAATTTCAATTGATAGCCACAAGTGAAATTGTTGATCCTTTGTAAAAATCCATTGGAGTAATAAAATCCCAACTTTGATCATTCCTCTATTATGAATGAATGATCTAAACTCATTTAGCAGCAATCAGCTTAGTAGGTAGTTTTAATCTGCTAATAAATTTGGCCAATCAATGAGGAGTAGCAGAGAAGATTTTTAAGTTCTAAAAAGGGCTGTGATTTTAAATTCATGGTTTTGAATCCAACAATATATCTTATTGTGCGTGTATTGGAAGATTCGGAGGACTTATCGGAAATCCCTTGTTGGGATATGTAGGGTTTATGCATCTGTATTGGATATGGAGATGAGATTTTGAATCGAGGTTAGTCAGACTGTGAATTGTAGGCTGACCGTGAAGTCATCGCATCTCTCACTCACTTGTCTCCAACGAGGGTGTACACGTTGAGGGAATTCGGTCAAGCGATTGAACGAGGAGGGATGCGGATATTTGGCATGGACATAGGAGGCGAAGGCAATTAGTATTGGCCGTTGTCCATCTAAAGGGGGTCAGCTCGCCTCGGGGAAAGGTCGGCCGTTAAAGAAAAGATTTTTTTACCAAATGACCCAATCTATGAGGGAATATGTACATTGTGGATAGGAGATCATTTGGCCCCTCGACGACTTCACCTTCTCACCAATTTCGCCTCCATTGGCTCAACGGGTTTTCTCTCAACGTCATCTCGACTGCCATGACTTTCGAGAAACACGATCAAATCCTCCCACTCAATCTGTTTCAAACGAGTCGCCCTCAAGGAACCTCTCCAGAAATCCTTTCCACTCGAGGAAATCAAAATTAAAAATTGAGGATTTCTTGAATCGCAAGAATCCCGATTTCCCATATGAAACTTGGAGGAAACGAAGTGAACGAATTGTGAACTTCACGCTTTCTGCAAATTGATGCATTTTTGTAACCATCAATTAATTTTTAAAAAGCCTTCACATACGATCCTCATCTTTAGAGTTCATATACCTTTGGCAATTGTTACATTAAGAAAGTAAGCGAACTTATCAGACTTATCCTACTCATTTAATAAGAAAGAATAATAATATTATATGAAAGTAAGAATAAAAGAGGAAAAGTAATGCACATTTAATGCAACATCGGATGTTCATAATTTTCATTTTTCCTTCACAACTAACACAATGGTTGATCCTTTGGAATCTATCTACTCCACGTATCTTATAGAATTGGAGTATTTAAAAATATATGTAAAAGCAACATTAAACTAACAAACTTGTTTGCCTATCAGTATATGTAAGTAAATCTAATATAATATTATGTATATGATGGAATAAAACATGCTGATTGTCATATCTTCAGATATTTAAGTATAAGTATAGCAATTAGGTATTTTCCTCCTTCCTGTGGTTTCTTTCCTTGACAGTGCTTGAATTTAATATTATTTACAACCCAATGGTAAATTTTAATGAGAAGAAAAAAAAAGTTTTTTGTAATTTTAAATATTTAACAAGACGCTCATCATTCTATTTTAGGCTCAATGTCACTCACATTGGTTGTCAGTCAGTCAGTTCTGCTCAGATAGCTGACATTTCCATTCCTTTGCAAAGTACGACATTTATTTATGTTAAGGTTATTAAGTTCAATATCGGCATTGGTAAATGTATTAAGTAAAACAACATAAGTATGAAATTTACGTCTGGTTCCTTATAGTCCCAAAAAGTTATTTTAAATAAATTAATAATTTATTAAGTATTATAATAAATGTCGGTTCTGTTCTTCGGATCTTCCACTCCCTGCCTCAATATAAAGAGATGAAGAGAGCGGCGAAATGTGGAGTGAGACAGAATAATTCAATTGTGGTCCTTGAGACCAAGGCGAACAAGGAAAGAATCGGCAGAGATCTCTGGCTCTTGAATGGCCCTTCTTTCACCTTTTCCGAAGGTTCCTCTACCTACATGGTTGAACGCAGTAGCCCTCTGCATCTCTATTATTGTAAGACAAAAGACACTCACGCACCACACCTATGCTCACAACTATCTTTAACTAAAGTTGGCTAGGTCCACACAGCCTTAGTTGGGCTTGAAATCAGATCAAAGCAAGGATCCCAAATCGACATCCATTCACTACTGCGGAACTTGTCTATAAAATCATATGCATAGGATAGTTACATATAAACTACATTTCTACTCCTAAGACTTCTAACCATCGACGCCTCAAAGATCAAGAGCTATTGAGATTTGACCAAATTGGATCTTGATAAAAATGAACAGTTCAACCTATTATGAATTCCCAAACTATGCACAAATAATAACACCCTATAATGTAGGGTCTTTATGGGGAACAAAGGGCATTTTCACTTTTATGCCTTGATGCCTCTAAAATTGTTCGTTGTTTGGAAGAAGTGCGGCTGTGAGAGATGAAAACAATTCTTTCATTATTCTCTCCGCTATGGTTGGAAGAGGTTTCAAATATGTACTTAAATCAATGTGCATCCATTGTGTATTAATCCCAACTTTGTTCATTTCCTCGCTTTTATTTGCTCTTCTCATTCCATAATTATGAAAAAGGCTTTCACATTGTTTGATGCAATTAAGATAAAAGGCTGTAAAGACAAAATGAGAACTCTCCTTAATCTTACAATTGGAAGGGGAAATGAAAACCGTCTGTTCTCACTCCACTCGCCCATTCAAACTCGAAAAATGGTGAAGTTCAAATGCGAATGGTTCTTTTTTTATTATAATAAATGTGTGCATTTTTCTCATCCCTTCATCATTTCCATCAGGGTTTGAATTCTCCTTTCAACTTCTCACCTAGCTTTGGCTATCACGAAGACCATAGGGCTTGGTAGGGGAATAAATGGAAAGTGAGCCATTGGAGCTTATAAATTGGATGGCAAAAACTTCTTGCATTCTCCATTCGGATCTCTCATTTTTTAATTTCTCTAAAAGATAAGTTGAACATAATGATATTAAAGTGCTTCTCTTCTTTCCATATTCCTGTTCTTGCCTTTTGGTACCGCATGGGCTATAGTTAGGAAATGGTTCAGAAATTAATTACAGAAGGTTTTTCATTTTCATGAAAGTTGAATCAAAGAAATGATCTTTTTTCAACAAACAGGCAAACGTGAAAACAAGTTTTTTTTTTAAATTTTAAATGTCATTATTAAACCTATGCTTCTAAATAGTATTTCTCCCTCAAGATACACTTAAAAGATTTAAATATTTAATTTCATGGAAATGTTTACAAAGCCATTCAGCATTCATTTATGAGAATTCTAAGGAAATTCACATTCAAATGAGTGTAGAATTCCGTTTTTTTTTCATTTTTTAAAGTAGAATTTTGTTGAAAAAAAGTAAATTACTCGATGATGGAAAACCTAACTGTTAATCTTTGTCATAATTAGAAGGAAATTGGAGTATAGTGAATTTGGTGAATGAATATACAGCTAGACCATTTAACAATCCAAATTACCTAGAAGCCTTAAATGATGAAAAGAAGAGAGATTCAGACGAGGCTTAGCTCAATAGATAAATACACAAATCTAACTCTATATAATCAATATTCGGCTTGTTTACCAAGAGCTCCTTGCGGTCATATTTATGTATAGTATGTACATACTTATGTACAATATGTACCTACATGTTTTATAATGCATAGACATACCTACAGATATTTTCGCTCTTGTTACTTATACACTTATAATATGCTCTAGTCATATGACTCTTCTATGCCCATCACACACGTTCAGACGGTGAATTAGGAGACGTGTGAGAGAATTAAATGCATCAAGTAAAGAATAACCTTAATTTTAGGATTTGCAAATAAATCCTCTCTTGTTTCATAAGCCCTTTCATCTCTTTCGTCCCCTGAGGTTCATTTGGAAGAAGTCGAAGCATCAACCACTCCAATTAGATTGCTAAATATCCAACATTTTAAACTCTTTACTTTGTACCTTTAACAAAAGGGTTGAGCAATGGCGAGTGAATTAATCCGTCGTAGAAATTGGTTAAATGAGGCGCCTTCACTCCACGTCTCACGTTGTCACTCCGTTCGGCCTTCATTAAAATAAGAAGAGCTCTACAATTTCGTCGCCCATGATAAGTATATTAGTATGAGTTTCATTCCCACAACACGTTGGTTTAAAAGATCATTAACACAGATTGGGGGCTTAATTGGCTCCCTTTGAGCGTCTTTTAAATAGTAATTGGCCAAATTAGTTTATTTATTTGAATATAAATTAGAATGAATTAAAATCTACTTTGGTAGAGAAGCCTTTAATTTAAAATACTTTATTTTTAAATTATGAAAAGTAAAGTTCAACTTGTATGGTATTACATACATGTACTCTATGTATCAAAAAACCATTGTATTCATTTAAAAACTTGAAATACATATGCTGTTGTATACCTATTCTGAATATGAATATTAAGATTTTCATTTTTATCATACATTTATAAATGTAATAATTTGTATTGGAACATATGATATATTAGTATCATAATATACATAAATATAATAAAGTGTATTTACAATGACCCTTACATATCTTGATTTTATTCGAGAGTATTACGTGATCATTATGAGATTCCCATTTCGCTTATCTTTTTATTAAATCCTTGAAACCCTGATGAAACAAAGAGAATTTGTTTAGATTTGAAAGATCCACCGTTCTTCATCTCTCAATTTGAACAATGAGATGGTCTACGATTATTTCCTTCTTAACGCATCCAGATTTGCGAACATTGGCCATTGTGGAGTTTCCCCTTTACCGACCTCAAAAGAGGAAGTTGAAGGGTCGGGGAGTGAATTGTTAATAAATTCAATTCGCTTTCTTCATGAAGAGGAGATTGAGGGAATATGAAAATGATCCAATCCCAAGTGATAATGTAGGGCGATGGAACCGTCCTTATCTCCTCCATTTCAACTTTCTCTCCCTCTCTATGCAAATCTTTCGTTTCTAATGTCGATGAGAATTCGTTCGAACGGGGCCCTTACCCAGCCGTATCATACAAAGATATTATGTATACTTATTATATCCATATATATTCCTCCATATAATTTAACGGTTCCTCCTCTTCCTACATAATTTCATCCTTCTTTTCTCGATGGCAAGAACACGAATATTGTAATTCTTGAATGCTCAGTCTGAATCAAGGTATATTTTTATTACCCTTTGCCAATTTATGATTCATATCTCGTCGGTCAATCCAAGTTTCTACAAACTATTGACATTTTATGCGCATTTAAAATTGGAAAACAAATTATATAAAAAATTGAAATGTTCGCTCGTTTGAATTTCATGGAATCATTAATTGAATTTTTCCATCGCCAATTTTCAAACAAGGGCCAAGTTAAGTTCGAGGAAAACAAAAAGCTATACATTGGTTTAATGAAAAAAGCAAGTCAAGATATAAACTTGAATTGAATGCATAATTTATATGCCGACCATGTAATAAGTAATGCAATAAGTATTCAATTAATAATCGGCAAATATCAGGTCCTACCAATGTAACTCTACTCTTAAATATAATAAATGACAAATCTTACAACTCGTCAACCTCACAGCTTTCTATAAGATATAATAATTTTCCAAGACACGCTAGTATTAATAAATAATCAAACAGGCTTGAATTATGAATCATAATCGAAAACTTATTACTCTGAAACTTTGAAACTAAAATAAGTACTTAAGTTTAACGATGTAAGTACTTGTGTATGTATCCATTATCTAAATATGTATGTAACAGTAAAAGATATTTTATGTAGATATATTACCTAAGCTGTAAGTAATATTATGTTGGGAGTTTTAATTAAGAACAATATATAATAAAGTTATAAAATGACCTTCCAATTCATGGAACACATTCACGACATGAAACAAAGAAAGATAAAATTGGATGGAGACTCATAATATAAATAAATAGAGATGATAAGTAAGGCAGCCAGGAAGGAAAACGGTTACATTCCGTCATGAAATGAAACTTCTCTATTTCAAGTACCAACTTTCCAAGCCATTTCCACTCCCCACAATGAACTTATAAACCCACACGGTTAAGTCACGGTATAAAAATGTGTAAACCAACCTGTTTGAATATTATAACCAAACAAATAGAAATTCACATATTAAAAAATTAACCAATGCATAGTTAAAATTTAAAAAATCCCCCATCAAACAGAAATGCCAAAATGATCGAATCGATAATCGAATGAAAAAAATTGGAATGAATTCAAATTTACATTTTTTGATCATTTAGATTTTCAAATCGTATAAATAACGTGTTTGTATTTAATCTACTTATGTTTGCACATATTTGATAAAGTTATGTGAATATTGGGCTTTAATATAGACCTGGAGCTTACTTGGTTATGGAACGAATGTGCAGGGACGGATGTTTCCGGACGGGTTGAGTTGAGGAATTTGTGGAATGAGTGTGGGAGGTGATTGGAGGTAGGGTGATTGCGGAGGTCCGCGACAGGTAGGAAAACTCGAGCCCTGCCCTCACCTTCCCAACAATACGACTGAACCTGAGAGTGGATCTGTGGATGGAGAGGGAGCAGGTGAGTTTCCCTCACCCCTCGACAATGCACCACTTTGGATGTCTTCGCCACTCCACCTGGTCTTGAGGCCCAATTCCTCCAAGGGGCTTCACGACCTCCTCCACACCGAACACGCTCTTCCCTATGGCTCGTAATTAAAAACCTCTCCCAGGTTGGCTCTCAACGTCGAATGCCAAATGAGAAAATCTGAGCAATTGTCAACATCCAAAGAGGCCATTTGGAAAATGAATCTGCCGTGGTTCATTGTTGGGATGAACTTGTGGTGAAAATGGAAACCAAACATTTTACGATACAATTTGTTTGAGACCCACAGTTTGAACACAATTCACTACGCGTCTTTATTCACTTTTTAACCTTTATTGGTTAACCTTTTTATTTGTAATTGATAAGAGTTTAAATATGCACAATTTGGTATATGAAAAATAGTTTGTATTTTACATACATAGTGTCTTTACAACATTACATGCACTAATGTGTGCATAAAAGTTGATGTTAAACAATGATTTGCCAGAAATATCCAAACGTAATACATATCTGTGTATCTGTATGTAACTATGTACATAACATAAATTTATACCATACATTGATTGTTGATGACAGATATGACTTGATCTAATTCATCAGACAAAAAAGGATCAAAGTAATTAACAAGTTCTTACCTATAAACTCGAATACCATATATACTACCTATATATATATTATATCAATGTAAATGTACATTGCAAACAATGCACATATTTATGTAAACCACAATACTCATTGACCGCACATTCTTAATTGGAGAAAATAATGAAGTAAGGATAAATACTTCACAGGTCCGTTAGGAATGCATCATTGACATTTTGATCTTTGAATGTCAATTGATCGGAAATGTGATTACTGTGATTATTCTTGGGGTTTACCAAAGAGAATTAAGGTATATTGGCGTGATGGAAATATGTTTGTGCATAAGTGGAGGACTTGAGTTCCATCGAACATACTTAAAAGAAGAACGACCGGAATGAGGAGATTAGGAGTGATTATTATAAGTCTCTTTAATAACTTTCAAGACTCAATTATTGAATTTCATTACAAAGACAAAGGGGAAATTTTGTCCTACATTTCATCCCATTGAAAATCAAGACGAGGTTGCACGTTGAACCGCGTGGTACGTTCCTTCCCCAATAAACTATCTCCTTTAATCATCATCGTCATTATTATTACATATATATTATATCCATACTTTTTAAAAACGATGTGCATTAAGAATCTTTGATGGTGCACAAAGTTGATTTAACAACTTTCAATTCTCTCCCAATATTTGTCATCCTTTTATCTCCCATGTTCCTCCTTTCTTGTGGGAAATTATTGAGGAATGGCATGCATGGATGATCAACACTCATTGAAGGTTGGTTCTTGCCAATTGTGGATTTTTAAATGTTTAGAAAGAAGAGTTTGATCAACTTCACGTCTTTCATGTCCACTTTTGAGAAAGCTTTGGATCTTACAATATATTAAATACACATATTTATATGATTCCATTCCCAAATATAATTAACTTATAGACCTCGTTCGCCCTTACTAAATTAATAGGTCAATATTGGAATGAATGATTGTTAATTAAATATATTTTGCCTTCAGCAGTTCGAATAACAACGATTGTGAACCAGCTTTAGTTTTTAATGGGAATATTAAAGAAAAGAATTTGAGGTAACAAATAATTTGTGTCAATAAATCAATAGATTCGCTTATTATTTTTATTAATGTGCTATTGAAAACAATGTTCAATATAAAATCGTACAGGCCATGAATATTTTAAAAATTGTGTTAAAACAAACGATTTAAAATTGAGAGTTATAAATTCACTATTAAAAATCCTACAATCGCGGTAGGGAGTTAAAACAATTTTACTTTAACAAGGAGAGTGTATTTTATAACATGAATAATATAAATACACAAACACTTAAAGTCAAGTAATTAAAAAACGACAACATGTTTATCTATTTAAAATAAAATAATTAATATTTAAAATAAATCGCTAATGACCAACATTGAATTCCATCAAATGCTAAAAAATGCTTCAAAGATTGAGAAAAACAGCGAATTCAAAAAATAACATGAATTAACCTACAAACAAATTGCACATTCGATGCTAACTTATTAAATAAGTTTTAAAATACCATGTAAGATTATTATAATCTTATTTTCAAAGGTTAAAATGAAGGCTAAACGCAGAAGAGTATTGAAATTACACTGCTGAAATACATTTCCTAGTGAGGTGCCAATAATTATGTATGTAAAATGGAAATATTAAAGCGTACAAATCCTTTACAAGTTTTGTCAATAATTAATTTAAATTAGATTTATAATCATTAATTAGGAGTATTATTTTCTCTTAGTTTTATATCTTCGTAAAGATAGCAGATTTATATTATGTTACTAATTAATTGTAAGTACGTATCAATATTCATGAATAGCAGCAGCACGTGTTTTTTTTTCAGTCAAAATGTGTCACAATAAAAGACGTTTCACAATATTTTTTGGTAAATATAATACACAATAAGATGAGAAAGTACGAAGGTGCCGAAGCTATATACATAATTGCACACAGGTAATTCATATTTAGGGTTTATTATGTCCCTTTCATGAGCAAAAGCTACATTTACAATGTAATTGTCTCACATGGTACATTGTAAATGAAACAACAACTCGAGTTGATTTTTTATACCACTATTAGAAATTTAGATTATTATTGCTACATAAATAGATACATATTTACTTCTATCGATCAGAAGGGTCGACTCCACAGACAAAAATATAAATGCGACGGTGAGAAAATGAAGGGACACTTGGAAGTTGACGTGAAGATTTGGTGATGAATTCGATGAGATGCTGATGACTTGGATATATTTAAATTCAAGAGATTACATTTTAATTCTTACGGGAAATGAATTAAGACTCTTTGTGTGATTCAGTTAAACATCGGAAGGTGAACGAAATCGAAACCTATTAAATGATATTCATGAATTTTAAAAATATTTAAATGAAAGTTGCAAATTTCAAGGATTAATTTAAAATTGAAGTTTTCCCTCACCTCTTTTACCCTTGACTGCAAGATAAATGAATATTATGTGATAAGAGCCAGGGATAAAACATATCACACCAGCAATGAAGAAAACTGCCCCCTAAAAATAAAAAAATATCTCTTTAAAACAATCCTTGGTATTTATGATAAAACAACAGTTGAGGAAATAAGACTGATTTACAAACATAAATATGAATGAGCAATGATTCTAAATTACAAAATATATTTAGTTTTCCTTAAGTTTTATATTTTAAGAAAGTAAAGTAGTTCTTATAAATGGCGTTGGATTCAAAATTCTTACCTGTAGACCGTTAACCGGAAGTGCAACAATAATTATACCACCAATAGAGAGACCTATAAACAACCAAATGATCAACTTAAAATGACTCGAAAATAATTGGCATTTAATTAATTCTTATTATATTGGAGCATTGTAGATTTTTAATATAAAACACTAAACGTAATCTAATCTAATGATAATTTATATCTAATCGTAATTTAACCTAATCCAATGATGAGAAGAAAAAATGCTGCGAGGACCATTTTCCAATTTTCTCTCACTTTGGGATGTTGCCACCAAGGCATTGTAGACGGATCATAGCTATTTTCTTGACTTTCAGTGATGAGGGAATCGCTATCTTTTGAAATCGTCTGAAATCACATTATTATTTATACAAATGACCATTTATACATGTGAAGGTGGGTGAGAGAATAAAGGGCTTACATCATCTCCAAGGGACGATTTGTTAATCCCGATGCCCCTGATGATAGGTTTGATGTGGAGGGAATGGCTCGGATCTTGGATCTGGACAGAAACCCCATCAGGGGTAAGAGGTGAGCTAATGCTGTCGCGCGAAGAACTGCTCCATTTGGGTCTTAACGGCGATCTTTCTGTTGTCGTCGTTGCCCCGTAAACCCGAATCGCATCGTCCCCATGCTCCTCTTTAAATGAATAGGTCAGCCGAGGGTCATTTTACATTTAATTCATTTAAAATACCAGGTCGTCTCGATCAATAAAGTTTGCCCAAAAGTCACTCACCTTCGAAGGCATCGTCAATCGAAAACATTTGATGATGGCGCTTAGATCCCATTTGTAATTTGATTCTTTTCACGCCAATTAATTTAGCTCTCTTGGTGGGGATGCATGTGTTGGGTCAAATCGGATGGGTTTGAAATGAAATTGTGGGGAAATTAACTTGGGGATCTCCGAACTCACCTTATCCACTTTAAATTTAAAATTAAATTGGGAGGACTTGGATCCATTTAGATGTTTTCAGGTTTTCAAGGATAGAAATAAATATATGGTTTTGATATATAAAGTATATATGTTAACTCCACAGCCTTAAAACACCTCTGGTATTGAAAAATTCACAGCGCATGTACTCCTTTTACACAGACACTCCAAGGCTGCCAACTCTTCCACAAATGTCTTTTAATTTAACTCACCAATTAATTTTCACCGTTTAACTCCTTCACGGCCAGAGTAAATTTCGTCAATTAAGGTAAAGGCATTTAAAAAATAATCATGCTTTGGATTCGATATATTGATTTTTCGTTTAACGCCAGTTCTTTATTTATTATGGCAGTTGTCAGATCGAGTTCAACTACATTTAAATAAACAAAGGGGTTTTCTGATGAAATAATTAACATTATAATTCTGTTAAAAGTTACTCAATCGAATATTTACCCAAAGTTTTATTTATATTACGATTATGCCAAATACATTCAAAATTAATAATATTTAAATTCAATTGGAATCGAAGAGCCATTGATTGTGAATATTTATTTAAAGTGAACCAGTTTATTATTTAAAAGATTTTAACTTTACAAACCAAATGCCATACTAAATGTAAGAAACATTCTGTAAGTTTAATTTTAAATTTATTTTCTAACAGTAATGAATGAATTATAAATTAAGCGCGTATATATTGGAAGAATTTACGATTAACATCTCGATTCAAAATGGATTCACAACTTTTGAATGCAAATTGAACGTTTGTGAATTAAACAAGACTTTTGAGCATTGCTCAGTTTGAATTATTAAAATAAATTTCAATATAAAAGATTTAAGATCTCTATTTTTTAAAATTCTTTAACTTTAACCAATTAGTTTGGCAATGTATGTGTAATATGAGAATGTTTTGATTGTAAATTGTGCATTTATTTCTCATTTTCAGAGGTTTGATCAACAAAGAATACATAATGACAGCGGTCTTAGCCGAATGTTCAGATGATGAAGAATTTGAAAAATGTGGTATAAGTGTAAGTAATAATTGATATATCATAACCATCATAGTTATTTTACCTTATTATTAAATGTACGTTCAATACAATTCATTTATTAAAATATTAATTAATTAAGCATAGTCACGCCTCAAAATACTGACATTACATGAATTTTAATTATTGAGTGTTCTACCAAGACTCCATTATTTACCACATTTGATATTATCATTACCTATTATTAATCATATTTCCGTATTAAATCAAATCTAATTGATTCCTCGAAGAACTCAACAAACTTCTTTGTATAATATATTTTTATATAATTAGTAATCATATACATAAGTCCATTCAAAGAAGCTTGTGAATAGTTAGCACTTATTACAAATACGCAACAAAAGTGTGAAAACGTTGTTATTAAATTATATCCTAATGGAAGAATAAGTATAGAATAATTAATACTGTAACACATTAAACTTGTGATGTTTTAAATACTACTAATATTAATTTTTATATAACAAATTAGTATTATTTAATTTCACATACAATATTGGCCTTAGGTTTTTATGTAATTAAAAGCTTGAATATATATATATAAATTTAATATAATGAAATTATAACATTTAATTGTGAATAATAGTTATTATATACTTAATTGTAACACATGAGTTCTCAAAACAGTCAACTATCAAGAGCCTACTTGTATTATTAACCAATGTTTGGGTATTTTAACATTTATTGACTGAGCTATTTCCAAGTAATTTCCATCAAGTTGTAAAATAACTCAGCTAATTTATTTAAGTAAATATATATGACGTATGGAAGTTGGTAAATTTGAGAAAAAGTAATTGGTTGGTGTTTTTCCTTCTAGCATGGAAATTATTGGGGTCCTTCTCCACCAGAGTTGGACAAGTTTTATGAACTCATTACGTCGAAGAAAGTGCTTGAGCTAAATTGGAAATGCCCTGGAATGAGGGACCCATCCGACGAGGAGAAGACACCCCAAGAAAAGGACGAACCCGAAGAAGTACCAGAGTAATTACAATTTTTTCAACCCAGCTCCAATATGAGATTCAATCAAAAGAGTGGATTTTTATAAATATTTCGATTTATTCGCCCATTTACTTATTCTCAAATGTACTTAGGAATGAAAAGGAGTCGAATGACTTCGATTTCAAAGAAGAAAGCACCCCGTTCCTCCGGCGGGTTCCAGGGAAGCCAAATTTGCTTAAGGGGAGTGCAAAGAAGAAGACGACGAGCTTAGCAGGAATTCTGTCCAATATGCAGAGGCACAGGAAGATCAACGAAACGGGGGCGGAGGTGAACAAAGAGACTACCAACGGAGTAAATCAATGAGTGATAATGATACGTGTACTGCTAAGATAAAGTATTAATGTGATGAAAGATAATAAAATGATAATAACCACTCATGGTTCTGGACTCTGAATTCGAGGGATTAGTAAATCCTACAAAATGGGCTTCGATGCATTTTTAATAAAATTCACGTAGGCGTGTTGTGTGAGTAGCATGCAAGTATATATATACAATAAACATTGGTGGTAGTACATCGATACTCAAATGGAGCAGTTAAGTAATTCACCACGTCACCACACGATCATGAATGTAAGAAGTTCACTTAAAATCGGCATGAGGCGGGGGGAGGGCGACAAGTTCACAAATTTTGCTCATATACAAAAGGAGGATTGGCTTGGTTTGGTAGCTAAGGAAGGCCTTTTGCAGCCAATTATACTCATGTGGGAATCATTGTGAGAGGAATTAGTTTTCCATTTGTTGAGATGAGAGTATGAGATGTTGGAAGGGAAGATTACGAGACGTCTTGGTCGTCAGCGTCACCGTGTTGTTGTTCCTTCGCCTCACCTTCCGTTCCTGCAAGAGGGGAAAGGGATGAGTGGGGATGACCGGAAATGAAGGGGCAGTGCTTTACCTTCGCCCTGCATGTCAGACGTCCAAAGTGTGAGATTGTCGCGAAGCAACTGCATGATCAGAGTTGAGTCCTTGTAGCTCTCTTCTGACAATGTGTCCAGTTCCGCGATGGCGTCGTCAAACGCGGCCTTGGCGAGTCGACAAGCCCGCTCGGCCGAGTTCAGGATCTCGTAGTAGAATACGGAGAAGTTGAGAGCCAGACCGAGGCGGATGGGGTGGGTCGGGGCCAGCTCCGACGTCGCGATCTCGCTCGCCGCCTTGTACGCCACCAGAGAATTCTCCGCTGCCATTTTGCGGTCCTCCGCAGTGGCAAACTCCGCCAAGTATCGATGGTAATCCCCCTTCCTGGAAAAAGAGGCTCAGCGGGTCCCGCCAAACCGCCACTTGGCTCGTCTTACATCTTGTAGTAGAACACTCTCGACTCTCCAGTACTAGCGCATGCGATTAAGTGTTTATCCAGCACGTTCAAGATGTCCGAGCAAATTTCTTTCAGTTCCTTCTCAACCTGAAATCCAAAACGTGGTTGAGGACGGACCGTAAGGACAACGTGGGAGAGATTAGGAAAGAGTACTCACTGCAGCTCTGTACTGGCGGATCATGTCCAACTTCTCCTCGCCTCCCTTGCTCTCTTCTTTTTGTTCAATTGATGAAATTATCCTCCACGAAGCTCGCCGAGCTCCGATCACATTTTTGTAAGCGACAGACAAGAGGTTTCGCTCTTCCACTGTCAGCTCGATGTCAAGGCTTGCCACCTTTTTCATCGCCTCTACCATTTCTGAAAGGAAAAAGTTGAGCAAGCCGGTAAGATACCATGAGGGGGTTGGGGGGCCCGCTCCCGGACTCGGTCCATGGTTTGGAGCCGAAGAAGGCGGGAGAGGGTGTGGGTCAGCGGCATCTCGCCTCCAGTCGCCATTAAATCCAACAGGACGGCGGAGAAGTGTCGCCGCGCTGGGGCCAGGCCTCGCCCCGTCCCACCAGACCCACCACGGCGAGGGCAGGGCCCATGGGCCAGCTCACAGAGCCTGCCCTTGGACTTTGCGGCGGGAGGGCTTGGGCTGTGGCGGGTAATAAATGGAGGGTGGGGCGGGGGCGTCGCGGTTCGCCCACGGCCTCAACTCACCGTCATATCTCTCAGCCTGCTCGGCCAGCTTCGCCTTGTACACGTTGTCTTCGCGGTCCGACATGTTGAGGGCGGGTTGGTGTGGTGGCTATTGTTGGTTGATCGGTCTGTTTGAAGTGGAATCAAGGGAGTCGGAGGGAGCCTAGGTTGAAAATGGCTGACTCAGAGACCAAAAAGCACTCAACTGTCATAGTCAAGTGAGACTGGTGGCTAAGCAACGAGAGGCTCCCTCCTCCTCCTGCATCTTGTGACGTCAACCGGGGGAAGCGGCCGATCCCGGCGCAGGCCCACTGCCAAAAACCAATCAAAACCCGGCCGAGGGTCGACGAGTGGCGCCACGGGCCACACCGCCACGACGGAAGTCAATCAACCTCCCAGGTGAGACTCACTTGCCCCGCCGGTGACACATCGTGAGAGACACACCCAAATATCGTCAGCTCCAGGAAATGGGGATGACTCGATGGTGGGCACAACAGCCCAATTTAACAATATTCACCTCATCTTTGCAAAAATCAATTGTGATTGATTGGCGTGAGCGAGCGTACAACTCCTCAACTACCTGGAAATATCTCCATCCGCGTGTGCATGCATACATCAATACACGAAACCAATCGATTAAATCTCCGAACGTAGACCCAATAAAGTTCAATTGAATGGAATAAGGTTAATTGGCATAATATAGCAATAATCTTCACACTTGCACTTTTAACATTTGACAGATTTTACTATTCTATGTATTATATAATATATATATATATATATATATAAAGTTGAACCGGTAAAAGCATGTATTTATTCAATATACTGGTACATATATGGTAAAAATGTATATATGGAAGGAATCTTCCATGTGTATCTATTATATGGATTGGATAGTGGGATGGATCATACTTCATATCTTACCTTGCCATTTATCCCTTCGTTGGATTTTAGAGATTAACTCTTTTTTCTCAAAACTAAAAAATGAGAATTCATTGGAAATTGCAATGAGGCTAATGACACCGTGTGTGGTATAACATGACAGATTAAAATAATATTTAACTACCTCATTTGCTTTCAAAATTGAAAAAAACGAGATAAAGGAACCCTAGGAGGTATGATATGCTCAATGTTGCTTTCTAATGCTTAATGTTTTGGGCTTTCTGGTTTTAAATCAATTTTGAACTATTTTATGGTTTAGTTGATCCATTACTACTACATTCGATCTCTAGTTTTGAAATTACAAATACTCCTTTATATATGCTATTTTATTGCCGAATGGCAAAAAACTTATATTTCTCATTTCATTCAATATATTTACCTATTTAGTATAAATATTTAAATATCTTATACTTATTCATACTAACCATAAGTCTTTTAAAACCTAGTCGAAATCATTATGCGAAATATTTGCCTAATATAATAAATGAATGTAAATAATTTAATATGATACGATGATTTAAAAACAATTCAAGGTTTTGAGATGAACAAATTATTATTTGGTAAAGATTGGTTTCAATTGCTTATATAGAGAACATATTATCACTCGCACAAGTATAAAAAGTGGAAATGAAATGTGCTATTAGAGAAATTTACATTATGTTTTGGAATTAGAATTAAATATTCTCAAATTATATATATATATTGATTATCTTTTATGTCATAATAATAAGAAATGTAAAGCTATGAAAATAACTTTAATAACCAACCCTATTTAAGAGACGAAAGAGATGAATCTAGTTTTCATTCTTTGTAGCAAATGATCTAATGGCGAGTCGTAGGATCATTGCAGAACTCAATGCAGCAATCAATCCAGCTGGCATAAATTTCCCCGAGTGGTAAAATTTATTCCCCATAATTCCAGCAAGGACGGCGCTTCCTCCTAATAAAACAAATAACATTTAGACTCAAATCTCAAATTATTATTTTCACCAACACAATACTCTTTAAATTAAAATTATATTTGCGTACCTAATGTCACCCAATAATTGTGAGGATTTTGAGATGTCTGGTAGGCTCCATAGGCGAGGACGGCTCCGAAAAGTAAACCCATTCCAAGCGAAGCCGTACTCCCTTAAATATTTATCGACTTTAAATTATAAATTCTCATAGAGCATTTTAAATATTTGATTAAGTTAATTTTACCGGCTTTGACAAAACCCATCACACCTCCTGCTGCCACAACTAAAATACGAATAAAATACAGAATTAGAATAGGTGTTCAATTATATTTAAGAAAAAGGTGTCTAAGAAATGGCAAATATATTATCTCAAACTTACCCGAAGCGAATCCATAAGACACCCAATCCACTGCCATTGCAAAAATCTTAATTCAAGATCTGATATACAAAAGAATTAAAGAATGTACCTCATTTACAGAAATTACATAACTTTGTAAAAAAAGAATTCAATTTTAATATTGACCTCGAGTAAGTAATTAAAGTAGACACGCGGTCCGTGCAAGATTTGAAAGTGGGAAAGCAGACAACTCGTAGATACGACGAAGATAATTGACGTAATTAGTTAAATTATACAATTGTACAAATATTTGTGATATATAGAAAAGAAAGATAATTCTGGGCAGTGTTAAGTGCGCTTAGAAAAAGAGGGAAAGGGAGAATAGTTCAAATCTGTCAAATAATTTGTTTGTGGAACTCTGGTCTGGATATAGGATATTTACACAACACATTGATAAAATATAAAAAATATATTAAATATCTTAACTGTGGATATTTGTTTATGTGTATGAATAGAAAAAGTTTAAAAATATAATTCTTAGAAACGTGTCAGTTTGTATAAATTAGTGTGAATCCAATCAGAGTATGATTACATGGTTCATTGTCTTTTAAACCAATTATAACAATTGATCAACATCAATATAAAATTTTACCAATAGATTTTATTTTAAAAATTTCGAGTTTAAAGTCGTTTTGATTTTTGATCATTTATAGTCTTGTAATGATATTAAGATTAAGATATATTATAAATTAGTGTTACCTTTTCGACCAACAAGTTGAATAATAGTTTTGTTCCTTCATCTGTAAGAGACGGAATGTCAGGAAATTTTGAAATACCAAGTTGGTAAGAAAAAATCCATTTAGAGTTGGATGTTAAATAATTTGATTTTCACCCTTTAAAGGAAATTTTTCATCGTGAATAGTAAATTTGTACATATAAGGATTTTTATATTAGGGCCGGGAAACCACCGGCGGGTCTTCATTTGGACGTAATGAAGGGAGACAAATTAGTCCAGGTGATAATAATGATTCCAATATCTTCCTTAATTGATAATTTGCCATACAATAACCTGAAATTACCATATATACATATTATGATAAAAAATAATGATATATACAAATTTAATATAAAAGAACATTTTAAAGTTTGATATTAATGGTCTAATTTTACTAATCCAAATCTAGAAACTTATGGTGGATGAAAAGAAATGCTACTTATTTGGAAGAAATCCTCAAATGAATGATTTTTGTATTGACCATGCTTCTTGCTCAAGAGTTCATTCGGCACTTGTTTACCACAAGCAACTTGATAGAAATTTCCTCGTCGATCTTGGGAGTTGTAAGTTAATTTGAAAGTCGACCTCAATCTGAAACTGACTTGTTACTTGTTAAAGGAAAAAAAATTATTTATGCAAATTAAATTGTTTTTGATTTCTAAATGAGGTTTCTTTACCTGAAGATTTAGGGAAAAGGTGGAGTTGGCGGGGGCAGCACGCCAAGTGAACTTCCTAAGCGTTTTTCTCCCAAACCAATGGTGGTGATTACGAAATTGATGGTTATTAAAAGGGGGAAATTATATTTGAGGAGATAAAGTTAGTTAAAGTCGGTCAAATATTAAATTAATTATCATTGTGGATGCAATCCGTCCAACTGTAAAAATCGACACTGCAGTGGAGAATGGAGAATACTTACGAATCTGCTGTGAGTGACCTGAGTTAATGTTTAGAGAAAATTTAAATATAATAATATAATGAGCAATAATTACCAACCTACACAAAAATGAATTTTTAGAAAAGCTTAATTGGAGAATGACAATTAACAATTTAAAAATGAGAAAGGATCAGCAAATGATTCCTTTCTCGGTTATGCGTAAAAAGATATATCTGACGGTGGTTATGAAAATCCTGAATATTCAATTGCATTAATATAAATTATAATAAAATATAATATATTGTTATATAATATACGCATAGGTATTTATAAAAATATGCAAGCCTAATAAAGTAGTTTGTATGCGCAAAAAATATTGTCAGAGCCTCCTAAAGGGAAAAATTTCATTTGCAAGGGGCCTATACTTAACTTCCTCTGGGTCAAGTAGTTTAAATCTGTGCAATGCATTACCGAGATAGGGAACCAGAAACGCGAAGTGAAAGAAGCGCTAAAATGAAACGAATCTTTTCACAATTCACAAAGCGCATTTTCGCAATTGGCAAACCCTAGATTGAGATCCTAAAACCTATCAAGAAGTAAGTAATATTAAATTTAACAGACTTTGAATAACTTTAATTCCTCATATATAATCTCCCCCTTCTAATAACCAACAAATTGGTAATTATCACCATCAATTTGGTAGGAAAACGGTTTTAATTGACTTAAGTTATAATTAAATTAAGAAGTCGAAGTCCACTTAGCCAGCACAGCTCCGCGTCCGCCAACTCTTCTTTTGCCCAAATAACTTGAAATAACTGTAATATATAACATTAATCATTTCATTTTCCCTCAATTTGTCTTTTGAGCTATCGAAAGTTGCAAAATTTTGAAATATCTTTACATTCTTAAATATAAAAATCCCTCATTTTAACGTCTATTCCCCATAAAAGGGCTTTTAACTTGTTTGCGCTTGAGTCGATCAAACTCATCCGATCAAGGTCTAGATTTAATGAATAATTGATATTTAAGCCCATGGAACATTCATTGGAAGTATTCGATTGGAACATAACAAGCCGACACAACTCATCATCGACAGCACCTTCCACTTTGGGGCTTCTACAAGGAAATACGTCATTCGTGAACGTCCTCCAACCGTCGTCCCTCGTCCCATAATGGAAGAACTTGAGAAATCAAAGTCTGACAGCGAAGGAGCTCTCCTCGGCCTTCCTGAAACTGACTCGGAACTTGATGTATTTATTTAAATTCATTCATTTAAAAAAATACATAGAATAAACAAGGTTTGATTAAACTTTCCCGTTTTAATAGAATTTAACAGAATTTAACACGGCGCACAATCGTCGGATCTCAATGCTTGGTATTCCCGATCAAGACAAACGGCTGGCGCTGGTTGGCTTGAAGCGATCTAAAAATGTTTCATTCAACGAGGACGAAGAGGTCATCAATCCGGAAGATATCGACCCTTCTGTCGGGCGATTTAGAAATTTGATCCAAACGACGATCATCCCGTCTTCCAAGGTAAGATCTCTCAATATCACCTCGACTCAAAAAAATATTAATCCTGCACATGGATACATTTAAATGTACAGTATAATGGAGTTTATCAAACGAAACGATCTTCATTCCCCTATTAAATATGGATTTATTTAAATTCTCCACTACTTCAAGATCATCATTATTTGACTGTTGAATTGTTTAGCGTTTCAAAATGGACTCGTCCGGTTTGGTGTCTCATCCTGTTGTCAAACACTATGTTCATGCTCCAAGGTCTGTTTCCCTCTATGACGACTTGCCACCCGAAGGGAATCTGACCAACTCCACCACGGCGGAAAAATTCTTTGGGTCAATGGCGACGTCTCTTGGACTTCCGAACCTCAACCCTGCACCGGAGATCGAAGTCGCATCGGAGAAGGAGATCAAAGTTCCCGAAGTGCTGCCAGCACCCCAGCAACCTCAACCTACGGAACCATCGGATGAACCAAGGAAGAAGAAATACGCCAAAGAAGCTTGGCCAGGAAAAAAACACGGGTCAAATCTTCTTGTTTAAATCAATTTAGCAAACCCCGGGGAAAGTCTGGAGAAGAGTGAAACGGTTCAGTTGACTTTAGGTCAATCTGATCTCCATCTTTTTTAATCCTGCACCAAAATTTCCAAAAACCATTTCAGTCCTTTTCGATCATTGTTTTGGCCATTTTAATAATTTTGATTCCTATGATTCCTGACTCGTCGTTCCGATCCTTTCGACCTTCCACTCCACAATTACAATTGCCATTGGAATTCTTTGGACCCTTTCATCCCACGCCGTTCGCCGGGTTGAACCAGATCGGGCTCACTTTCCTCGGGGTTTGCATTGAGTGACTTTTATCTAATGCTGTATTTATATGTTTGTGTTAAGTCAAAGTTCATTGACATCTATTGACTTCGTAAATCCAGATTTATAAGTCAGGTTGACATTAAAGTAGGCTACTAGACATACATGCTATTTCGATAGATAACATTTAACCCAGTATCAAGATTAGGAAAGTTTAATAAATTTGTAATAAAAATATAAAGAAATAAAGAACAATACAGACATAAGTATGTACATTAATATTTTCATTTATTTTCAGGTAAAACTCACAATTCGGCACAATCTCATATTAAAAATTATTTATAATAATTCATAATGACAAACTGTTTTACATTTAGCAATTTCACAATTAAATATATTAGATATTTTTAAATTATCAATATTAGGCTAGGTTTATGTATTAAACCTATTTAAATTATACTTTATTCTAACATTAAGTATAAATAGGTATGTGTCAAATGTAAATTTGTTCATTAAGTATTTTTGCATTCATCAACCTCAAGAAGACATAACCATTAATGATTTGCAAATACTGTTCGTGTCAAACCAATAAATAAAAATGTAAACTAACTATTTTGACGATCCAATTTTTATCTCAATTCACTTGCATTTAAATTCTTCCAATTTTAGCCATCTGCACAATCCGATATCCGGGAATGCCGAAGTGAGTAATATCCTCCGAAGAACCATAAAATTATTAATTCACTTCTCGCTTCGATCCAAAATTTTGAATTTCCCAAATGTTACTAATAAGCATACCATAACAATATATTTTTCTAATACAATGTCGTACTGCCATTAACTATACCTACCTATAAGTTTAAATTTATATATAGGACAAATGACATATTAGTAAGAGTAAAGTTCCCAACTCGAGACAAGTTGGGAACAAGTCGTGACATCCCATGTATCTAGACGGCTGTCAAGCAATCAGGGCATCGAAAAAAGTCTCTTGGAACTTTAATCTTAAGTTTAATAAGTAATGTAGAGTATTGTAGAGCACATAAAATGTATGTTTAAGTATATTTGTATGCAATATACTTTTTTAATATACTAAGTACATATGTGAATGTTAAATTCTCAATTTTTTGTGAAAATGTGTAAAATGGTGTTGATTGGACCTTTTGCCAGAACCTTTGTGATTGTGGTAATTGAGGGAGCAGTCGGGGTATGTTGAGTTGTAAGGAATTGACTCCCTTGGATTGTCTTCTGGATCTGTTGAATGGGGAAGGTGAGGGAGAGACGTTCCTTTGTTCCCCCACAGCTTTGTCTTCCTCCTCCTCGCTCAGTTGTTGCCTCTTCCCAGGATCCAACCAGTCTTCCCCATCACGCCTCACCAACAACACCACTCAGACCCTGAGGATACAAATCACCACGCTCAAGAAAACCCATGTACATATATGTACTTAAATAACTCCCAATGATTCACTAACTTTTAAGTGTGGGACGAGTGATGTCAGAATACAGATATTGTCCATTTGTGAGTGGAAATGAAAGTGAAGAGATTTGAGAAAATGCCCCCAATGAAGAGTCGAAAGGAAGAAGTCAATCATCATTCGGAGACCAATGACGGAGGAACTTGGAGGAAAAAAGATCCTTAGTAAGTTCAAGAAGAAATCCGAAATCATATTTTAACATACGATCTTATATTACTTTTAATATTAATAATCTATTGCTGTACTTATAGCGTAAGATTTTTAATTTTACCTATATTTACTATTTATGTATAATATTGGTATTACATATATGTAAGCGAGTAAGTAGAAAGTGTTATTAATTAACAATAAGTTATTATTTACATTTAGTACTATTACTATTTAGGTATATATGTACATATAATTTAATAATATTTTGTACAGTAAAATTATTGAATTTGAGAAACACATTTGGTTTTTAAAACCATTTGAGTGGATAAAAATTGTTCCAAATCCACGTGGAGTGTCAGGTCAGGTATAAATCTTTTTCTATATTTAACCATAAATGCGTTTTCCTTCCCAACTCCAGTCAAGTCCTACATGAATATATGGGAAGTTGTTCTATGTGGATAAGGATAAGAATAATTATCCACCATGTGGGTTGATGGGGATGCGCAACATAGTTCCTGGCTTCAAAAACAATTAGACAAAAAAATAGAACGACCACTTAACAATAAGTAAATAAATCCTCATTACAACCCGCCCATCCATCAATCCATTTACAGAAAGTGTCAACTTTGAACTTGCGACTAAATCTCTGACTCATCAAACTGCCTCGAATACATTAATACATTATATTTATGGATTAGTAAAAAACAATTTAATATTGTTACTAAAATGATTCATCAATCTAACTAATGTGAAATCAGAGCTTGAATCAAATCGCATGGACGCTATCAATTTCGTACCTTATTGTTCCAGCAACAATAGCATTTAAAATAAAGAGTGACAGAGTGAAGTTGCAAGAAATTAGATATTGAAAAATCGTCATTGACAAAGCAGTTCAAAAGATCTTAAACACCATATATGGTATGCTATATAAATCTAGTATGTATATAATATCCAGTTTATTATATAAGAAGAAATGCATGAAATATCAACATGATCTGAGGCGTAAAGATAAAAAGTGAGTAATAAATGTTATAAAAAATGGCCCTGATAATATATTATTTTCAATGCAAAGGAGTAAAATTTAAATGTAAAGAAGGCGTTAAGGGATTTAGAATTTTTAGACGCCGCACATGTATGTAAATGAGCATCATCCAAAATAGGAATCTTTTAACAAATTCCAGATCCACTCGGTTGGGTTAATTCTTTATGACCACCACTTTCTTCCCATGTGGAAATGAGTGAGTGAGTTCAACACTTTGGTATATTTAACGACTATTTTGAATTAGTTTCGCATTTAACTGTTGAACGAGATGTATGGTGGCCGATGAAGGAGCTGCTGACGGATCCGTGTGAGTAGGCGGAGAGAAAGTAGGTTGAAGGAAATCCAAATGACCCTTCCCCAACCTCACATTATTCACGGTCGCCTCCGCAAGTGGACAATTAATAAATATTCACATGGAACAAACAACCCCATTTTATCCCATAAGGGCTTTTAATACCAGAAAACACATTATGGTATTTATAAGCATACCTTTTATTAAGTTCTATCTAATAAGTATCGAATAACTAATAATAAGCAACTAATCAGATATTTATAAAAGACATTTTCAAACTCCTCTAAGTAAAAGTAAATGTTTTTTTTTCCATTTCCTCCTCATGTCTTGACTCTTGACTTGAGGAACTTGAGGAGAAATTAGCTGGTGGATGTTAAAAAATGGATGAGGAGGTTGAAGAACCGACGACAATTCACACCAATCCTCATTCCTCTCCTCTGACAGAGGTGTTGTTTTGTTGTGAGTCTCCTGGGGAAGTGTTTCGAGAGCACAAGCCCATAAAAGGCCCATCAAGTGTTCCACTGCCTCCAAACTACATTTTCCCTCTGGTTCACAGATTTCCGCATAGTGAAACAATATTCTCTCTCCAATCTCCCAATGTGGACTCTAATTTCCGCACATTCGACGGGGAGAAAAAAGAGGAATAAATATTTATCCACTCTGACAGATCAACTCGCTTATGACCCTCACATGGCCGGGCATGTGGATGGGAATGGATATGGGCCTAAAATGAAAAGACTGGAAACATGTGGAGGACTTTCATGTCAGCTCTTTATAAGTATTATAAGATATGTACATTGAATAAGATACACATGTACTTACATTACGTATAAATCCATTGCATAAACAATTAAATATTATGTATACAATATACTACAGATCAGATACTCTGTTTCTACATGTTAAGTTTATTGCATAGTTATTTATATAGACAAATAAATATGTTTGTATTTAAAGGAATTCTTAAATAAGAGTGTTAATCCATAAAATTTTCACGGCACTTTTATATTTTAACTTTTCCCGATTAGTCCCCTTAATTCGTGTCAAGAGAAATTGGGTTGAAAATAGTGATAGAGTTTATCTATTTATTATATTGGTCCTTTATCAATGATGTCTCTTGCAGTGTTGTAGTGTCCAATCCCAGGCATTAAGTAAGAATAATGAATATACTCACTGCAGAAACATTCTCTCCATATTATCACCAAACTGTCTTGTTCTCCATGATTGGAGATAAGAAATAACATGCTGGCTGATTCGTGTCACGCTTTTTATATACGTCATACTTTTTATGTATGGACCGATACCAAAGATGTGCTTTTCAACACTGGGTTGTAGTCCCTCTTTTAGAATGAACATCTGTCTTGGGTCATTTTTGGACCATTTCGAATCACCATCTTGACACAGGCTAGATGCATGTTATTGTAAAGACTTATGGGTATACAAGACTGTTGAATTATATACACAATTGATGCTAAAGGGGAGAAATCGAATTATTCAATTCTTCCTTTCTATTTTACCAATTTGGAGATCTATTTATCATTTTAAGAGCATTAGTGCATATTTAGACAATAAGTACATTCAATCATCATCTATTTCTAAAATACTTAATAGGCATCTTAGGAAAAGTATTGAAGTGTGTATTATAATATGTTTAATACATGTACATCCTATGAATGCTATGAACAATAAGAAAAATATATTTAAAGTAAAAGTTTATGTTTAATCATATTTATTACCTCCTGATAGATGAAAATAAAAATGAAAAATAGTTTAATATTATTGACAGTTAATCATAATTCGTTTGTCATTATATAAAATTAATAAATTAATAATTATAATTCATACAATAAGAATAATTTTAACTTTAACTTTTTTGAAATAAATTATCTAACAATTAAAAAATTGATATTGTACGTTAATTGTCTGTAATCATTGCAGCTGTGAGGACATTCTGAATTGCATCTCTGTGTTGGATGACGTGATTGCTGAATTCGATGACTCGTTTGGATCCAACTCGAATGAGAAGCTTCCCATGGGCCCCAACGTTCCAGCCGGGCCGGAAGGAAGGAACCGAGAAGGAACTAGTCACAAATACCCCAAAGTCCACAATGAAATCTTCCAAATGGAGACGGAGATCTTCAGGAGGTCGAAGAATGGGACGAGCTATGAGATTCTCTTCCCCAAAAGTCCGAAAGTGGAGTCAAGGCGGAGGAAGCCAAGTGGGAAGAACGGGTTGAAAAATTGTTCTCCGTCCGTCCGACCCACCGGCGGGTCTTTTCCCAAAGTCAGCCCCAAATCCCCGGACCCCTCCCGCTCCATGAGATCCTCCAGGATGAATAACCTCATTGAAGGATGGAAGGAGAGAAGTCAAGAGGTTTGGACCTTCCCGTCCGACCACGACCTTCCACGCTCCCTTCGCAAAACCCGGAACACATGTCTGGAAGAAACGGAAGAAATGCCTTACAAGAACAATAAATGTAGGAAGAGGATTGAGAACGTATTCGAAAAAATTACCTCAGTCGTAGACGAGACGTTTGAAGCGGAGAAGGTCCAAAGACATCAATCTCCATTGGTGGCAAACGAGCAGCCATCAAAAGCGAAGGAAATGGATGTCCCAAACAATGTGCGGACCCCACAGGACTCATCAACTTTGTCGACCGAACGGCCAGGACGAAACAAATCCCTCGGCTCTGGAACATTCACAAAAAACAATTTTAAAAAGCTTGCGAAAACAAATGGGGATGAGGTGAAAATATGTCAATTGCCCAAATTTGAACCTGTGATTAATCACGCTTTGATCGAAATCGATGATGGGTACTTAAGCATGATCAATCGATCAGAGACAAATTTCCTCCAATGGCCAGATGAAATGATCAGGAACGAGATGTTCACTCTCGATGAAATGAGAAGGCTTTCAACCCATGAGGAAGTAGACGGAGACGATGTATATTTTTCCGATGACTCACTAGACGGCCGATGTGAAAGCATCGAACTCATCGAAGAACCATTCGCCATATTGGAGGATCTTCTAGAAGATTCTTTAACGTGTGACGTGGAGGAATCACATGTAACGATGAGCGCCGATACAACTCGAGTTCATCGACACGTACATCAAGGCTCATGTGTGGCCAGAGAGGTCGCATCAGCGATGGAAGATTTTCAAAACATCGATGCCAAATCAGCCAAACCATGCAAAAAGAGCATTTCGCTATACATCCCTATGGATGGGAAACGAGAAAGCGTGGTGAGTAAATTTGCAACACGGCCAATTCCGGCATTTACGGAGAGCATCGAAAACGAACCTCCCTCCAAAATCCCGATAAGACCGTTACCGATAATTACAATAAATCGTCCTAATCAAGAAATAATTTGCTCGACGATGGCAGAATATCTTTACGCCATTGGCGTTAAAAAGGGTCTCATCGAACCAAAGATCCGGGACTCAGCGAGCGACCCGCTCGTCTTTATCGAGGAAAGGGCATCCAGCCCGATTATCTTTGAGCAGCTGGAAGAGCTAGATGCCGGGGTAAGAAATCCCCTTGCCCTTTACTTGCCTCACATTTAAATGACAAGTAGTCTATAATAAATGACACCCTTTTGAATGTACAGGGGGATGGGCGGCTTAAGACCATCCAGGGAGACGCCAGCCGTTTTCTAAGCGGTCCACCAATGACGGAAGTGGCATCCGAGCGTTGGGAGGTACGTACGCATCCAATTATTAATTTTTAAATGAATTTAAAAATTATCCTTTTCACCGTTGTAACATTTGTGAATTTTCAGGACCTGAGGACCGTGACAGGAGCGGCTGGGCGTTTCCAGAGCGCCATCCTCCCGGTCGAGGAAGCGGAAGTGGTGAAGTCCGTGAGTTTCTCAAGTTTATTCTTAAAATGAATTTCAAAAAATGAATATTTCAGTACCTGAGTTGTAAAATTAATTTATTATTATTATTAGATCGTCCATGAATTTGAAGACTATCCGGGGGAGCTTCCCAACGAGGAAGAGTCGATGAACGTGGACTACTTTGACGTCATCGAAGAGGCCGAAGAAGCGATCGGCGCTCGTGTTGGTGGTGAGTAAAACCTTTCATTCCCGATTAATTTCTATTTATTCTTCCATGTGATGTTAACTAAAGTATTTAACTTTCAGGGCCCGCACTTCCACCATTGGCGGGGACCCGTAGTGTACCGGATGTGCGGGAGGCTACGGGTGGGAGAAAGGCCTTTAAGACCTTCACTCTCCCCCCCAACACCGCGGCGCCGAAGAAGGTCGGCCTCTTCGGGCGGTTCAAGAGGCTCTTCCTCGGTGAGTTTATCCATTCCATAAACCAATTAAAGGTAAAAGTGCATGGTTTTAATAAATCTCATCTATACAGGGAAGAAGAAGGCTAAACAAATGAAGGGAGGATCAGACGAAGAAGAAGAACCAGAGGAAGACGTTAAGGCGAAGCGACCTGCTTGGTCTCCCTTCAGACCAAGGCGAGATCGGGGCAGAGAAGGCGGATTCTCCGAAGTAAAATGATCCTGCATTGATCGGACACAGTGAAGAGAGTTGGCCATATTTGCGAGAATAAAGTGCCATTGAGAAAGATGATGAAAGTTGAAGTCGTAATTAAAATTTATTTAAATGGCACAATCTTAACTTCAGTGAAAATTCATTCAATTTTTTCACCTGCCATCCAAATCTTAGGTTAACAACAAATAAAATATCTTAAAAATCCACAATATAGGAAATGAAGCTCCTCTAGTCATCCTTCTTAACAGATTTAAGAAAAATACTCATTATTTATTCTACAGTACATATTTAAATAACATCAACAAAAAGCTGGGATTTTCTCTTACAAGTTAGTTAAAATAAGTAATCTGGCAGCTCAGAGAGAGTAACTGTTACAATTAATTATTCAACATACAGTCTACACATGTAAATTATATATATATATATATTTATTTATTTATTTAAATATATTTATATAAACGTTGTACACAATTACAAACATCTACCATCTATTGTATCATCAAATATAGTATTAATTAAAATATCGATCCTATTCAAGTATTAAAAATCTCAAATGAATAAATATAAATTATTTTTTATACGTATATAACAAAAGTGCTTCTTTGCACGTGTCCCGCTGATGAAAAATCCTATAGAGATAAAAAGACTCGCTCGCTTCACAACTTCCCCTAAGAGAGGAGAGTCGTTGACATGAATGTAAGTAGAGGCCAAGTCTTGAAGTTACCTGCGTCGAAAGACGAAGAAAGAGTTAAGGGTCTCGTTGGATCTTCTACGTCTGACGCAAATTTAGTCAACTATTCACAGCTATTTCACATTCACCCGACCTTCGCCCAAGGCATTACCATTACTTTTTACAGATATATCATATTTATTACTTTGTAGATAAAATATTGAGCTTATTTGATACCGAAGTGAAGGGAATTGTACTAAAAGTGTGGGCCGAGGAACGGGCAATGTGCGTGGGTGGTCAGGTCAAGAGATCAAAAACCGTTATTTCCCTCAACAAGGAACAAACAACAGCCATGATGGCCCTTGTGAAATTTAAATAATATCCCCCAAATGAAGGTCAAATTGCCCAGGGGTCAGATCCAAACACGCACATCGCCCAGGTTCAAACCTCGTCCTACGATCAACTAAAAAGAAACCGCCCAAAATAAATCCAACAGACCATTAAGATATTCACATTATTATTACGATCATAACAATTATGATCTCACATTCATTGCATTTATTATAAATATGGTTCTTAATATTGAATATTCGAAAGCGACGACGTGATGAGTACTTTTGCATTTTGAAACCGCGTCCTTCGACCACTTCTCATTTATTACAGTATTATCGTCAGAGTTAAATATATATTAATTAAATGGCTTAGGCTTCACAAACTAAAATTTACAATGTGAAGGGTTGAGATAAAATAAATATTTAGTAAAAATGCGAATTTAATTGATCTTTGTCAATGTCCTTAAAAGCTAACATACAATCATACATGTCTTATAATAAATAATGAAATAAATAAATATTCCAACAAATTAATGTGAGTGTTAAGGGAAGCGAGGGAAATAATGTAAACTTCTACTAAATAAATACTTGAAATAATTTCATAGTCTCAAAACTTCCCCTCGCGAGTCTTTGTCATAAATTGTGATCATTGGAGTAATTGCTAACCACAGACATAACAAAAGTATTTAACACACCTTTCATGTGTACATGTATAAATAATAACAATAATAATCTTATAAATGCACTTTTTACTCAATTTGGACCTAAGGTCTCTAAATGCTCCTTTTATGTTGATTAAACACATTGCATGTCATTGGTTTTAAAATTGAGAGTTAAAAAATGACCATTTTTTCCCAAACAACGTTTTTTTAAATCAAGAGAAATTGTAAAGTTTTGTGAAATAAAAATTGTGACTCGCCTCACCAAATCTCACGACACCGACACTCGTGAAATACAAAAAAGGGAAAATATTGCTTCAATGAACATTTTGGATAATTTGCAAAATTAATTAAGGGGGATCAAATACTTTACATACTTATTAGTTGATTGCATATTTATTACCGGTAAGACTTATGGCGTTGCATGAGCCGTCTTAAATGATCAGTCATTAGTTAAAATACTATAAACAAAACTTTTGTCATTGTTGAGTCAACGGTAGAACTCAGAAGATTGATTATCAAGTAATATGTATGTAGAGTCCTTGTACTTGAAAAAACAAATGGGAGACAAATGGGAGGGTTCCACTTAAATCTCGATCCGAGTATCGTGTAATGAGTTTGTTCAACGATGTTTAATTAAAATTACTTATTTGTGGCGGAGTGTCTTATTACTTAAAAGTAATTATATGTTAAGTATATGGATATTTGTTCAGCGGATTATTGCACCAGTTCACGAACCTTGGTTCATCAATTCTCATATTGAAGAATTCGGAAAGAGGGGGGGGGCGGTTTATTTGAAAAACCCTTGGTTGGGGTTCGGATTGTTGGGGTTGGTTTGAACATTCCCCTGCATCGGCCCTCTGTTCCCGTTGTTGCTCCCAGTCGCGTAGAGCCGCTGTTGGAAGTGATGGAAGGAAGGGTCGGACGTGGGCGAGGTGGGAGGGCCGGGCATGTAGGAAACTCCGCTCCCGGGTCCTTTCATCCCTCCTTGGTTCATCATCGACGGCGGGAGTTGGGGGTTGCCTGGCGGGCCGCCGGATTCCATCATTCCCGGATGAGGTCCGCGCATTGGACCGCACGGCCCAGAAGGAGGTGGTCCTCCCGGGTAGCCCATTCGGTTCCCACCCATGTTCACGTTCACGTTCATCTAAAGAAATCAAAGAGGCCATGAAAATCCTTTCTAAAACCACAACAGTTTTTTAATTATAAAAAATATCTAAACTCACTCCCATGTTGACATTCACGACCGGACCAGGATTGGGATTTGTGTATCTTTGAAGAAAGTCAAGGTTTGGGCCGGATCTTGGCCCAGAAGGACCCGACATCACGTTCGATTGTGAGCACATTTGGGGTTGATTATGTGGCGGAGGTGGGCGGGCAGGAAGGTACTGAATTGTATTCGGAGCATTTGGCTTCACTTGGATGTTAGTTCCTCCGAAGGCTCGAGGACCGCTGGGGTTGGGGGGCATTCGGTACTGTGGGTTCCGGACACCTTGTCCTAGCCTCGGCGGTTGATTGCCATACATTTGTGGCGCAGGAGGAACTCCTCGTCCTCCCATTGACCCTCCGCACATGGAGCTCATCGGGCCCATTTGCGGCCCCATGGGGCTGCCCATGGGCGGGCCAGGGCCCATTTGTTGTTGCATGTTAGGTACTGGTGGACCTTGCGGACCCATTGAAGGCCCGGCAGGACCCATCGGACCCATATGGGACATCTGACTCATCGGACCCATGTTCTGCCCCATATGTCCTCCCATCCCGTGGTTCATCGGTCCCATGTTCCCTCCCGGGTTCATGTATGGCGGGATGTTTTGGATGTTCATTTGTTGGATCGTCATGGTGGCATTGACATAAGTGTTGTTCACCGTTTGCGGTCCTCCCATTGCCATTCCTCCGTCAACATTCTGCTCGAAAAAAAAACAAATTGTCAGAACAATGTCTCTTTATAAGACTTATTGTATAAAATGAATATGAAATGAAAATGAACCTGTACGCTGTGCATCGAAGTATTGAAATTGACCATGTTGGGATTCATCGGAGGTCCTCCAGGAGTATTCATTCCAAATCCACCATTACCTCCCATTCTGATAATAAAACCCATATTTTACCATTTAATTATATTTCAATTATACAATATGTCAAAACTAATGTAATTCTTTTATCTCATAATCTCCATTTTCCATTTTCTGAAATGAATTAATAATAATAATAATTTTTTTAATTTATTTACCCGCTTCCAGAAGGATTTGGAGCGGAAGAATTCCCACCGATCTGTTGACTCATTTGTACCATCGAAGAGATTGGGTCAAAGCCAGGCTTCGCCCCGGGAGGCCCCAGATCTTGATTGGGACTCAGAGGAACGTCCTTGCCTTGGCCTTCGTGGAAGTCTAACCCGAGAGGAATTCCCTGTTTCATCATATTCCCGCAAGGTCTCGGTTGCCCTCCGCCAGGGAGCCCCGAACCAAAACCTCCGTTCCCGGGATTTTTCATTCCCTCAAGGTTCATTTGAAGGGGAGTTCCTGGTTGTGAATTCCTGTCAAGCCCCTGCGGACTCGGATTGGGAGTTGTGCTGTTTTTTGGCGTGACGACAGGTCCGACGCTGCCCGGTCTCCCCTGAACAAATTAAATTGTTAAATTGATATTTACATTGAAATTGATCAATCATTGAAAGTGAATTAAACTTGCCTTTGAAGAGAGAGACATGTCGGGGATTTGTTTTTGATTGCTCATAGAAGACATGGAAACGGGAGTTGGAGGCGCGGAATGAGAAGGCTTTTGTTGACCCCCCAGGGTCGGAGTTGAAGGATTCATATCAAGACTTGAAGGCGGCAACCTAAAATTGTAAACATATAATAATTGCAATCTGCCAAATGATTTAAAATGAGTCAATATTTGCGGTATTTACCCAGGAGAATTTTCAGCGTTTGGGTCGGTAATTCCCACATTTGGTTGTTTCTGTATGGTGAGTTCTTGTCCTTCGAAGACATTGAGGTATTGGATTTGCTGAGGGGAAGGGACCGGCATCAGATTCGCTTCTTTCACCGATGGAGGGGCCGAGGAGGTTGGGGATATTGAACACGAGGACTTTTCCTTCCGGCTCTTCCCTCCTTCACTATTGCTACTCTCCGAGTCTTTTCTCTGGACGGCGGCCGTAGGAGAATTCTCTTGGACCTGGCCCACTTGGGGACTGTAGTAGCCAGAAGGATAATAATGCCCTCCAGAATACAAAGGATCTGATGACATGGGCGAATGCGGCGAAGGTCTAAAAAATCAAAAATGAGATTAAAATTGTTAAATCCAATCAATTAATCATCTTGGTTTAAATCAATATATTATTTATAATATATTCCGGTAATTAAACCAACTGTACCGGTGAGGAAGACCACCACATGAGCTTGAAGGCGTAAGAGGTGTTGCAGGACTAGGGATACTTCCACCGCCACCTTTCCCTCTCGGCCCATTTCCCATTCCTGGGGGTCCGAGGTTTTTCATGGGCGGCTGACCTTCAAAGTACCCTCCGGACGGTGACGTCCACTCGTTCCCCATAGGACCTTTGTTGCTCTGCGGTCCGCCTGGGCCCATGTACTCCATCCCCATCCCGCCAGGGTTTCCCGGGCCACCCTGGAATTAAAAAGGCCGATTAAAGAAATTGACTCCCAATTTGAATGATTTTTAAATATAAAAAGAGATTTACAGGCATGTTGTACGAGTCCAGGTTGTCATGAGGCATTGGGCAATTTTGCTCTCCGGGTGTATGAGGATGATCATTTTCCGGGAACAGGATTTGTTGCATTTTCCTCATCTTTGCCAATTGTTCTTCTCTGTGAAGCCTCTGCTGCGGGGTCAAGTCCGAATCGGGGATTTTGCATGTTCTGACCTTGTCGGCCATATTGGGACCACCAGGTCCAGGGAAATAATTAGGAGGGCCTGAGTTGTTTGGCCCGTCCATGTTGGGGCCAGGGCTTAAGCCCATGGGTCCTCCAGGGGGAAGAGGCCCAATGCACATTGGGCCACCGGGGTTGCTACCCGGTCCACAATAGTCCCGGCCGTCGTAAAAATTCTGAAAGCCTTGCGGGTCCTTCTGTAAAAATCCAATTGGAATTAGCATTATTTAATCATCCATATATCTAACAAAGTGGGTATGTTAATCGCAGATGATTTCAATTTACCTGTCCACCAGGATTGTTCCAAGGCGGGGGTGGCGGTCCTTGCTGCATGTTGAAATCCCCCATCCCCTGATTTGGGGGCGTCGCTGACATTGGCATCTGCATTGAGCTTTTTGAACCCTTCTTCCCCGTGGGTGCCGGGTTGGGGGCCCAGTTGGGATTCCCTTGGAATTGCCGCCCAAAGTTGTTCATTTTGTAAGGGTTTTTCTGGAAGGCAGCATTCATCTTTTATAAATGAGAGTTAAAATAAAGAAAGGAAGGGAAAGGTCTACCCACCTCCAAGAACTTCCTTGTCGCGCTTTGGGCCATGTGGTAGGCGATGATGGAGGGATATTGGCGCGAGTTATTGAGCACGGCCTCCGTGGCCTTGTTAGCCAGCTTCGTCGTGAAGATGAAGAGCTGGCTCTGCTGCTGCATGTACTGAGCTTCCAGCGTACTTGGCTGCTGCTTGGTCGGGGTGGGCTGGGGCGGGAATCCGGGCATCATGGGCGGCCCGTGGGGCCCATAATCTCCGGGAGGCCCCGAGTTCCCTCCAGGCATGTTGTTGAAGTGCTGGTAGCAGTAAGGGTTCATCTGGGGCTTGCCTATTGAATCAAAATTAAGTAAATCCAACCAATCAATAGCGAATGATGAGAAATTGCACGAAGCTCACAGTCGTTGAAGTCGGGGTGAGAGAGATCAGACAGCGGAGGGATGTCCGGCGGGCACTCGACTTTCGGGTCGAGGAGCGGCGTGGAGGGATTTTCCAGCTTGATGTCCGTCCCGTTGAGCAACAGGTCGTCCTGGAGCCCCTTGTTTGGGGGGTCGTCACCGCCGCCCGGGTCCGGCCCCACTGGGTTCATCTTTTCCTCCTTCATCTTGCTGAGGCCGTTTTTGTTGTTTCGGCGGGGCTTCTTGGCAGGCCCGGGTCCCACGGGGCTCTTCCGGGGATTCCGCTTCTCGAGGCCTTCCAGAGTTACGTGGGTTTGGTGGGCGCGGGGAGAGAAGGAGCCTCCAGTGGCTCACTCACAACTCCTGCCACATGGAACACAAAGAGCAGGTATGAGGAACCAAGGTAGCCCAATAAGCTCCCATTCCCCAACACTCAAACTCCCCTAAAAATAAGCCAATTTTAATTTTAGCCCAAAGGGTTGCCAAGACTCAAAATAAAACCGAACCCCTCACCAATTCCCTCCCTCCCTATCCATCAACAACTCCTCAGGATCCCACCGTGTATCCAATCCAATACCCACCTTCAATCCCTCCAGGTCATTCCACAAAGACAACAGGTCATGTCACACAGGTGGGGGAAATGCCAAATCCGAAATTTGAATACCAAATTTCTTATTCCAATAATGGGGAAGTTGTTCCTTTTCACTAGCCCAAATGTGATAGGGTGAAACATGGGGAAACAATCCGATCTCACCTCAAGATATCTCAAACATCATTCTTTCTCATTTTCAATCAATTGGGATCAAAAGTGGTGAATTTCCTTAAAAACAATTTCCTTTATTTACCTCTGTTCCTTCTGATTTGACTTGCAAACGGGATGTTCAGAGTGAGATCTTGGAAAAGAAAATCTTATCACCAGTGGGAATCATACGTCTGCATAAACTTCCTACTTTCTTAACTATGGTATAAACCAAAGGACCTTCCAATCCCCAAATCTCCATCCAATCGACCTTTATGGAATTTTTCATAATTTTCCTTCCCCCAATGGAATTGATAGCGGCCAATTAGACTCAAATATTTTCAATTGTTTCCCTATTGGGGAGGTTCGGGGGTTGTTGGTGGTTCAAAGAAGGGAACTCGTCGGCCAGTCAAAAGACCACAAATGAGCCGACGTGTGTTTGGGTCTTTGGTGAGATCCCTCACATTTGCATTTACATGCATTAATATTTATAGCCCTCGTTTGGCCGAGTCTCGAGATAGAGTTCGAACAAGGGAAGAAAAATAATAACCTACTTAAATCAATCTCATGCAAAAGAGGAGATTAAAACTCCCAGATCATTTCCATACATTCTCATCGGGGGAAATGAGACAGAAAAAGGGTTTTCTTCCAACCAGCTGCAATTCCTCCCAATATGCAATGCCTAAACAAATCCAATATTGTTTAATTGTTTTGACTCCAGGTTGACCTCTGGTTGGTTTATGAAGTGAGGAAATTGAGTACACCGAGCCTCCAGTTAATAATCAGAGAAGGCGAAGAAAGGAACCAAAGTTTTTTCAACTTTTGAGGTGTAAATAAACAGGGGAGGTTTTTAAAGAACAAATTAAATATTTCCTTGCCCTGTTTAAATCATTTTTAAACACTCACACCTTCAACCACCCACAATTACACTTCTAATTAAATCAATTTTGATAACCCAGTCTCCCCCATTAAACTTTCCCTTGTGTATCCAGGGATTGAGTGGTCAATTGGAATTGAATTAACGATTAAACAAAATCATGTGCCAACAACACAATTTACAAAACATCGTATATTACAATATTTCCACTTTCCACAACTTCAGATATACCTAATTATGAGGCAAAAGAGAATTTTAACGCCATTAAAATTTAAACATAAATGATTAAAATATAGAAATTTGAATGAAAAAGTTTAAATGAGGATCTTAATAAAACCTAAAGATTTTTAGGTTTTATTTTTATTTTAGGCAATCAAAGTAATGAACTTTTAAATGAAGTATTATTCCATCTTTGAAGGAATCGGACCCAATGGATTATTTATTCCAGATCGATCAAATCATTTGGAATGAGGTGGGGATAATTAATGACGGGAAATGAAAAGTATTTCCGTGCCCTCTTCATTTATTTTAACTTCTTTCCTCCACTAGTCGGACCTTGCTCTTTTATAAAACCACACACACACATTCCAAACCCCATTCTGTATTTATAGATATCAAATCTCAAAAGGGAGAAGAGAAAAAAGAATTCTTGGACCGATTCTGAGCTTCCCAAGCTCCGAGATTCATTCCACGAATTTGAATGGAATAAATGTAGGTTGGAACATTTAAAAAGTGAAAACTCGGGTACGAAAACTCGGGCACTCAATGAATGAATGGAGTTGTTGTAAATGTCATAAAATGATAAATAATGATAATATTCTCTTATTACGTCAAGATCAAATTTCATCAACAAGAGAAAGCCAATGGCCGTTTTTTATATTTACAACTCTGCCCATTTAAACAATATTAGTCCTCTGCCCATTTTAGCCCAGTAACCAATTTATAAACTGGACAGCCCCCCTCATGGTCAATCCCTTGACAAGACCTACATTGGACCTCAAATTGTAAGCGATGGAGAGAGTTTTGGCCAATGTGGAGAAAATATAAAAATATAAGTTTGACAGTTTGATCCAAGAGAAAGTTTCAACTTGAGGGTGAGTTTGCTCCCGGTTGTTGGCCACCACCAATAAAAGTAACTGGGTTGGTCGGGGCGAGGAGGGAGGGTTATTTAACTCTCGCAAACGTCAAAGTTGAAAGCGAGTTTCAAGTGAGTTTCGGCGGGCGGAGGATTGAACGTTGGATTTCTCCCTTGAAGTTTGGATAATATTTAAATGTCCCAAAGGCTGTGAGGCCACTGGCGGGTACCTTGTGGCGGCGGGGTTTTCGTCCCCCATGGAGAGTTGGTGAGGGCAGGCGGGTGGTGACATGGGCGAGTGGGTGCCGTGGGTCGTTCCCTCTGAGTCTCTCCTTTGGGTCTAGTGGGATCTTCTGCTTGGGCCCGATGCGTGGTTCACCATCTTGTTCCCACCCCACGTGATGAGGCCGAGAGAGGAAGCAGCAAAGGCTCTCCCATCGCTCACGCGTCCCCCTCCCTACTCCCTTCAAAAATACCCTAAACGCCCCGTGATCAGCCAAATATTAAATCCATCCACTCTCTGATCATACCCTAATATTTATAATAATACTAAACTCACCACTACTACCTCTAAGATACTATCCACGTGTTAAAAAAGGAGTGATTCACCATCGAGATTCGGAATGGAATTCATTAGGAATATATCATATTTATTAATTGAGACGATATAAGGGAGAGTTTATTTATGCGGCCCAGTCAATGAAACTTTAATATTTATTTAAATTCCGGGTCCACAGGGTGTTCTTTTACGTTAATAGATTAATAGCAATGTGAAATGTAGTTTATGTAGTTTATGAACCATGTTAAATAATGATTAATTAAACTAGTTTATTGATTAAGAATGGAATGATTGGTCTACAACGGGTATTTGTATTTAATGGAGTAATGAATAAGGAAGATGTGCATTGGGTATGATTGGCGGGAGGAGAGGGCTGTAAGTGGGGTTTTAGGGTACTCCGACCGGGTAGGGAAAAAATCCCTCCGAGGTCACTTTCATTCCTCCCAATCCTTTTGAAAGAGCTCATCGGCCCTTCGCCCATTGAATGATGTGTGTTTGTCCCTTGGCCTATCGAAGGATGTTCTCAATGGTGGGGAGATAAACGGCTATCAATGGGCCAAGAATCTTTTTCCATCCCAAAGGGTGATATGAGGAATTAAGCCGATAATATTCCTCGGCATATATTGGACAAATTGTTGGTCTCCTATGGCGAGTCTGGTCAAGTCCAGGTAATAGCAAATAACAATCCACTTGTTCCAGACTGGAACAACTGATGAGTTGGACCTCAAAACCTGCTAGATCACATCATAAACCAAAATTGTTAAAAATTGGAGAAGGGGAAAAAATCCATATAGGATGAGAAGAAGTCAAGCGAGTTTTTTGTGCCTGCCAGAGGAGTTTGCCTATTATGTTATTCTCCTTCTGATTGTGAGCATTCCTCCTCGAGGGTGGGAGACGAGGGAAAGGAACTTCGGGCCTTTCAGTCGCCCGACCTAAACTCCGCCACCCGTCATCCCTCCCACCCAAACAAAACCTCCGCCAAACCCAATTACTCCCTCACACTCCACAATTCGATGACAATTTATTATTCCAGAATTGGCCATTAATCGCCATTCAACAATCCAGGGCTGAATAAAACCACCATCCATTTGGGTTTTGGAACCCAAACACAGACCAACAAGTTTGGAAATGAAGAGTCTATGTACTAGAGTATTTAATGTAGTCTAAAAACCATTTATATAAACATTCTCCTTTTTACATATCATACTCATGCTTATAATAAACCCAACTAGTTTTATACTTCATTATCGCACACGCTATGAACTTCCAATATGTTTAGAGTACCAGAGTCATGCATATATACACACAGATCCAAAAAGTGTATGTAGCTACATATGTATGTATATAATGTATTTATTTATAAGGTTTGATCAGAATAATCCAACTGCATATATAAAACATGCAATGTAGAAAGTTATGCGCTGAGCCAAATTGTTCGCAATGATAAGCATTCTACACATGATCAATACTTTTAAGGCCAACTTCTGGAATAAATACACGAAACATAGTAATACAAACTATATGGTGCTAGTGGTGAAGTGCAAAAATAGTTTCCACCACAAGCACAAATTGATTATGAATTTTTTATTTATTCCATGGTGTGCGGTGGTGTTATTAAAGCGACTCATACTCCTTGATACGATCACAGCCACGTTTGGTTGTCAATAAAATTGGAATAAAAGAATCCCATTGGTTTAGCTTGTTTCCAATGGGGTTTTTATGAGACTTTAAATTTTTAGATATTTTAAATTATCAATAAGTTATGAATGATAATATAAAATATTAGATATTTATGGGAATATTGTATAAATTGCATTTGATAAATAAATCTACAGTATTTGATCAAAATCCTATTCATTCATGATTTATTTTTTGATATGATAAAATATACTTTTTAAACTTTTTACGTATCCTAGTTTATAATGCACTTGTTTTTTCATATATACTATACGCATATCATTCAAACATTTAAAGTTACCCGCATTGGAAATTTGAATGATTCAGAATGGAAAATCTTTAGAGATTTTAATGGATTTAGAATTTTCCATAACCTGGAAGCCGGATAAGGTTCGACCCTTTGAACCCTTCATAAACTTCACGGAGTTGAGCTGGAAGCATTTTAAAGCGTTTTCTGAGGTAAGGAGAATTTGCGAAAGTCGTCTCTTCATTCGCTTCACCATTAAGCATCTTTGGTGGTGGTTTATCGGAATCTACTTCTGAGCCATTCTCTAAAGATTTAATTTCCTCTTCGACCTTTGGTAATACTTTCTCATCAACTGCGTCTTCCACAATTGCTTCTTCCAGTTTGGGCTTTTTCGACCTCTTCTTCCGCTCTGGTACCTCTGATGATACTTGGGGTTCTTCTAATGCTGAAACGACCACCGATGGTTCCAACTCAACTTCCGTTTGCTTGAAAGAAGGAAGTTCTTCCGTTTCGTCTTCCTTTTTTACTGTCAAATAATTCGACTTCCCGATCGCTTTTAACTTCTCTTCGAATTTGATTTTAAAGTAGTCGTTAATTGAACCCCGATTAATTGTTTTAGACGACTCCTCCACTGGTTCTACTTCCACTTTAACCAATAATGAACTGTCCTCATCTTGTTTCTCGACGGGTATGTTTCCATCGTCAGTCTTGTGTTTCCCAAATATGCAGGACCATTCTTTGGAAGAAATTTTGCTCAAGTCTTTGCTCTTCACAAACTTGTGGTAACTACAAAAACAAGTTAATGTAGCTATTTAAATTAAACTTCTTTATTCCAAACTGGCATAATGACAATATTAACATTAAAAAATTCTCAACTTACTGAATTCTGGCTTTTGACCCTTTAGATTTCTTTTCTAGCTTAATACTCTCTTTAGATTCATTATCTGCATTTGCTTCACCTCCTTTGTGCTCCTTGTTTAAATTGGACAGGACTTGAGAAAATTCCTCATTATGGAGAATCCAGGGGTCATTCAAAGGATTATACCCAAGACCTGAAATTTAAAAGATTTAGAAATAACTATTCAAAGATATGCGCCAATTAAAGATTTATCATTTAAAATATTTTTTATTTTGGTAATACAAAGAGAATTAAATAGTTAAACCTTTAGCATCGATTTGACTTCTGGCTTTAATAGGATCTGTCATTCCTTGTCGTTCTAGACCGAGACCATCTCCTTCCTTCCATCCAAGTTTATGAAGTAAATCCCTTCCTTTATTGTCCCCTTCTTCTTGGAAGAATTTACCTAATGATAAATTAACCATCATTCTTTAAGCATTCCCAGCTTGAAAAATACATGATCAAATATTATAAATCACAATTCACCTATTAACTTATAGTCATACAAATAATTAATTAATTTAAGACTTTACCTCTCGGGTTGGGTCCAATTTTCTGTCTTCTTCTCGGCTCTGCTAACATCGACATGCTGTTCAAAAAGATAAAAGCTTAATGAAATTGAAATCAAAAGATGAAAAGTTTGCAAATTGAGTCTTACATTAAAAGACGAATTGATTCGTGGAAAATAATATCACAAGCCTTTTGACCTAAGGTTAAGGTGCCTTAGGTATTACAAATAACGTTTAAACTTTGAAATTTAAAGTGCTTAATAGTTAGTAAAAATTAAATTGTTGAAGCACGTGTGTGGAGAAGTCCAAGGTTGGGAAGTTCGATGAGATGGAAGCACAAAGCGGTTATATTGGGTTTTTGTGATATACTACCTAAACACAAAAAGGTTTGCGCTCTCCTTGGTTAATGCCTCACTTAGGAATCGCGCAAATATTTTTGTGTTTGGGTAGTAAATCCTTGTCGTGTAAAAGGATAGGAAATCTTTAATCCACTCGGTCTGTGTACGAAGGCCGAACTTGTGACTTTCAAACTCGGTTTTTCGCCATCCACTTACCATCCAAATTGACCTTTGAAATTCACCCGGTAAGGACCTTTTGACCCCGTTTAGATCCAAATAAAAAAACCTTGTTAATAACTTCTTGAACCACATGATTTAAATATTAGTTATATATATGCATATTATTTAATGTGTAGTATACCGAACATTTGTGGTTTTATATTTATAAACCATTTGCAGTTCCTCAAGATCTTCATTCTTCCTAGTCCAAATCTCAAAAATGATGAACAATATTTTATCAAGGAATTTGAACTCCATTTTAAGGCACCAACGGCATGTGGTGAGAGAGAATCTCCCTTTTAATTTTTTTCAACATTTTATTAAATGGGCGGAATTGGGAAATTAAGAATTTTCACACGTGTTTGGTTCTTGTAGGAGAAACCTCATCGGCGAATGCTCAATTTGCTTGAGTTCCAAAGTAAGGAAATCTTGGCAAATTCTGGAGTAGCGGTTCAGAAATTCGTCGTTGTTGAAAAACCCTCTGATATTTCTGACCGGGTGAACAAATTCCGTAAGTCGGATTGAGAAAAAACCATCGAATTCCACATATGGCTTCACCTTTGTTACATAACAATTCCTATCTTTATTTAGGCGTTGATGAGTACGTGGTTAAAGCTCAAGTGATGGCAGGAGGTCGAGGCAAAGGTCATTTCGACACTGGATTCAAAAGCGGTGTTCATGTTATTAAAGAGTAAATTTTCAATAATGATTTCAATACCTACTCTACAGATAAAATATTTATACTTATTTCCTTGGTTTTTTAATTTAGATAATAATTATAAATTTTAGTCAAAAGAAGGTTCCTGATATAGTCAAAGCAATGCTTGGAAATCGGTTGATTACCAAACAAACTCCTTCCGAAGGTGTCCCTGTGAATGCCGTGATGATAGCCGAATCGGTAGATATTCTCGAAGAGAAATATCTCTGCTTTTTACTTGATAGGTAATTGAACACAAACTTATATAGAGGTAACTGGTAACCAACATGTAATTGAATTGTTCGGGTTTTACTAATTAACATATTTGAAATTCAGAAATCACAATGGTCCCGTTTGCATTGCTTCACCCGACGGAGGAGTCGACATTGAGGAAGTGGCCAAAACTTCCCCTCATCGAGTTAAAACAGTTCCAATTGACATTTACGAAGGACTGAGTATCGAGTCAGCAAAGGAAATTGCCAAGTTCTTGGAATTCAAAGGCGGCAAGGACGACGAAGCTGCTCGTGAAATTAAAAAAATGTATGAAGTATTTGCAAACAACGATGCCACTCAGCTGGAAATCAACCCCTTTGCTAACACAAACAAAGGTGTGCTTGCTGTGGATGCGAAGGTCCAGATTGACGACAATGCAAAATTTAGACAGGTTGGAAAAATTGGCTTTTGAAATTGAAAATTGTAACAAATTCAAGCCACCATTTACCTAATGTAATTATATATAATTAATTTCCTAATAATTTTTTTAAATCAATTTAGAAAAAGATCTTTGACGAGGAATCGACGGCTGAGTCTGACCCGAGAGAAGTTGAAGCAGCCAAATTCAATTTAAATTATATTCAAATGAGCGGAAACATTGGGTGTTTAGGTAAAGTCAATTAATTCCCATTAACTTTAAAGTGATTGAATAATGGTTTTAGTCAACGGCGCTGGTCTCGCAATGGCTACAATGGACATCATCAAGTTATATGGAGGCGAACCTGCAAATTTCCTTGACGTTGGTGGAAACGTTCAGGAAGATCAAGTCACAGAAGCTTTCCGTATTCTTGCTTCAGGTGAGAATTGACCTTTGGCCCTGACCACTTGTTTTAAGGCTTCCTACGATTATTTCTATCACAATTAACCGACATCTTTTTTTGGTTTCAAATCTTCGTTTTTTATTTCTAGACCCGAACGTGAAAGCGATTCTTGTGAATGTGTTTGGAGGAATTGTGAATTGTGCCACAATTGCCTCTGGTGTGATTGCTGCTGTGAAAACCATTGGTTTAAAAATCCCATTAGTCGTTCGTCTTGAAGGTAAAACAAACCAAATCATGAAAATGTGGCAAAAATTGAAAATCGCTTTCTTTTCAGGTACGAATGTGGAGAATGCAAAGAAACTGCTGGCGGACTCGAAGTTGACCATTCAGTCGGCCGAAGACCTCGAGGCCGCTGCCAAGAAAGCCGTTGCTTGTCTCTCTTAAATCACCATTAAGAGTCATATTTATTCAAGGTGGATATGAAAACAGTGTATTTGTTGTAGTTGACTCAAATTGACAATTTTGAGGTTCATCTATCTATATTAAATTCAGCTATAAGTTACGTTAGATATTTGAAAAAAAAGTACTGAAATGGTAATTTGAACAAACCTCTCACACAAGTATCATAAAATGTAAAGGTTAATAAAATGTACTTAATGACTACTTGTCTGGAGAGTCGCCTTTGTTCAATTAAATAGATCTTCATTAAACTTTCATTGATTATAATATTTAAAATATCTAACTACTAAAAAGTTAGTTAAAAGTAAATATATTTTCCTAGAGTTATTTATAGTAAGTGCTCTTCCGAATCACATCCTTCCTGAATCAAACTTTTAGCTATAAATTTATGTACAATCACGATATTATTTCCCCTTAAATAAGTCGTGCACTTACAATAAGGTACATATGATAAAGACATTGAAAATTAACAAAAAAAACTCAAATGTCATGCTGACTCTAAAAGCATGCTAATCAAAATTGTTAAAATTAGGAAAATGAAGCGAATAAATTGAATCATTCTTTTAGCAATTTTTCATCAATGATTTTATTCATCTTTAACAATCTTCTCACCAAATAAATATTACCACCAACATTAAGAATTGATATCATAAAGTACCTAAGTGTTTCATAAAAGGTAAATCATTTTGATTTAAGATTCAAACAACGCCCACATTGATTAAATAAGCATGAATGTAATTTATTTTCCACAAGGATTCTAAAATCCATTGCGAATATAAATAAAAATGGAATTTTTTATCCGTCTTTAAAGAACACGAATCTTTAGCAGCACGAGATCTGAGGTGTGTTTTTGATCATTGCCAGCATGGTGAATTTGATCTTCCCAAATCTCCAGACCTGCAACAACTTTGGTTTTGGCCATTTCAATTCGCGTAGTTGGTCCAAGAGGAATGTGTGTATTTTTTGTTCTTGTCCCACAGACTCGATTTCACTGTCAAGGCCGTCGTTCGCCGGGTCGTCCTTGAGTGAATTGGGTGGGGCAGCGGAGGGGAAAAAAAGAACGCCAAAAATCCAATGGAGGAAGATGAAGGCTCAAGGAGGGCACACACCTTTTTTACCCATCATCATTTCCTACACACAACAATCGATGCCAACATTCTTCTTCTCCCCCCTTTGATTATTCCCTTATTCAATCTTAATGGCCATGTGAGGCTTTAAAGGTCCATTTGCGTCAATTCAACAACTTACCTTCTCTTGTTGCCTAATACCTATACTCCTTTTCCTCCTTTTTTACAAGATCTCTTAGCACTTTAGATAACAAGTTATTTTTATATTTATATTCGGACAAGGAATGTATTTTGGAATTTAAATCAATTAATGATAATATGTATTTTATATGTATTTTATATGTATACAAAGTATAATTTGTTGGCACACATCTTTGTAGGTAAATGTATAATTTTTCATATTTATGAAAAGGTCGGGTTCGGGGTTGAAAAACCCGGGAATGCGGAATCAATTAGTTTGATCATGAGAAAGAGATGACAAGATCGTTTCCTTGTAGTTTCTATTATGAGTTTTGAATGTTTGAGAACAACGGTTTCTTGGCTGTGGATTAAATGTGAAGAGCAATCAAAGGACTTCTCGTCTCCTGTTTATGGATCTTGGAGTAAAAAAGGGGATAATTTATCGTATCATTGGATGACTATTAAGCCCTTGAGGAGGTGTGCGGAAGAATCGGCGACGTGATCGGGGGGTGGCGTTCGTATAAAACCTTCGCCTCCACACCAACAGTCCCACTCACTCCAGAGACATTCATCATGATCGCTCTTGTAAGTGACCTCCTCCCAATGGAGTTCATTCAATGAACCCCCAATTGAAATCGCCCTTTAATTGAATCTTTGACTAAACTCAGGTTGTTCTCGTTTCCGCCCTCGCTTGTGCCTCGGCCAAGCCCCAATTCTTGCCGGCCTTGGGATACACCGGACTCTCCTACGCTGGTGCTCCAGTCCACTACACCGCCCCGGTCTCATACGCTGCCCCGGTTTCATACGCTGCCCCAGCCGTCGTTCAACCCGCTTTCACAAAGACTCAATACCACGCTCAGGATGAACTCGGACAAGCATCATATGGTAATACATATTACTTTATATCTTTATTATATACTAATATATAAATTAATTATATTGGTATTAAATTAATATTTATATTAGTATTAAATTAATTAGTATTTATACTAATTTAGTCTTTATCGAGTATTATATTTTATATAATTATTTAACTAATTTGTATTAATGTATATGGTCTTGGTTTCTTTATCCAGGTTATGCTCATCCCGGTCAAGCTCATGCTACCGTGAGAGACGCTTTCGGAAATGTCCGTGGATCATACGCTTACATCGATCCTAATGGAAAGGAAGTGCGAGTGAACTACGTTGCTGATGCTGGAGGTTTCCGTGCCGAGAGCAACGCTTTGCCCGAAGGTCCAGTTGCCAGTCTCGTCGGCCCAGCCGTCGTCCAAGACACCCCAGAAGTTGCCGCTGCCAGGGCTGAGCATTTGAGAGCCGTCGCTGAGGTGAAGTCAAGACAGAAGCGAGGAGCCATCGCCGTCGCCGCCCCAGCCCTCACTTACGCCGCTCCAGCTTTGACCTATGCTGCCCCGGCTGTCCACTATGCTGGAGCTCCAGCCTTGACCTATGCCGCTCACCCGGCTTTGACTTACGCCGCTCACCCGGCCCTTACCTACACTCATCCTTTGGCCTACTCGGCCCCTACCGTTGTCGCTGCTGGACATCCTCTTCGGGAAGCGACCCTCACCAAGGTCGTCAACACTCCAGGACATGCCGTCAGCTACAGAGTCGACTAAACTCCTTCACAACCAACTCAAATAATACTCAAATATACGACTTCTAAATTTCTGAAATAAAATTCATTTCCTCAGCTTTCAAGAAAAAAACATTTTCATTAAATTGTATTAATTATTTCATCTTAACTATTTAATCATTTTTAATATTTTTCAATTTATACTTGGTTTAAATATAATGCCATTGTCATACGGCTATTGAGGTCCAATTACGGTCAACATTATTTTAGCCTTATTATTATTGTTGGTAAATTTCTCGTGTTGAACGTTATTTGCACGTTTTGAGTGCTTTGGGTTCGTGTTGCCTAAATGTGTGTGGATGGACGGCAACGGTGGGGACTTTGATGTTCCGCCGACTCTCCTCCGGCTCCCCGAGATCAAACCCAGGACCACCAATCTCAAATAAACAACAACTCACATCGACGTCTTCACGGGGTTCCAAGACACGTCAAGGATCTTCCAAGGAGTTCATAAATAGAGGCAAAGATAAACATGACTCTCCCTCGTTCTCCGAAATCCAACTCAACCTCTGCCCGGATCAATTAGAAGATCCAGGGAAAGTCACGAGGTAGATACCTCTTTGTTAACCGACTTTCCTTTATCGTTAATTCAATTCATCTTAATTCAATTCAGCCCTAACGGAAATCATCAGGTGAAGGATTTAATTTAACGCTTATTATATTATTATAATATGTCTGTTCAAAAAGACAACGAAACTCGCGACATTTGAGACTTTGAACTTATAATATTTTATTACTTTGTTTTAAACTTTTTTATTCCTTTTTAACTTATATATTTATTTCATATGACAGTGTATTTGAATATCACTAAATACTTCATTACCATTCAATTTCGTCGACAAAACATTTTAAATATTTTACTTTGTTTACTCATAGGAAATTCTTGGAGTTGGAGGAACGAGGCAAACATGGAAGAGGAATGGAAAGAATAAAAAGAGAAATTGTCCAGCCTTTTGAAGGGTTGACCTCAGCCATTAGCAATGAAAGAAAGGACGCGATTCTTCTTCCTCGCCCTCTCCTTGGGGATTTGGACCAAAACGGCAGGGTCGATCGTGGGGTCAATGGGGATTCAGATCGATTCCAACGTGTCAGGGAGGAAAGTGACAAAGGATGACAAATTGAGCCACAATTTGAGTTCCGTGCTTCCATCGCTTCATGAAGGGCCCAATGAGACGCTTACGAAGAAGGCTGAAATCCTCGGGAATTTCTTCCTCAACCTCGCCCAGATAGAATTAGGAGTTAAAGATGCAGAGGTTGGTTATTTAATCCATCATTTAATTGAATATTTCTTTAATCAAGGACGTTGATTTTAGACTCATTATGGCCAACTGCCGTTCAACATGACCGAGACCACGAATCCTGTCGACAAAGCCAAAGATCTTGCAAATAAATTCCGAAATCAATTGAAAGAATATGAAGGAGGTTTGGAACGATTGGCAGCGGCGGTCAAGGCATCGGCCAATGAATTGTTCCAAGCTTACAACACGTCGCCAATTCCAGACTGCTGTACAAACCCTCCAAACACCCTCGCGTATGTTTAAATTATCAAAATGATTTAACCAATAATCAATTATCGTCATAATTTTCAAGTTTCTTTACAAATTCATTAAGCAAGTTCATTTTCAGATATGAGGAATATTTAAAAAATTTACTCGAGCGGAAAGAAGCATGTAAAACAGTACCTGCGACGGCCAAACCAAGTATTTTCGTTCCATCTCTCACTCTAAGCCAAAGTAATATTTGAAATCAAATCAATTAAGTTACAATTACAATTTGAGTTCTAATTTCTCATTTATTCTTTGAACAGTGATGGTTGAAAATACCGAGGCTGTTGGTCACGTGAAATGGCAATATTTTGTATCTCCTGAAGGCGTCTACGTCGAATATCCCTCCAATGGCGGCCACTGCAAAGATCCCTCTGCAGGGCTTTTCAATGCCAAAGCAGCTACCACCAATAAGAAAATGTGGCTTATTGAGAAGAGGAAAGAAGAAACTCGCAATCACCGTCTTTTGTTCCTTCTCAATCTGCCAAATGATCCTCAGGCTCTCAAATCAGTCAAGAATATTAGTAAGGCTCATTTCCTATATAATTATTTTAAATACAAATTCCAATAAATACAATAAATGTTAGAAATAAAATTAACATATAATTAATGAAATAAATATATTTTTAGTTCTCGTACTTCTCCGATTCCTCGATGAGGCCGATGAGGTTGGGATTGTGAACGGATACGCAGATGGGTCTGAAAGTGAGTTCCTTTGTGAGCAACTAGTTCCGGTCAATTCCTGGGCCCGAGTTCAAGTCCTTAACTACTTGGACAATCTTCGCGGATCGGGGAGTGAGGAGGAAAGCGGCGGACTGCAGAGGGCCATTGACATGGCTTGCGGACCTCCAGGTCGTGTCATTTTCCCTCCTACAGCTCCCACCATTGTTCACCTGACCGGGTCGGGGGTGAAGGCTGCGAACCTCACCGTGCCTTGTCCAATCTTCATGGAAGTTTTGTTCCTTGGGAGCGAAAACGAGGCGGAGAAGTACAAAACCTCTCTTTTGGCAATTCCTTCCAAGAACATTTGGAGGGTGGAGGTGAAGTCGTCGGGGGCTGAGGACGCCGAATCTTTCGCTCTTCGCGTCGCTTCCAAATTGTCGTCCAAGAAAGATTGGTGGTCTTTTTCAGACATCCTTTCCCAATTTTATCCAAGAGAGAAAGAACAAGGGAAAACTCCCGATTTCTCATCTCCTCATTGGAATCATGCAACCAAAGGTTTGGAAATTATTTTTTAAATTCTTAAAAGCGTTAGTTATAGTTAATTTAATTTGCTTTAAGTACTGAAACTTTACATAGTTTCTGATATGTAATGTTGTAAGATTATGAGTTGTCAATTATTTTAAAATCATTTTTATCGAAACTTGTATAAATTCTTGAATACAGAATTAATTAATTTCATTCAATAATTGCAGAGGCTGTGATCATGAGCAAAAAGTACGTGTTTCACATGGAACGGCCTTTGGGTATTGTGGCCATGGAAGTTCCTCTTGCTTATTTCACCCAGCATTTTACTTATTACTCCAACGACAATGTTTGCGACCCAAACACCTATGCATTCCTAATTGACAAAACAGGTAAAATTGTAAAAACAAAGAAAGCGATATTTCAATGATAAAAAATAACATTTACAGATTTAAACAATTTTACCTAAACCTCTGTTGAACGAAGGATTTTTTAAACTAAACATTTGTTTTACCCAGGTCGAGTTTTGGCCCATCCGTCTTTAGGATCTCCTGACACATGGGGAGAAGTGTCGGCCCTCATTCCTATAGAAAACATTGAAGTGGGAGTTTTTAGTGGGAAAAGTGGAGAAAACCTGAAATTTAAAATGTTAAATCAACCCTCTGGGTGTCATACTTCGCAAAAACAAGATCTCTCTTGGGTAAAATACAATATTTAATTAATATTCAATAAATTTAATTAAATATTTTATTATTTTATTAATTTAATATCCATTCTTATTTTGTATTAGATGAGCTATGCATGGAGTGTGGTTGAAGGCTACGGCTACATCAGTATTGTTGGAGTGAGCGGCGGTTCGTGTGAGTCGGTTGGCTGGGAATCCCCAGTTCTTGGTAAAACGACTCTCGACGTCCGAGCTCCCATTGTCCACATGGGCCTTGGCCAGCTGACTCACATATGGGGTGAGGAGGCGGTGAGTTTGGCTGCAGCGGGGCTTCACCTTGCTCCTTCTGCCTTCACTTCGCCGGCCGACGGTGCCAGCGGTGATGGTTTGCTCAGAAAAAATCCCAACCTCCATCTTCACCTCATGGCCTACATCGGAGACAGCTATGGAATTGGGCAGAACAGGGGATTGAAGCCAGGGGTGAGAGATCACATTGCTGCCTTGTCACATGCAGTTCCTGGGTGGAAGAGACAATTTGCAAATTCCACTCTAAATAAATATTTCCTTCGAAGGTGATAAAATAATTTTTAATTTTAATTTAATTAAATAATAATAACATATATCATAGGTATATATTTATTTAATAAGAATAGATCCAATATTAAAGGAATGTTTATATTTTGGTCATTCCATAAATTGGTTAATTTGTTGAAGAATATCATTTAAACTTCCATTGTACTCTTATTTAGATTCGGTGTTGGTGGTGGTGGAAATGTTTTTCTAATGTATCCTGGGTCTCAAGTCCGATCGTCCTTTCAACCCGCCTCAAGCCGGTGGTTCCGAGAGGCCGTGAAAGGACGTGGGAAAGTGACCTTTTCCCGTCCATTCCTTGAAGGTAAAGTTCCTCGAGTGAGTGTGAGCCAAGCGGTGTATGTGGGCCGTCCGGGAGCCCGATCGCCGGTGGCAATCTTCGGCGGCGATCTCAATGCTGGGTTTCTTTTGAAACTTGTCAACGACGTGGTCGGAGGATGTTCAGGAGGAGTTCGTTGTTTCCTCCTCGACTCTGCCGGTTTCCTCGTCGCTCATCCATCCCTCGCTTTGGGTTTGCGAGGAGGTCGAGAGGTGCACGTGACTCAAGTGGAGCCGCTGTTAGTCATCGACCTCCTTCAAGTGGGAGGTGCACTAAGGAAATATTCGTGTCATAAATTAAGTGCCTCGGCAGCGTCCCAACGATCGCTCCATCGAAATTACGTCTTTGCTGAGACGCTGAGGGAAGTTTTGGGGGAACATTGCAGCCGATATTCGATCGTCCCGGTTCCCAACACGAACCTCATCCTTGTAACTGTTCATGAAGCATGTTCTTCCCCAACGGCATTCTGTCCTTGTTCAACAGTAAGCGTATTATTTGAGGATTTAATTACAAGTATCTTATAATATAATACTTTTAAGCATTGGTAATTTTGCTTACATAATTTGATTCGTAATTGAGATTCATTTTTAATCATTAATTATATTTTTTAGGTTGACAACGTTTGTCTTAATTGTCTTCGAATGGAGCCGAGTGATTGTGAATGTCCATGTGAATGTCCTTTGGAACCCAGCTTTTGCCCTCGACCTCCCTTTGCCGCCATTCCGGACGACGTGGAGCCTTGCGAGTTCCCTGCTCAAAGTCTTCCAATGGGACCTCCGGGAAGGATGAGTGAATGCGGATCCTGCCATGTTATTACTCCCACTTGCCATTCCATCTCTTCACAAACGTAAGATATTCAGATTGTTAAAGATTCGAAATTCAAATTAATTGATTATCCTTAAACAATTCCATATTTTTATATTTTCCAGCGAGTGCTTGGGTTCTTACGATTGTGAATGGTGTACTTTGCTTTCCGAACCTGGTTGTGCCACTTATGACGACTGTTATGGTAAACCTAACTTATAAACTAAAATTATAATTAAATATTATAAATTATAATTATAGTGTTATTAAATATTTAACAGTATAAATCAGTTCATTTTATTAATTACAATATTAGTTTAATTAATTATTATTCATCCCATTTTAATACAATTATTGAGTCCTTTAGTAAATTAATTTTTTGTAATTGTTTGATTTCTTTAGGCTACAGTGGGCTCGGCGAACCAGACAGCATTGAAATCCATGTTGAAGAAGGGAGCGGAAGCCTCGTGGCCGTTTTTGTGGTTCTTTCCCTTTTTGTTACGTTCCTTGGGTTCGTGGCTTGGTGTTGGCGGCGACGGTCGTTGTCGCCTTCTTCCTCCTCTCCCGAACTCCATTTGCTGCCTTTGCAAGAAGCCCCCTCTGCTGACCCCACGCCCCTTCACCACTCCTCCCGGGAAGAGAGCGAGTGCGAGGCGGAAGTGGCAGGGCGGGTTATTCGGGCACGTCGGTTTCTTCCACCAAGATCACCGTTGGGTTCCCTTGTGGATTCCGATCACGGCTACTCGACCATGACGGGCCAAGAGGAATCTTCCGAATGTGGACCCGACCCTCCGCTCCGCTCCAGAAACATCAACCTTATTGAGGCAGACGACCAAACGAGGCTTATTGTCCCAGTCACGGTCCACCAACCGAACCTCATCTCATGCGATTGAATAACCCAATATGTGCAATATTAATCAAATCAGAAATTCATTTATTCTTTTACCACATATATTTCTTCGTTTATCTTTCGACATTTTCTTCATGAAGAATGAATGCAATTTGGATAGGTAGAGAAATCCTGGGGAGCTCTGACTGATAAAAAAAGCTCTTTTTACAACTATTTTAATTTGATTTTAACTCCGCCTTTTAAATAATTATATTGATCATATACATTAGATAAATATTTTAAATCTTGTTGGACAATTTTAGAAATGTACAAAAGTTAACTTTGGCAGTTTTTGCTATGTCAAACTCTTATCGTATTACATAGGTGTCAATCAATCCCAAACAATTAGATGTTATACTTTTTTACTATATATGGTACATACCTTGCCTTAAACATATCTTTACACAAATAACAATCTTGTACAAGTTTTTTAAGGACTGTAATTATAACTACATACATAAGCATCTGTAATTTTAATTAATATTGTGAAAGGTTTTCTAGTTCACTTATTACATTAAGTTTTTAGATAGTTGTTTAACTGATAGTAGTTTTTAGATTATTTAACCACGTTTTGTACATTATGCGATTAGAATTTATAATTCTTTTTAATTTTCATTACTGATTTTATTGTAAAGTTACATATAACTTTATTTCTATTTTCAAAGTTACCAATAGAACTTATACATATTGTAGGTGACAATGAAATTTAATTTATATGATTTTATTACATTTTATTTAATTGTAATTTTCAATCGGCAATGAGTGTAGATATCACTTATGTAATACATATTTATGTGTGATTTATTAAGATTTTGCGTAAAGTTGATGGTGTTAATTAATTACTTAATTAGACAATCTTTGAGTATAAGGAAAGGCCAAAAGGTAACAAGCTCTCAAATGCAATATACTTAATTCATGTAAATACAAATAGTTGTAAACCTAAACATTTAATCATTTTAATGTTAACATTTAACTGTTATGACATTTTAATTCGAGGAAAATGAGGAGTTGATAATTTTATACCTTGACAATGAAATAATTTGTTTCTATTTGTTAAATGAAATGTTTTATATGGATAAATTGTTCATGTGAAATAATTTCATGAATGAGTTGTTAACTTGATAATTGTTCATAAAAATAAATTTTATGTACCTTCCAGCCTTATGATAATAAATGTTTACTAGATTTTTTTACTTCACGAGAGTTTATTGAGCTCAACCATTTCGTAGTTTATTTACCACTATTACAATTATTTTTTAATAATATAAGAAGAAGAACACGCACATTTATTTCTTTACTGTGTTGCATGTAATATTTAATAGTATAATTAAATTTCATATATAATGATTACAATTCTTCTTACACTTTAGTACATTTATTTAGATATAAAAGTTAATTTTAATTTCTTGCTTGCTGCAACGATCACTGAAGTACGAAGTGAGTTTATTTTTATAGATTTTAGTTAATTAGACACGACGACGACGAAACACTTTGAGGCAGAAAGGAGAAGGAAGATTTGTCCTATGAATTTACAAACACCTCTATCTTACACGCTATATTGGACAGAGAAGTGAATTAAATTTTTAGACATTCATATATATTCATTTAACTAGCCTTTCAATTGAGAAAAATTGTTAAAGTACGAGTCTGGTTAAATGTACCTTTGTTAACTAACCACCGTGGAAATCAATTAAAACCCGGGTTATAGGTCACAAGGTCTCAAGGATAAAACCATGATTATAGTTAAGGAATTAAACCGAGCTTCAAATAAAGCCTTATTACATTTAACGACAGCAAAAGGAATTCTTCGGAGTTGTTTAGATATCCTTGGGTCTCAGTGTTTTCATATATGATCCATGAGCTCATATACCATGAGCTCTGATCATAGCGCAAAATGCGCCACGCAATACGCGTTGGAGGGATTTTGCGCGGCTGTTGTGCGAAATGAGAGCGGTTCCCATTGCTAATACACACACCATTGGTTTGATGCGGAAGCTCTCAATTTCGTCCAATATCCGCGCATTTGCCCATTTGTGTACGCAAATGCATCCAAAGGATATCCAAAACAACGTGAAGATCACAACGCTGAATCTCCAAAGTATTTTTCCGCTCGTCCTTAATTGAATAAGTTTTATTCACCTGGATGGACCCGCATTTTAACTGATCTTGTAATTTAATTATCCGACTTTAATTAAAATTTACTTTCCCAAGCTTAAGAGATTCTATTACCGAGCGAGACAGTGATACTTGTATGATATTATTTATAGTTTAGAAAAATGGGTGAGGAAGTCTGAACGATTCTTGTAAACTTAATGAGTAATCGGTAACCGAAATTCGGTTACCGATTCTACATACCCAAATATTGAAAGAAGCGACTTAATCCCAGTCGACAATGACCTAATTGAATCTTAATTGTACTCGTCAGATTTGACACTCGTATTAATGTCTAAATCTACTTTCGCAAAGTGGAATCAGCGTAACTGGATTATACAGATTCATCAGTCTACTTTAGCTAATTGTTCGTTCTTAAATAGATTTTTAATGGAGTTGGTAATTTAAATTTCATTGAAATGTTCAAATGGATTTCCTCTTTAGCATTTTTTTTAACTTGTTTCTAAATATCAATCTACAAATGAAGATTGTCTTTTAATTTTACAAAATTTTAAAAAATGGATAAACTCAATTATCAAATAGCTAATCATGAAGGGGATTTAAATGAGAAAATTCCTATCACATATTAATTATAATTAATACATTAATAGTGAATGTAACACGTGAGCGTTTCCTGTTCAGCACATTTTTGTAGCGTTCTTGTCTGAGATTTGAATTTTAGTTATTTTTTAAAGCGAGTCTCGTTGATTGTTTTTACTCTTCATTTTGCTCATCCCCCCTCCGAAACGTCGTTTTTATCTTACACACGAATTGAAAGTGAGACAGAAAAGTAATTAACTAATTAACAAGTATAATATTCTTTTACAGCCTTTTGTTGCAATTGGAAGAACAAATTGAGATAAAAAAAACAAATGGAAGTTGAATGAACAATGGATCAAAATTATACAATGGGTATAATGTACGCTGTACGCACAATCTCGATTATTAAAGAGACATTATTTGGAGTGGGTTGAAAATGTAACTTTTTAAATAAATATATCTTTAGCAAATTAATTGCCTTCTTTCATTTTGGAATGCCCAAAATTTAGATATAATAATGATCTTGTTTTAACCTTACTGACAATTTAAATTTAAAATTTTAACGCAAAAGTCTCCAATAGTGAAATCGAACAAATCGCTTTTGGACCAAATGGAGTATTAAATCATAAGGAGGAGAGAAATTCAATTAATCTTAAATTATTGAATGGAAAGCATCGCAAATTACAGAAAAGGGACAATTTCTAAAAAATATTATTGAAACATGAAAAATATTGTGTTTGAATGAGCCAAAGCGAAAATTTGTACATCGAGATTTCCCTTGTCGTGAACGAGTCGTGTAAATAAATAAAATATCATTATTATAAAGGTATAGAAAATAATACAAAGAGTATGTGTGTAAGATTTTAAATGTTATTTAATTATATGGTATGAGAAAAATTGATATAATTATTATAATTATGAATGTTACAAATTGACATATTTTAAAGATTTTATGTACAGGGTAGGATATTTATCACATTCAAAATTTCTACGAGGAAAACTTGAAGGCTCTTGAGGTTAATTGTGTTTAAAATTAAATGTATTAAACCAAAAATTATACCAGGATCTCTTATAAGGAAGCATACGGAGGATAAAATCTGATAAAAAGATGGATTTTTAAAACAGTGTTGGCGGGTTATTCAAATTTAACTAACAGTTAAGATATAAGCGATTATTTAACTGTTCAGTTCCTAATAATTTCAATACTTTTAAATATCAGAATGTATTCACACTGCGACTGAAATTTGGTTTTAATATAAAGCGCCGTTGGTCATTTTTAATTCCAACTAACACTAGTGCGAATGTTAAATCCTAATTTTATATTTAATTATCCTTCCTTTATTGAACACAGTATTGGATCCGAAAAGTGGAGAAAGAATTCTTTTTTCATCTCAAATCCTACTTTGTTTGCGAGAGAGGCGCTGAGATATGAAACAAACTAAGTTTGCCAAATTTAATTCATTTTACTATTAAAATTTAGAAAACCAGTTTAATTTATATTAAATTAGCTATTTCATTTTCTAATTCCTAAAATCGCTTCCTGTCTTTTCATATTTTCAAAATGGTCACTTCAACATCTCCCACCCGCCCAGCCCACAAATGAAGAGAGAAAATAAATAAAACATTTTTGTAATTCACAGGCAAAGATTAAAAAGGAAAGTTGAAGTTTGTGAAATGATTTAAAAGGGAAATATATAAGTATTCTTCAATACACAACTTAAATATATATTTTAAACACACTTAGTATTTGTAAATAAATAATCGTAAATGCATTAAGGTATATAATAAATCGTAATTAAAAGTAAAATAAAAGTTATTAGGAAGCGTGGATTTGTAGGTGTATAAAAAGGTTTAATTACGTATTTAAAAAGCAAAGTAAGATATTTCATAAATTATCATTTTCCCTATCGTTTACGTATATAATAATTAGTGTTGTAAATCTTAACCTCCATTTAAAGTAATATAATAAAATTAATGAGACAAAACTTAGAAATGAGTACTAATTAATGGTAGTGATTCTGAACGACAGAACTCATATAAATATATATATATATAATATTTTAAAACGAAGTCTATATATCTTATCAATATAAATTATACACTTTAAAATTAAAAAAAGTTATACAAGTAATGGTAAAATGAGGGAAATGAGGTGAAAATACATTGGGGCTTTTACTAAATAAGTTTGTAAGTATTCTACAAATTCTACTCATATGTTAATAGTATATAGAAAAAAATTGTAAAATGAAGGACATTGGAAAAATATATTTTTCTTTACAAACGTACAAATATTAAAAAGTATTTATAAATGAAGCAAAATTTCACCCAACATTTTTGATTTAATTAGGAAAAAAGTCTTTAAAGACCGGGACAAATTGCCCAAATTGAGCGCTTTGGGCCGATCGAGTCAAAAAATGAGGTGAAGGGAAAGAGAGATTCTTAAAAAAACGTAAAATAAAACTTCATTAACCTTCATCAAGAGTTAAAAGCAATTTTTGAGTAATTGAATAAAAAACCAATTAATTTCTACTATGTACAGAAACGTATATCAATTCCTATCTCACTGTATGCCTAAACTACGTCACTTTGATTATTAATTAATAACATTACTGGTTTGAGTTCCAATTACTAAATTACTCAAAAAGTAATTCCTGGGGTTCAACCGAGGTTAAATTTGAATGTAGGAATTCTAGTTAAATCATAACAATAATGTAATCGACGTATAACAATGTATTTTAGGCGTAATTGTCTTAATTCCATATTCCGTGCACTTGTAGGATTGGAGAACATTTACTCTACATTTATTGAATTGTTCAAGCACGTTATGAGCCACACTTGATTCATAAACTATAATTAGTTAATTAATACATGATTGAGAATTTTGGTTTCGTTCCTCTTAACACATATCCCATATGAAATGAGTTTTAACAAGTTGTTTAATAACTATAATTAAATGTAATTCAAAAAGCTAATCCTAACAATAATTGAAAAGTTCCAATTTTTCACTCAAGGAATTATGAAAATGTTTAATTTAATTAAAGGAATTCAATGGAACCTGAACGACAGGAGGCAAAGGTGAATAATAGTTATTTGATTAAATTTCTACTAATAGTCGCATAATGTTAAAATAAAGTTCATTATTTAATTTAACATTTTCCGGATGTTTCGATTGATTAATCTAAACGGACATCCTCGTATCAAAGAATGCATTGGATCTTTGGCTAAAAGTGAGCTAAATTGAAAGGCCAAATATGTTTGAAGTGTGTTGAAGTCTCAGATGGTCATCTTTGAATCTCTTTTTCACTCAACCTCATTGTTATTGTTGGCAATAGTAAGAGTTCCCATGCGTTCCTTCAAGAGCATCTCCACGGCAGATTGGACATGTCCGATTCGTCTGAGGAAAATAAATTAAAAATACGTATTTAAAACTGAAATTAATAAAATAATATTTATAAAATTGCCAACAATTCATTTAGTGTTATAAACTTGCCTTAAGCCATTTGTCTACGCATTTGTGATGAAATTCGTGAGAGCAAGGAAGAACTCGGAGCGACTGTGTGACCTCAAAGTCGCAAAGGCAAATTACACATGTCGTTTGTTCCTTCTCAAGGCTTTCCGGGGTATGGCGACTGCTTCCGACTCTGAACAAATGAAATGAAATTAGAATCTCAAATCCATTAGCAATAATTCAATTCTACTAAAATATAAATAATTTACCTGTATGAGGGCAAGGCCTCAATTTCGGTTTTACTCAGCCCGCGAGGTTTGGCTTCCCCAAGACGCTCAGCGAGCGAAAGGAGCGCCTCGTAATTTTCGTTTTCGAAAGCGTCGGCCGCCGCTGCATTTGATGTTGAAGGTGCAACGTGGTTGGTCGTCCCCATGATCGGAAAAGACCCATGATGGAAATGGTGATGGTGAGGATGGGTAAACATGGCCCTGGAAAATAATTTAATAATTAGAGTTAAATTAACAAAATAATATACAAAATAATAATAATGTAATTGGGCAATCGATCAATTGAAAATGGTTTTTTTATTTATTGTAAAATAACGCTTAATGGATTCTCACAAGAAATGGAGTAGAAATCCCGGGTAAGTTGTATTAGATAGCGGCGGGTGGGCCGTTGCCGGATTGTGAAACATCTGTGGCGGATTCGGCGGGGGATTTGAGACGGCGGGTCCTCGTGCAGGAACCCATTGACCGCCATTCCGCGGGCTTCGTCGTTGATGGTCGAGATTCACACGAGTCTGCAAAATATGCTTTGGTTAATAAATGAATAATTAATTACTTTCCAAACAATTCCATTTTAATATTTGACCATTGGTGTACAAGTACCTCAGTCGATGGGACAAAGACGGGTGCATGGGGGCTGAGTCCTGAGTGAACTCCGACATTGTTGTTGTTATTGAAATAGTTGGTGTTGTTATTCATCATGGGCCCCATGCCTGCCCCTGGCTGTAATTATTTAAAAAATATAATTTTCAACACTCCATAACTCTACGTAATGTAAACAATATTTAATCAGCATTGGACACACTGGATTTCATATTTATTATTTATCCTTAAGAAAATCAAGACAGCGCAGTTTATGGATATACCCTCTTTCTTTCGACTTGGTCAAAGTCAAAATAAAACATTCATTTGTTTATAAAGTTGAAACCTACATGTGTAATTACATGTACTGTGGATTGGAGCATGGTTAAATGAGTCAATTATTTAGTCTTGGAATTGAAACTGGAAAATAATATTTTCAAACTTGACAATTGCAAAGACGATCAGTTTACATTTTCTCATGCCCAGAGGTTTCTTATCGTTAACAGCCCCTAGATATTCTTTTACAGTCTTTGCTTACCTACGCTCCTTTTATTATAAACTTTTATCACTTTTATTGCCAGTGCCATGGAATATAATACTTCTTACGTACTTCTGTACATATCTGCTACAATAAAATGCTTCATATACAATAACACTTGCTGTATAAACAATTGGTCCATTTGAAAAAGGAATGACTCAGGGGTGTTAGTTATAACCCGGCTATACCAACAAAGAGAGTTATATTGTGGACAGCAATAAAAGTGAAGACTCGACACTTTTGATATTTAATACTAAATGGACACAATGCTTATCCATTCCTATCTCTGTCCATTGTCTGGAGCAGTAAGGTCACGTTTTAACGGATTGAAAAATATCTTACAGGTAGGAAAGGATGATGGGCTGGCGGAGGTGGATGAGTGAAAGTCTGCGGCTGCAAAATCGGTTGGCTTCCTCCATACTGGGAAAAGTAAAATCCTCCCGTTGTGCTCAGCGACCCGGGAAGATGCTAAGGACGAAGTTTAAATAACGAAGTTAAAGTTTCGTCTAATAAATGTTCAACGAGGGCGGAAGATCATGAGGATCAGAATCTTACTTGGCATGGAAGAATGCATGGAGGCGGGCCCGTGGGCGGCGCTGAACCCGAAGGAGCGGGTCCTGGCGGATGACAAAAGTTGTAAATCCCGGGCGGTCCGATCATTTGCCCGTGAGTGCTCGCCCCAGGAGGAGGAACCTAAAATAATTAAAATGCCAAAATAATCCCACCATGCAAAAGATTCCCTTTCTAGGGGTTTCTTTTTGGTAATTTACAGGGAGAGTGGTGCCTTCGTAAAGTAAAACGGTTTGGACCGGCATCGTGCACTCGGGGTCAGGACACCAACAACTCAAAGTGGGCCCTTGGACAAATATAGAAAATCGCTGGGCCGTGGGCGAGGAGTCGCCGGGAGATCGGCGGGTCAATGCGGCCTGCCAATAGGGAATCCACTCATGTTGACCGTAGTCCTCCGACTGTCGGAGAAGATAAAAATACTTGCAGGTTCCGTCTGATTGTGACACGGAGATGTATTCCGGGCCATCGTAGAGCAAATCGCCCTCTGTGACCCGATTCGACCCGTGGACCCTCCGTCCGTTGACGGCAAGGAGATCCCAATAGTAAAACCTCCCGTCGAACACGTATCCCGGCCCTGAGCTCAAAATCCCACTCATGTCGATGCCCAAATTACAACTGACCTTTGGCCATCGATAAACAAGAGGCAAACTAAGGAATTAGTCAACGTTATAAAAAATGATTGTTGAGCTCTATACGCACGTTCGAGGAAATTCAAAATGGAAAATGCCTAAATGTTAGTCGCTATTTGTTGTGGGGAGTCGATGGAAGCGACCGACCGCGTGGAAAGAAAGAAAGAACTAAAAAATTAAATTATATATTTAGTTACATCCAACTTTTAAATGTGCCCCTGTCGTTGTCCTTATCATGACGGGAATTTGAGACGGCCACTGTCAATGCATTGCATCCACCCTCCATTGGCTCCAGATTCCCATCTTGTTTGATAAGCTTCGTCAATCGCGAATAAGATATTGGACGAATCCAACTTCATCGCTCCATCTCCATTATTCCAATTGGTCACAATTTACATACTCATGAATCAATGCATGACATTTCGGAAAAGTTAAAAAAAATCAACAATTTTCTTATACATTCAATATTTCATAATACCTTTCACTAGTTACGATTTTATGAGTAGAGAAAACGTAGGTATACATATACAAGTAATACTTATAAATAAATAGACATGTAATGTTAATGCAAAAGTTGATATGTATTAATAGGAAAATATTGGTGTGTATTTGTAGGTATACGAAATTTAACTGTACTGTTAAATGTTACCTACAGATATGTAAATTTTATCATTTCTTCAAAAAAATATATTTAGTGATAAATATATAACTATAAATATTATGTATATTATATTAGTATCATTAATTACATAAAATATCTGTAATCAGGCATATCAGCCAATAAACCGTTTTAGCTCATACTTATTCCAACTAAATCAAGGCAATCCGAGTGATTTTTGATAAAAAGGTGCGACTATATTGGACCAATATTGGAACAATTGGAATATTGTAATAAAAAACTGAAGATTGGATCAATATGGAAATAGAAAGGAAGTGCGAGTCTCGTTGCAAATGAATGGGAAAAAAGTGAATACATCAAACAACCGTTGCACTCCCCAATTGAATATTCTATGATGAAGATCGTCGTTGCATTCACCCTGCTCAATATGCAAAATGGGCTGTGGATTCCCTTGAGATTCTTCCAATACAAAAACCATTATGATCATTGTGGTTTTTTTAAAGGAAAAGTGTGAAACATCCACATGTGGACCCATTTGCTAAATTTAACCCAGAGAAAGAAGGGTGAAATGGCGAGGAATCCCGGAACCGAAAGAAGATGACGTTGAGAGCCACAAGGCAATTTCCTCATTTCTACAAACTTTTTCCATCCACAGAATTCACACTTTTAATCCCAATCCCTACTCAGTAAAAATAGTTAATCAAGTAAAAAGTATAGTTTTAGGGCAGTAATCATAAAAAATTAAATGCGTACATGCAATTAAAAATACCTCAACTTGTAAATTATTTAAAGGAGGGCTGAAGGGATTTTTTTAAAACTTATATACAGACTTTCCCATGTTATAATTCCATATGTATTCAAAATTTAAACTAATCAAATTCTTTGGCCTCAAGTGAAAAAAAACATCAGTTTGAATCCTTGTATTAAATACCTTTTATAATATCAGCTTTATATGTTGGATATAGCAACTAGGTAATAAAATGGATATGTTTGCTTCCGCTTCCTTAAATCCAATATTAAATGTTTAGCTTAACTCAATTCATTTAAATTTAATGAAAAAATATTGTCCAATTTGCGGGTAAATGAACTAATAAGGGAAAAGGCAATTATTCAATTATTTGCAAATTTAAAACAATTTACATTTCCACAGTGGGATTTGACCCATGAAGGGAGAAGATGGGAATGAATTTCTAGGAGGGGTATTTAAACCCAGTGGTTTATAATTAGGGTGCCCAACGACCTTTCACATCTTTGCTAATTGGGGTGGGAGGAGTTCCCTCTGGGGTAAGAGCAAAAATTACCGGGAGACAGAGGAGCATGGCGAGAGACGAGGATGGGGGAGGCGACTGGTGGAGGAGGATCGATCCTCCTCGTCTCCTCAAACATCCACGCACACTCCCTCCGCCCACAACAAGACCCGCCAACGACCTTCGACCCTGCAGTTCCCCCTTTTCAAAAATCCCTCACTTTCCATTCCCTTCAATCCCTGCTTTTTTAATTTCCCCTACATTCCCCTTTAACTTTAAAATGATTTTTATGGGATTGAGTTAAATCCTCGTTGGGCAACATTCCCATTCCAATTTCTTTTTTACATTTAATTTCCAAAGGGCGGGATATTTGAATGTAAATGGTTCATATGGTCATATTATTTATTGGTTTGCTTCAGGCGTCTGGCGTCAGTTGGGAAAACTAGGAGCGGAGCTATTCGTGTTAAATGGAAGAATGGAGCTGGGTCGGTGGACCATACGATTTTGAATCACCAGCCGGAGAACCAGCATGTGCATAACACGAATATCCTCCCTATCTCTCGCCCATCCACATAGATGGTTGCGTAATTAAAAATGGGCTCTCGGAGTTCATCCCGATCCAAATGACGGTTGAACCTCGGAGGTTGGAATGTTTAGGTCAAACAAGGGTTTTCTTCCCTGGTTTTCCTCTCCGAGATCTCTTCAATCTTGGTAAAAGAGGAGACGAAGACTCATTTGCCCCATGTGTGGCTGAGTGGGTGATGAAGCAATGTCTGTGAGTCTCATCATTTCATCTGGCCCCCACTCAGTCAGTCAGTCAGGGCGAGGAAAGGCTCACCAGATCCACATGGTCGACCAACGTGGCTCAAAGTGTCCGAATTACCAACCAGAGTCCCTTGAGTTGGACAGAGATGATTCACAACTATCGACCGCCCATCCACTACGCCCATCCAACTCTCTTCGCCCCAAACTTCGAACCCGTCTATATTTATAAACTTGGGAATATTATATTGATGAGCAAATAAATATGAACAACCCTTCCAATTCCTCATTCTCCAATAATAATCCATTTACATTTGCCCATTTAACTTAAGTTTTTCCTTTTAAAAAGAGGCTTGTGTCCGAGAGGCATAAAATCTCCTCATGAGCCTCACTTGGAAGGAAGGGAAAAATGAGGAAGGTCTATGCAACCAACCGTTCCATAGAGGATTCCCTATAGCCCAGTCCTTATACCAGAGACTTCTATGAGAAATACATCCCTGGGAGCAGATTCTTTATACTAGGGAGTATTTGAGAGTCCTTATAAATATATTCTTCCTTCTATAGAAGGGAGGAAGGAAGGCTGGGGATGGAAGGAGGGTTTATTGAGAAGATGGAGGACGAAGGAGGGAGCAGAAAAGGGCTCCTTGGCCCTGAGTCCACCCTTGGTGAAAGTGGGAGATGGCAGCTGGCCTCTTTCTTCCTCACCTGCTCACAAATTCCACCCACTCCACCAGCACAACTCACAGGTGACACACCCGCCCCCACATCGACAAGCTCAAGGAAGTCCCGGCCAGTCATGGCCCAATCGCTCAATCCATACAAATCATCGAGAAAGAAAACCATTGGAGTCCGGAGCCTTCAGAAGAGCTTCAATTGTTAATGTACGTACATCAACATGCTCCACGACTTTGTGTCGAGATGCCTCTATGCATACGTTGAGAGGAACATGGAGAGACACTTGGGAAGATCTATATGGAAGGAATGATATAAGGAGATCCTGCCTACATAAATCCATTGATATGGAGAGAGATACATACGTATATGAGGGGAATAGGTATACACTATTGTAGTGTACCAGGAGAGATATGGGGGGAGAATACATAGGGAGATATATGGGGGAGATAGGGGTTTCTCACAACCCGCCTTTGCCACACATTCCGAGAGAAATTCTCAGGGCCTCTATAGGAGCTACGTAAAAAAGACTGTTAAAGGTTGTGAGTTGGAGAAGTGAGCGTGTGAAGTTGGTCTTGCCAGACAGACCACGTTGGAGGAGTGACGTGGTCCGTCTGTGACGAGGATTGCGTACAACAATCACAACCTTCGCCAGACACACATGGGCACACTTCCACGACCTCCCTTCGTCGCCATCCTCACATATAGGAGATCGTGGGACGGGAGGGAGGTCACTCTACCTGTGGAGCCCCAACCTAAAACCTGCGATTCTCAACGGACCCTTTAGCCTTTTCTTGGGCCAAAGGGGCCCCATGAAAGGTGAATAGAAAGGGTCTCCCTTTCTCTCTCTCGATTTGGATGGGGATTAAGAGGAAGGGTCTGGGGTTGAGCGATGGGCTAACGGGCCCTTTTCGGAGCAAAAAAGTGAGGTGGTCCCTTCTTCTTCTCTCCCGGTCCGAGGGGCGGAGAGTCAGCTGAGAAAGAATTCAACCTGTTTTTGCTCCGCCGTGGAGGCCATGAGGGAAAACTCCCCCTCCGCAGGTACTCCCCTATCCTTCCCATGTCGGATGAGATATATAACGGAGGATATAGGGTATATTCACTTTCTGCCTCGCCAGCCCCACGGAACACTTTCATTCTTATACACTTTATACGTCTTTCAGGCATCTTTGAGTGGTTTGAGTTCTTTCAGTTCCCCATGCCCTTTCCCATCCATCTTTCCCGATCCCTTCCCTGCACAAACCCCGAAGGTGGAGATGAAATGAAAACTCACAGTCATGTGGTTGTAGGGGTACGGCTGGTCGGCAAAGATCCGTCTGAAGCCCGAACTCCGGGTGCTTGACATTCGCCCATGTCTTCGGTTCGAAGGGCCGGCAGAGGGAGGACGAAGCACAGGACTCACAGGACTCACCTCAGTCCTTCGACGCTTCCGAGACGGGCTTTCACTCTGAAAAACCCGGCAATTAAGACCTGGCTCCCGAACGGCTTAAAACCTCACCTTTCGGCCATCGTCGGAGGACTGGGGCGGGCGGCAGTAGAGGGACGACTGGTGGTGGTTCATGTTCCCTAGAAAAGGATCATTTAGATATGCTGGAAGGGCAAAACCACTTGGTTGTGTACCATTTCGATAATGTCGATCGTAGATTCTTTCGGACGAGATGCCCGGATGGTAAGCTGGCGGGGGCCGGCTGTTCTCAGATCCGAAATGTCTCAGGCTCAAATGGGGGCTTGTCGGGCCAGGAACTATTTAATTATTTAACCGTATGAAATTCCATCCACACTCAATTCCTTGTTTAATGTATAAAGGTAATTTATAAATAAATGGGAATCTTTTTGAAAATTTGGATTTATTTACAAATTGAAATCCTTTCATTGAAATTTTGGATTCAATTTTTAATTAATTTGAAAATTGGATTCATTTAGAAATTTGATTTTAATTTTAAATTTTAATATAATTTAATTTTGATTTAATTTTGATTTATTATTTGGAATTCGTTATTTAAAATAAAGGATATGAGAATTTTGGATGATTGTCTGAGTAGAAGTGTGAATGGTTTTTGTACGTACCTGAGTGGAGAGGCTTTGGTTGTCCGAACATGAGTATCGGCGGAGTTGGAGATGGAAGGTGCGGCGGGATGTGCTGTTGCTGATGGTGTTGCGGAGAGAGTTGATGCGGCGAGTGCTGAAGAAAAGGGGAATTGTGAATTTCCATCGTCACAGGAGTGAGTTATGGGGAATGAGTAAATACAGTAAATAGGAAATGGGAATTACCTGGTGCGGTGAGAGTTGAGAGAGGATATTGGGATCCCTGGTTCTCGAGATCGGCATCCCTGTCTCTGAAAAGGAAAGAGAGAACTTGAGCACATCGCCGATTCACACAACCCCGGTGTCCCTTTCTTTAAATGCCCTCTGACTCAAATGGTTTGTGAGGAGAAATGGCCTGTGAGGAGGGGCGGGGTGTGAAGGGCCTCAAAGGTTCGAAGATGTGAGAGGAATCTCCCCACTCACCCACCGATGAAGTAATGGAACGGTGTGCTAACTGAGAGAGCCCCAACACCCTTTGCAACAATCCCATTATTGCTCATTCATTTCCTAAACATTCCACCATTTCGACCCAGCCAAGTTCCCCCTTTCAATCTTACTGGGCCCTTCCTTTTCGGGGAATTGGTTGGGGAAATCCTCCAATGCCCCGGTGGTGGATAAAAAGACCCTCCGAATCCCTCGGAACACCCAACAATTTATTGGGGAAAAGGAATGGGGGAAAAGACCATGGAATTCGTATTAGTAAATACACAATATATGTAAAACAAATATTTCCAATCACTCAGATCTCAAATCATATCCCAAATAAATTTCTCATTGACGAGGAGGAAAAAACGTCATTAATTGGAATGAATGAAAAATTCCTTTTTGCCTCTCCATTGGCAATTGAAACACTTAGGTGTCTAAATCGGCTAGGTATTTCTCTTGACCCTCGGGTCTCCAACTCCTCCATAGTTATTTGGGCATTCTGGAGGAGCAATCCAGGGGGATTTGGTGGAGGGGTAAGATTTTAGAGCATTTTAGATTATTAAGTAAGCATTTTAGAAATGTTCAACTACGAAGGAGTTTCCAACAGCGGGCATTTATTGTTTTCCTGGGGGAGTTTTGAATAATTGAGGTTTGGTAATTAGGAGGGGAGGTCCTTTGTCTCCTCCAGGGTGGTTGTTGGAGCAGGAAGTGTCCATAACATGCCCGAACTTCCTTTGGCTCTACGAGAGAGGGAGACAACGCCCTGGCCGTAAGGAACACCCGGAGGACCCTTCGAAGGCCTCCTTCACTCCACTAGAGGAATTTTGGATTGAAGCATCCTCCGCCTCGGCGGAATTGAGGCCCAGGGTTCGGGATTGCCCGTTTCCTCCAAACTGCCCGGGTCCCTCGGGAAAAGTAGGGAAAAACACACTGACGAATCTCAAATGACTCTTACTTGCAATGATTCACTTGGAGAGGTGTGAAACTGAGCGTTGTGCAACCGCGGGGGCCGTCGCAACAATGCCACAATTGGTACTGGGGGGAAGGGCCGGATCTCGGAGCGGCGGTTGTCTTCTCCGGGTTCGGGAGTCGGAGCGCGAGGAACGTCTGGGTGCTCGAGTGGGGGAGAACTGAGGAGTTTGCAGGAGGGAGCACAAGGTCTCTCACAGCCCTGACTCACTCCAAAGGCCTTGGAGTTTTTTCTCTCTTACTCAATGCATTCCCCTCGGGTTGGAGCTGCAGAGCGAGTGGGGCGGACGACGACTTCACCTCGCCTTCAACTCTCCCACCACTCTGAGTGTGCCAGCCGAACTACACGGCCGCCCCTCCCGCCAACAACACGACAAACACGCTGCCAACGCTGCGGCCAAGACACATAATCTCTCGGTCCGGAACTCGGGGACCACACTTGGGCGAGAGACCCGGAGAGAGAAAGAGGAAAAAATGCAGTTTGCCCCCAGCGCCAAGTCATCCACGTTCACTTTGCAGCTATGAGGAAATACACCATGAGAGCATATACCAACATGTGGAGTTAGGGGTATAGGAAGGAAATAAATATGAAATATCCCTAGACTAGAGTATATATATATATATATATATATATATATATATATATATAATACCTTGGTATATATATATAATGTACATACGATAAGAAATGGAACTTGATCAAATTAATATTATTTTCCTTAATTCCAATTCAATACGAAAAGTTGATTTCCCGGTTTTGACAGGTTTCAACTTCGCCGGGTTTAAATGTGATGAGGACTTGAAAGTTAAACGGCGAGTTTGTTAATTTCTGGTTAATTGGGGCGAAAAGACTTTTTCAAACTTTAGCAACCTTTAACTTCAATTCCAAGATCAATGGCAGTTTGAAACTTCATGTATTTCACAGGAATATTGGAAAATTGAAATTAGCTCTACAATGCTCTACATAGATGTATAGAGAAAATCGGCATATGGCGGATATATCATACCTGGTCATATATTTATTATGGTGATTTGAGCCGGATGGGCTTACGCATGCATGGTGCTATTCTCCTCGTGCATTTTCTTATATCTGGGAGATTTGCTATATGAGGGTGGGTGTATCTGAAGGCAGGTTTCGGGTTTGATTAAGACGAGGGGTGAATTTGAATGATATTAAATAATTGAGTTCCCGCCCGACATTTCCGATTTCCAATCATCTGATAGGAGCAGATCGATGAGGGCGGATTATTCGGAATTCGGGTCCGCCGGAATGAGACCTTTCACTCCCTGTTTAGTCGATGGCGTGGATGGAATGGTGGGGTTTGCGGGAGGGTGGATTCTCCCCAACAATCCCTACCCATTGTTACCCGCACCCTCCCGTGATTCACTTTCTCCGGGCTCAATTCCGCCACTGGCCCCCTGCAGAAGGAGTCCAGCAGTCCATTAGATAATGAGACGCCAGACCTCCACAAGATTCATTCAAGTGAAGAATTAAAAGGTCCTCAACCTCCCAATCCAAATTACATGAGATCCAATCAACCAACACCGCCATTTGTCATTTAATATATAACGCAATCACATATAAATCTCGTAGATCTGCAAATGAAAGTGCATAATGGTTCTTACATTGCGTACTCGATGAAGTCAAGTGAAGAATTGCGAACAATGGTTTTTGTTCTTTTCGAGGTCTTCTCTTCTTAGCATTGGAATTATTTGTAAAGACTCATTTCCAAAGGTGATGTTCAAATAGAGGTGATGAACGTCGTCGTCCTTCCTTGGTCGAAATGTTGGGCAGAATTGACGGTGGTGGCGTCGGTGGGAATGAAGGGGAGGAGACGATCGATTTATAGAAATCCTCAACCTCGCCATCCAAGGATCATATTATTATCAAAGGTCTAGAGGCGGAATTACCATCCATATGGTGTGTACACATAGTAATTATAATGCAAGTATGGGGATGATGATGGAAGGAACACCGAGGTCTCATCGGAGGTCAAATTGGCGGATGATGAACGATTTCAGGAGCTTTGAATTGATCTTCAGGCGGTCATTTCAGTTTCGATTTAAATGATCAGAGCCATGGGATGGGAATAAACGAATATTTCCGATTGAATGGTGAGTGAAAGTTCTGGATCCTTTTAATTTCATCAGGGCTGGGAAATTGGATGGCGGAATTGGCCATGTTTTTTAAACCTGGAGGAAGGGGAGATTCATCCTTTGAGCTTCTTCCCCTTCGGATTCTTCAATCAACCCCTCGTTGTCATAATTAGGGGATTGTAAAGAAAAAGGCGACTCATCTCCCAAGGCCTCACCATTCTCTTTCCACCCTTCCTTTAATCCACTTCCTTTTTTAAATTCAGAACCAAGGTAGAACCAAGGAAGGGGGAAAATGATCCAATCTCAAACCACGATTTCCCAATTCCACATTCTTTCAATTCATCTCAATACGCCAAGCTCATTTTCATCAATTTCCGCCCAAGAAAGTATCGCTTAATGAGAGTCGTTTCCGAAGGTTCGTAAATGAAATCAACCAGCCATTCCAATGGCGGATTTCGTCTGTGAAGAAAGTGAAGATGGGAATGAATAATTGTTGGCTGTTGGGCTTCCACCCCAGCGGATGGCGAGGGGGTCTATCTATGGCCGTATATCTCGAGGAGGGTTGGGGTTGGTATAGGATCCTTGAGAGGACCCTCATGGGGGCCTTGGTCGGAACAAGATGACTCTCCCCAGAAGATGTTCGTCGGAGATAAAGTCCGGGGCGATTTGAGCTTCTAACTGTTTTTCACCAGGAAACTCGTCCTCTGCTCTTGGAACTTCTCCTTCCACCACTCCAAGACCCACGCAACCACTTCGGCTAATATTGCAATTTTTCAAGTTTTTCCACTCCTAATCATTTCGTCAAATGTTGCGAGGCTCTCCGGCCCTCTAATGCAATTCCACCGCCACAGCCACACATTTATAAAAATAAATGCTAATTAACAGTAAAACTTTTGATTAAACTGGTTAAATTCCATTTAATTGAGAACATCGGGAGCTTTGTGACTACCCAATGCATTATTCCATAACCCATCTTAGGTAACAAATACATTATATTTATTTTCTTAAAGCGGAAAACGTCCAAATCTCAAAAGAAAGTAAAGGTTTAAAGTTTAAACTACTCATTAATTTTTCATTTGCTGTGTAGAGAAAACAGTCCAAAATCGACCATTTTCCTCAACTAAACTAGAGAGAATTTTGAGACATAGGGAATGGGCATATAATGGTAAATGAATAGAATGTTTCTCATATTTGTGATTCACCATCATTGTTTAGTAAATTGTGATTAGGCAAGTTGTATATCGTAGTTGTTGGTTTTGACTCGAGAGGAGTTGGTGGCTGAAGTGGGGGATGTGGAGTTGGAGTTGTTCAGAGAGATGGGAGGGCTAGATGCGCAGCAGAGAGAAAGTTGGGTGTGTTGGGCTTCGCCAGACGTTTCCTGCTTCACTCGTTCGCCCACCTCCCAGAGCAAACTTCAGTGGTCATGGCCTCGGCGATCCCCGCTTCGAGGTCAGAGTTCATCGTCGGAGGGAGGTACAGGCTGGTGAGGAAAATCGGGTCGGGGTCTTTTGGAGATATCTACCTGGGCATCAACATTACAAATGGCGAGGTGAGGAAATAACCCCGTCCTCTTTCCACTCGACAAGGGAAATTAAAATGGAGGCTCTCTGGCACAATCACCACTTTCCCGACCCTCTCCCGCATCGGTCCTTGGCCCGCCCTGGTCCTTCGCTCCGGGCACTTTGATCCTCACGAGGAATTTAAAAGAGCGGGATTCGGACCCAGTAGCCAATTTTCCACCCTTTGTTCATCTTCTTTTCTCATTCCAGGAAGTGGCCGTGAAGTTGGAGAGTTGCAAAGCTCGTCATCCTCAGCTTCTTTATGAAAGCAAGCTGTACAAAATTCTTCAAGGCGGGGTTGGAATTCCACACATTCGGTAAATATAATTAACATTTAAAAACATCTCATTTAACTCCTAGTTGAGATTCGTTTCATAACCCATTAAACCAACTCCTTAAACCTTTTCTTTCTTCCTAGGTGGTATGGACAAGAAAGGGATTACAACGTTTTGGTGATGGACCTTCTTGGCCCTTCACTGGAAGATCTCTTCAATTTCTGCTCCCGACGATTCACCATTAAAACTGTGCTCATGCTCGCTGATCAGATGATAGGGCGTGTGGAGTATATTCATACAAAGAATTTTATTCATCGGGACATCAAACCAGACAATTTCCTAATGGGGATTGGGAGGCATTGCAACAAGGTATTTAAATTATATTAACAAATTATTTTATAAAATAATATCCTTTGCTAAAATGCGATGAGCCAGCCTTAAAAAATTTATGATGCAATTACACTCCCATTTATTATATCAATTCCGATTCACTCAGGACCAGTCAATTGTTTATTTAATTCAATTGATTGGTTTATTAATTTTACTTAATTATGCTCCTGTTGAATGAACAACTTGGTTTACCATTTTAATGTAATTGTGGTTCACCATAAGAATCGTAATTTGTTTGTTTCCAGCTATATTTGATTGATTTCGGGCTTGCGAAGAAATACCGTGACTCCCGTACTCGCCATCATATTCCATATCGTGAGGACAAAAACTTGACCGGAACGGCTCGCTATGCCTCTATAAACGCTCATCTCGGAATTGAGCAGAGGTGAGAATTTATCGCCTTTTTGATTATTCATTTATTATCAATTTGAGAGTTTTATCGAGGTTATTTTAATTGTTTATATTACTATCTTTAGCCGTCGTGATGACATGGAGTCTCTCGGTTACGTCCTCATGTACTTTAATCGGGGGAGCCTTCCGTGGCAAGGACTCAAGGCCGCTACGAAGAAGCAAAAATACGAGAAAATTAGTGAAAAGAAAATGTCCACCCCGGTCGAATTGCTATGCAAAGTAAATTTCAAAATATTACATCATAATTAATTTAATTTTTATTCAATTTGAAATTGATTCAATTAACCTCTCTTTTATTTTAGGGTTACCCTGCTGAATTCGCGATGTATTTGAACTACTGTCGCGGTCTGAGGTTCGAGGAAGTTCCGGACTACATGTATCTTCGCCAGCTCTTCCGGATCCTCTTCCGAACATTGAACCACCAATACGACTACACCTTCGATTGGACAATGCTGAAGCAGAAGACGGCCGCATCCATGGCCGCCAATTCTCAATCTCAGCCGACCCTCCAAGCGACAAGCATCGGACCCAACAACACCACCGGCGGGAACAACTGAACCCAGTCGCCACCCCTCAGCCCAGTTGTCTCATTTTAAACAACAATCAACTAATGATTTAATTTTAATCGCAACCCCTCCTTCTTTGCCCACCCTTTTTAAATATATTCCTTTTTTATCACCCTCCCGGTCCAGTTGCGTTCAATTACATTATTGCAGACTCAGTCCCTTAAATACAATGTAAGAATAAACTGAAACCATCAAAAACCCTTTTTAATACACGAACATTCTTTTAAATAAAATGTAAAATTCCTTTTCTGATTCTTTAAATTTCATTTGCATATTCCAGCGCACAATTTATGAAGGTGGGAAGGCTTCGATCATGCTAAATTAACATCTTGATGTCAAGTAAAGCGGACGATAGGTTTCTTACTAAATGGAGATTAACATTGCTCTCTATTTTGCCTCAAATAACATTTTCCATCATTTTATCAGTTGGTGACGAACATTGGTTGACTTGAGTGGTATGTCTGGAGTTTGAGGATTGATAACTATATTTGAATTGGCTCTGATCGGAGGGAACCATTGTCATAAGGAGTAGCTGTTGACATTGGCCAGGACGAAGTTGATCCTTGTGGTGTCTGGAGATCTGTCTGGAGTTGGCATCGAGTAGACCCAATAACATTTGAGCTGATGTGGCCGATGGGGAGGTGGGGGTGGCGGGGGGCCGAGAGTGGCTCCGTCTGGGCGGTGGGGGTTTGGGCGTACGTGTGGGGTGGGTGGCAGTCTTGCCGGAGCCGAGCTCTCCACTCCTAGGGGCCAGCCATCTTGGAAAGAAACCCTTGCAGCCACCAGGCGACCACGAGGTCTCGGGACGAAGGGCCACGGATCGGCCGGCCGAACCCCGCCCACAACACCCGTGAGTACCCGCCGGAGTCTCCGCATGGGGAAAGGTGAGGGCGGACCGAGGTGGTCGTCTGTACATCGTTTCTTTCTCGGCAGGTCATGGGGAACCCTGGGGCCCTGAAGGATCGGCGACCTTAACATGTCGCCCAGGTGGTGAACACTCGCCGCAAGCCGCCAAGCTGAACCTCGACGAGGACGAGGCCGCCTCGGTCGGCCCACAAGACTCCCCACCCGACATGGCCGACGAGGTGGAGGCCTTCAAGCTCAACGCCCCAACCCCCGACCCGCCTCCGCCCGACTCGACGCCCAAGATGAGTCCTCAAGACATGGCCCCGGTCTGGGCCTCGCCCCAGCCCCCGCCGGTCGACGAGTTTTCCTACATTTTTAACTCGCCGGCGGCCGCCCTCAACTACGCCCCTGCTCCGCAGAACGGCTACTACTATCACAACTTTGCTCCGCCGCCGCCCAACATGAGTACGTGCAACCATTATCCTAATTACCATCCCACACCTCCAAATGCCCTTCTTTAACTCCAATCTTCTCCAGGCATGAACCAAAATGGGCCGTATGGTCCGAGACGCTCGCCCTTCCCGCAGCAGACTCCGAGACACAGCGGGGGGAACACCGGGGTCGGTCGATTTCCGCCCTTTGGATATCAACAGCAGCGAGGTCAGCTCCGGCCGAACATGAAGACCGCCAACGCAGTCTACGGGTAAGGCCCCGAACCATTATTTCATTTGAATAACTCCCATTGTAATGATGGATCACCATCGTGGAAGAATCCCCATTCAATTTTTCCTGGGACATTGAGGCCAGGAGTTTGGATGGATTCCATATTTCCATAAATAGCCAGTTACTGGGAGATCTTTGCCCGATTCGCCATTTCATATTCAAGGGTGTTTTTACAATCCGCCCGATCAGACAGTGAATCCAATTGTGGTTAATATTCACAAATCAATGACTCTCAATGAACCTATTTAAATCACTCTTTCCAATAATGCATTTCAATTAAGAACCTTCATTGCACAAGGATGAGGAATTAACCTATATGAATTTGGATATAGGAAGCCTAGTCCGACGATGATGGTTCCTCCCAATTTTCGGCGGAATTTCACTGGGAAGGGATCTTTCGCCGCATACGACGGAGGAGTGACGGAGAGCGAGCCGCTCTTTCAGGTAAAAAAATTTACTTCTCTCCCAGGGGTTCTCAGGGAGAAATTTTCTCTCATGACCACCTTCCACCAACTTCTCATCACTTTACTATTCATGTGGCCTCCTGGTTATTTCTTTGACCTATGACCTCATTACCGGAATTTACCACGTGTTCCATTTAGCACGGAAATGGAGGAAATGCATTAGAAGAGAATTCCATAACTCGAACTAATTGTCACGAGGAACTTTTACAAGGAATAATTGTGGAGCTGTATGGAAGGGGATTTATATATAATAAATGAGCTTATTGGAAGTCCGAATGTTGTTCAACTTTGAGTTTGGATCGGCGTTGGGATCGGCGGTGGTAATTAATGAGGGTTTTTCTTTCCACCTGGCAGTATCTCAACCCGAAGGAGTTTGCCAACTCGGGAGAGAAAACTCCCTCGGTTTATTTTCGGCTCTTTTCCCCTCATTCCACGAGACCTTGGTTTGCAGCTTGGGGACACACTCCCGGTTTGGTGACTCCATTTTTCCTCCCAAGGTTCTTTGATGAGCTCTCTGGGCGGAGATGGGTCCGATTAAAGGATGGAATTATTGAGATTCAATTGTTGGTCAAGGACTCCTTCAGGGTTTCCTTAAATCAGGGGGAAATATTCATTCATTCAATTTTCTCTCTCGAGTAGGTTGATCGGAACAATGAGAGGAAACTTCTCACATTCTCAAGACACGAGCCTTGAGAAATTCACCCAGTTTCACTAATAAGTTGATGCTCCCCGTAAAACATCAAATCCAATTTACATTCAATATATATATATAAATCTTTTCTTTGGTTTAAAACTCTTACACAAAGATCCAATATGGATTTATTGAGAATTGATCAATATGACATGAAATCCTTTATTGAATTATCATGGCTAATTTAGTTTAAAAGTCGTTAATTGAGTAAAGTTGATTAGGTTTGATTAGATTCCATTGGGTTTGATTAGTTGGACTAAAAGGCTATGACTAAATTAAAGGCTTTCAATGTCTTTAAAAGCTAATGGCATGACTATATAAAATATAACTACTATGTAGTATGTGTGTGTAGTACTATATTTATTACATTTGTAAGAGAAATTATTAATTGAGGAAACAACGGGGCGGTTGGAGCCGAGTGGCGGGTGAAGATCTTCCGATCGACCCACCCACTTTATTCCCCGAACATTCACACCTACTTCATCTCCCCCCTTCCATTCATTTCCTAGTCCCATCATGGATTGATTGTGATCCGGGTGAAAACTATATGTAGGTGGAGTTTGGGATGTAGTGAAAAAGATGAGTTAATGGACTAACCCATTGGGGATTGATTCAATGGCTGATTTGGATTTTAATTTAATGGTTTTAATCATTTGATTTTTGGGTCGTTTTGAGTTTGAAACGCTTTTCATACTATATATTGATTGATTGAATTCTCAGAACCGCGATCTGAAACTCCCATGCGAGGAATCCCCCACTTTCACTTTTACATTTCTCGGAGTGAATTTCACTTCTCGGTAGATATCAGAATGGAAATATTTTTATAAATTTCATTCTTCATTGTTTTTTTATACTTTTATTATCTATTGATTATAGTATCTCTTTTTATCCATTAGTGAGGAAATAAGATTTTTTTATAATAAATAGACTTATTTCATTTCTTTTAATATTTGAAGAGAATTAAGATCGAGGGTTCTTTGGTCTTATGGAAGGATTCTAAATCATTCCAAATAAGGATGATTTATAAAATGGCTCTAAAAATTTTCCGTTCACATAATGAAAAATATGGCCCTCAAGATATGGAGGAACCTTTCTCAATAATAATTAAACGACCACATGAAGAAGAAAATGATAAAATTCCCATTGGAAATCATTTACAATTAACCGGAAGATGCGTCAATAAAAGAAGGGAGAATTTTGGGATTCATCTTTTTCCCCCTTTCTTTCTTTTTTCCATCCGGGTAATTGATTGAAGTCCATTTGATGGATGAAAACCCGGAGAGGGTAATTAAGAAAAAACGATATTTTATGGGGGGGGGGGGATTTCTCTCCACGGCGGCGTCTCTCCCACGATGGTCAATTGTGAAGGGAGGGGATTTTGGAGCGACGCGGGTTGGGTCTGCGCATTTGACCCACTTTCCGAATCTCCGAAAGAAGGCGAAGTTTGGATTGGAGAGAAAGAGAACCCTCAAGGCTCCATATTTAATCATAGATCTATCGCATCAGCCTCGATGATGAACATTTCCAGAATAAAATGATTGACGATGGATAGGATAAAAACACCTTTATGAAATTTTTCCTTTTAAAATCATGGAGGTGTATTTCATTATCAAAGCCAATAATAATGATGATTTTGTTTCGAATTTTCCTACAATTTTTCCACAAAAATATTGTGTGACAATTGATGATAATGAAGTGGTGAGGGAAAGATTTCAAATGAGAATTCAACATTTTGATTGATTGATCCTTAAATGGCTGACTTTGAGTTAAATGAACCCTCGCTAATTATTTTGAATGATGTTTGAGGTAAGGCTGTTGAGTTTGTTTTTTAAGTTAAACTTGTCTGTGTGACAGCCAGACAGTGGATGTCATTGGCCTCCCCAACCGGTCACTTTACTATATTATGGACCCATGAGTTGAGAAACGAGTCTTTTGGGCCCAACTTGGGTCGATTGACAGGAAAGAATGTGGGCGATGGTGGTCATTTTGGTCGTGAACGAGATATTTCCTATCATCCTTTTTTGATATTTTTCTAACTGGGTTTCCAAGTTCCAATATTCCTATAATAGGGATTGGGGGGAGGATGGTTGAACAGTTACAAATAGTTCAACTTTGAGTTTTATTTTATTAGGAACGTAACGGAGCGGGGCCTCTGGACAACATGCGGTCACTGGAACAATATCTTTCTGAAATGATGCGAAGCGGTGACGAGCGCGGGAACCGAAAGGATGCTGGATTTCCGGACGGCCCTCATTTCCCCTCACCCAAATGGGCATATGGGGAGGATGTCGGCGGAGGCGGATATTTGCTAGAGGATGATCAACAACCGCCGGTGGCATCAGTTTCTCCAAGAGCTGTTGTGGCAGTGACTGGCGGAGGGGCAGATTCAGGCGAGCGATTTTCGAGGAAGGTCTTTGTTGGCGGTCTTCCACCAGATATTGATGAAGGTATGTAAAAGATTGATTTTTGTGATAATTCATATGACCTTCACATTTTATATAAAAAATGTTTATTAGTGTTTTGTGAATAATATATTTTAATTGAATATTTATTGTCTTATTTGCAGAGGAAATCACGGCGAGTTTCCGGCGGTTTGGTCCGTTGGTGGTTGACTGGCCGCATAAGGCGGAGAGCAAATCCTATTTCCCGCCCAAAGGCTACGCTTTCCTTCTGTTTCAAGAAGAGAGCAGCGTCCAGCAATTGATTGACGCTTGCATCCAAGACGATGACAAGTTGTATCTTTGCGTCTCATCACCCACGATCAAGGACAAGCCGGTGCAGATCCGGCCATGGAGACTCTCAGATGCTGACTTTGTCTTGGATGCCTCAATGCCACTTGACCCAAGGAAAACCGTTTTTGTTGGAGGCGTCCCGCGCCCTCTCAAAGCTGGTAATTATTTTTTTAAAAAAAATATTGAACAATAATAAAAATTTTGAGTGTGAGACATAATCTTTAAAGATAATCATTTTAGTATTTTATTTTTTATTAATCCTGGTTTACTTACTCTTAAACAGTCGAGTTGGCGATGATCATGGATCGCCTATATGGTGGCGTGTGCTATGCTGGCATTGATACTGATCCAGAGCTGAAATACCCCAAGGGAGCGGGGCGTGTCGCGTTTTCGAACCAACAGAGTTACATCGCTGCGATTTCAGCTCGGTTCGTCCAGCTCCAACACGGTGATATCGACAAGAGGGTGAGTTAAATGAGATTTTAAATTTTAATTTGAGAGAGACTTTATCTCTTCTCGCCCCTCTTCAATGACCATTTTGATTGGGGTAGGTTGAAGTTAAGCCGTACGTGTTGGATGATCAGCTCTGTGACGAGTGTGGTGGAGGACGATGCGGCGGTAAATTTGCGCCTTTCTTTTGCGCCAACGTGACGTGTCTGCAGGTGAGTTTCCGGTCTCCTCCTTCCGCTTCAATCCTTCTCCTCCTTTTCTTCTTCTTCTTCTTCTAGTATTACTGCGAGCACTGCTGGGCCACCATCCACTCACGTCCGGGTCGCGAGTACCACAAGCCTCTTGTGAAAGAAGGCGCCGATCGCCCAAGGGCCCTTCCTTTTCGGTACCAAAGGCCTCACCATTCCCATCCTTTTCCTCCAACACTCACTCATTGTTAGTCAACCCATTTTTTATTACACATTTTTAATAAATTTCAAAATTTTCTCATTTGCTAATTATATAATATGTATGTATATATTTATATATTCAAATTTATGTTCAATTACAATTTGTGTCTTTTATTTTCAATTGAAGAATCAAAATTTAAATTAGTAAAAAAAGTATGAAGTAAATTTGAGTAAAATTGAATTGTTTTAAATTCAAATTAAATTTTGTAAAAGTAAGGTAAAAAGGCTCAATGAGTCGATCAAAGTTGGTTGAGAGTTGTTCTTCTTCTTCTTATTGTTGTTGTTGAACTCTGGTGGAGTGAGAACTTGTGGTTCCTTTGGATATTGTAAACGTAGGCGATTGCCGGTAGCCTCTTTTTTAAATTATCATATGTAAAGTAAATCAAGTAGGTTTGTTTAATTATTGACTAAAATAGGATTTAAGATTTACAAAAATTGTCTGTTGCTTCCTTGCCGCTCCTCTCCTGCTCCTCCTCATGTTTGCTCTTTCTCTCTCTTTGCAGTCCCAACTACTATAGACGGCTAGTTACGGTCAATTCTCAAGTGTAGAGATTCGTCGCCATGTGTCAAAGTGAGCAGGTTTTTTTTGATTCTTTTAACATATACATATATTAGAAATGTATTTATTAGCATTTTTGAATATTAATCCATAGTTGAATTATTATTTAGCCCAATTTATGCATTACAAATTCCATGGTCAAACGTATATTTTTGAATTTTAGAGGGAAGATGGAGGTTCTGGGGACGTGTAGTTGATTTGCGTGTAGCGAAGTGTAGTTTGCTGTTGGCTGAGACGTTTCCTCAAGACCCCTTGGATTGAACCTACAACTGTTAACCCATTCTCTCATCAATGTCATCATCATCATCATTCTAGAATAACTCGACAGACCGTCATGGAAAGTTTAATTCAACCTCCTTGAGAATCATGTGACTGAGGAAGTTCCTCCTCCCTAACAACAACCCCTCAACTAAATGTGTAAAAACGGGGAATCGTTATCTAATCAAATCATTTTTATTAATATTAATTAATCATGTTAAAACCTTCTTTGTTGAGAGACAGTGGACGGCTCCCTTCGGAGTTCTTGTAATTGTTTTTATAAAAAATAGTCTAACATTTTTTGACCTGCCCTCCCCCCACTTCACATTTATACGAATGTGAGGAGTTTCACACAAAAGTGATAAATCTAAAGAATCAAAAGTGTGGAATTCTTTGAGGGGTATTTTTAAATTGTTGAAAAGTCAGAATCATGAATTAGAAATTTAATTGTTAATATTATAATTATGTAAAAGAGGAGTTGAAGGATCCGCGATCCTCAACTTTGTAATGAACTTTACTGTTTATTAGACAAAAAATTTTCATTTGCGTGTGGGAAAGTAGGGGGTGGGCATTGAGAAAATGGTTTATAATATTATTAGGAATTTTAGGCATAGTAAACTTAGAGTGATTTACATTTATTAATTGTACCTCATGTGCTTTCCTAGTGTGTTGACTTCTCATGGTTCTACTAATGTTATGAAAACATTTTTTACACAATTTTTCATATATTTATAACTGTTGGGACTCTCCCCTGTGTAGGAAGGGGCTGTGACTCACCCTCTTGGTCACTCCAAAGTCTACAATTTCACTTGTCAAAGTCAAAACTGATTTTTTTAAAAAAAAGTTAATTAGCGAGGGCCGCACAATTATGGTGACATGACATGATATTTGTACGGCCCCCATTGTACATATAGGAGAAATCTACGAGTCACGTGTTTCCCCCAAGTCGCCATCATACATCACACACAATACTAAAGAAAAGAGGATTTGGAGACATTCTCACGACTAATCAATAGATTAATGATAAAGAAATATATTATTTTTCACTTTTCTCAATTTCAACTTATATACTAAAAGCTTTTCACAATCAGACTTCCCCCTAATAATACTGTTAGACCTGTTCTTTTTTGTTACTTTGGTTAGTTGAGGTTATTTAATGTTAAATGAGAAATGGAGAGGAGGAGAAGGCTCAGATGAAGTCATTTTTTTGAATTATGTGTAGGAACTTCTCGCCTCGACGGCTTAAAAAAGATATATTTGAGGATCCTAAAGGAAGGTCTGGGGTGAGGAGATTTGAATAATTATTTTCTAGTTTTCCTTTAATGTCAATGACTAATTAATTAATATTGATTTATTAAATACAATAACGTATAGCATATATATTCAAATATCTAGATATTAGGTAGATTTATTTCTATAATTTTATAGCTCAGTTTATTAACTTGTTTTTTAGATTTGTAATTCCCTGGCTTTTACGTACGTTATGTATTAATTGTACATATTTCTTTATTATTTCATTTTGAGTCCTTTATTATTTAGCCTTATTTTTTTCTTGGTATTTGGAACTTTATATCAATTTGTTAATGATATGGGAAGTTTGGCGGGGAGCCAAAAGTGTTAATTATCAAATAGCAATTAATATTGTCTTCATGATGAAACTAATGTGTTTGGAAAGGAACATCAAATGAGGAATTTTTATACGAAAGTTATATGGAAAAGAAAGGTGGTGACTAGACACTGCGACTAAATGTTGCCCCTCAAGAACTGAGTCAGGAGGAATTTTTATTAAAACACCAATAATATTTTGAAATTCAACAATAGATTTCTTCCGAGGTTATTTTCGTTCGTCTGGTTTGAATCATATATGAGATATAGAGAAATATCGTTAGTTATGTAGTTAAATTTTTTTACAAAATCATTTTAAATAATTAGAATATATTTGGGATGGGCTTAAAAATTTGTGTATATTTTTTTCTAAACGAGGGGTTTTTATTTACAAATAGGAAAAATTCACATTTTTTATTTATATTCGGAAAATGAGTTTAAAGAAATATTTAGAAATGTTTTGAAAATACCTTTAGGTTTGTGACCTGAGGGATTTTCTCAAGCGCAGTCTTATGACTAGTCAATTTTTGGTCAAAATTAATTACATTTGTTGAAGCTCTCCCTTTTTCATTTTTTTTAAAAAATTAATTGAATCTTTCAATACCTAATATTTACGTGTAGGAAAATGATTTGTGTTGTTCAATACTTTTTACATAAATTGAATTTACACTTATGATTTTTATTTTTGAGGGTGGAGCTCGCGACGATAATTTTGATATGTCACACTGTGGTGCCATCAGTTTTTGATGATTTTTTTCTTGCATTAATTATATTGCTAGAACATAAAGAGATTTTAAATTCATTTACCTTTGTACTATTCTTTATTCCAGCCCGGAAAGGACGTGAGTTTGAATGAACCGCTAAAATATTAATGAAAATGCATATGTTGGGCCCAGGAAACTCTTGTGCAAGTTACCATGTAAGCCCCACCATGAGCATTTTCAATAATATTTTAGCGGTTCATTCAAACTCACGTCCTTTCCGGGCTGGAATAAAATATAGTTCACACTATGATTTAAACTAATATTTAAACTAATATTTACAAATTGTTATATTTCATGAATTCTAAAAATATATTAAATACATTTGGCTATAAGTGTTTTAGGCCGGGGTTTATTAAATATAAATAATATATTTATATGCTAGGAGATTTAATGTTTTTTGTCACATATTAGTTCCTGCGATGCAGGAATTTAAATTAATTTGTAATTGTTCTAAATCTAGTTTTTTCTTACCTGTCACTTGACCATTTTGTCATTAATTTACATTTGTACTAATAAGGAATCTGTTTTTTTTTCTTTTTAATAATTTACTACTCTTTGTACTGTACACGTAATTTACATTTATTTGCTAATTTACAATTCATTTTCATTTTTTACGCGAGATGTTTATTTGATATATTTTGATTCATTGATTTATTATATTTACTATTGTTTGTTCATTTATTTAGTCCTTTTTAATTGTTCACACCTCAAATGTCGTCATCCTTTTTTTTTCATTTTCAGTGGTTTTTAAACAACTCCTATCTTAAAATATTTACCTGCATCCTTTGTGCGGAATTATATATTTTTCCAGAGTATATACCTAATATAAAACTTTTCATCACACTACCTTCATTTTCTATCATTTTCACTCGCATTTGAATTTCATTTCTCACAAGCATTTCGCTTCCACCTTTATTTTGCTATGAAAGCTAATATTTGAATGATTTGCATTTAATTAATTAATTGACTAATTAACAATCCATATGACCAATTCCTTGCTCAGAAGCCCAAACATTTTTTAATTCATTTTGTACTTGCGTGAGAGTGGACAAAGTCCCATTAACATCTTTAGTTAAATGATGAAGATTTATGTAATTAGTTGAACTGAGGAACGAAAGACAGTTTCTTCTAATACGTGTGCCTTCCCCAACATTCCCCAACATTTCTTATTCAAAAGTCTCGGCCTTTCCCATTTCGAGAAGGAATATCTCATTTTATGACCTTTGATTTAAAGGTCATAAAATTTTATTTAATCCATTTTCATTTCAGTTCCAAAAGACATGTCACTTGAATGTGTTGAAAATGAAAGTTTAGATATAAAAAGCCTTTTATTTTCATCAATTTCTCATTCTCTGAATGGAAATTCGCCTTAAATTGACTTTTCTTCAAGAAACGAAAAACTGATTGTGAGACCAAAACCAATGGGGAAAACGTTTAAAATGGGAAATTTAGACTGGTGAAAGCACACTGTGTTCATTACCAATTACTGTGTAAAAAACAAACTTGTTAAGGTTGATTTAACTTCCTTATTAATTCAAACGCCGTGACTGGGGTCGAAAGAATGTAAGAACGATTGAACATCTAAAGTTCCAAATTGATATACATTTGGATCCCGAAAAGAACTGACTCAAAAAAGGATCCAATGAGATTCTGCATGGGGGTGTGGAGGGAGAAAAAAGGGGAGGATGACGTCTCAGGAGGAACGGAGAGATCTTTGTTAGGGAAATTAGCATTAAATGTAAGTAATTGCAATTAGGACATGTGGCGCGAGATTTGATTTAAACCAACAGCTTGGTGTGTCTTTTTAATTAAATAAACTACAATTAAATATTTGGGAGCGGGGTTTAGTCAAACCTCGCCCCAGGGTTTTAATAATAATAGTTCTTGAATACCTCTCATAGACTAATTAACCAATATTTGAACTCTTAGACTATTACTAAGCGAAGCTCGTGAAATGAGAATTAATTAAATGTACATTGAGATAATTGTCCCCGTTTGAAGTGAACGTGATTTTGAGGTGCTAGGAACCCACGTGTTAATTTCTTACCGCCGCCAACTTTGAAAAGCCCGAGTCGGGCCGACCCTTAGGAGCTTCCGGTAGGAATTTAACGTGTGAGCAATGACTCTCTGTGTTTAATACTGTACTTAAGAACTAGTCTTTGTATAACCACAATACAGTTACTAATTAATATTTATGAAAGTGTGCTAAGAGTTGATCCCATGAGGATGGTCGTAGTCGAGTTGGTAATGTCGTATATTGACACGTCGTCAAAGGAGTAAAATTAGTCTCTTGAGGTAGCCCCGAGTTGTCGAAACTTGGGAATATAGGACGAGCGGGGATTTAAACCGCACTTAAAAACGATTCTATATATTTCAACTTTGATCATGCATTTTTAACACTGTAAAAAACTGTTTTTCCGCCTTCATTGGACTCGTTTGAATTTCCAATGTTGAGCCGGGATTTAGCGGACAACAATTCCTTAACATTGTGAATGATGTGAGGTGTGGTTAGGAGCCAACATTTTTTATAATCTTTGGGAATGTTTTTGTACACCAGGGAATATTTCAAATATAGTCCATTCGTACACGCGACTCGTTTCAAAAGGGTTAGGGAAAAAGATTTGTTCAACTTCCTCTCATCCAGTGGGAGGAAGCGTAGAGTTATTTTACAACTGCATTTTACAATCTTTCTACTTTAAATACGTCGTGTGTAAAGTTTGTAATCGTATTTTTCATCTTTCATAAAAATCATAAAAAGCTCGAAAGCTCGAATATTATAAATATGCAAATGACAGCTCGGACTCGGATTAATCTAATTACATATTTATATACAAATACCAAATTACAATTAAGCACCTCTATAAGCGACTTGTTAATTACACACATACTCCAACTTGGGAAAGCCCGGGGAATTCGAATTCATTCTAAATTTTCCCCAACTTTTGACTCCCCTCCCCCCCCCCCCCCACAAAGGTCCGAGTTTTTTAAAGCCAAGGTTTCATATTTATAATTAAAGATACATTAAATGTTTGTTGGTTCAACTGCGCGACTCCACGTGTGTTGATGAATATTTTCTTAGGGCGCCTCGGGCCGTTGTTCACCCGAGTTTTCATATTTAAACTAAGGGATATCATTAATTAGCTAAATGGGGACTGTGAGATCAATTGGCTGATTTTTCACTTGTATTCGTAAGTTTTTTCATCTTTCTATTCACACGAGTCGATTGGTTTATGAGGGATTTCGAGAACTGAGAAAATTTATAATATTATCTTGATGAGATCTGGGGAAAAAAGCTTTCAAGTCCCTGCATGTTAAATTCCTATTAACTTTAACGGATTCCTCGAATCTCTCTAATAGTTAAAGTAGGTGTAAAAACACGTGTTTGTAATAAGAAAGAATCAATGAATAATTAAACTTGAACAATCACTTCTTTGGATATAAGTAAATGATTAGATGATTAAGCCCCGGCAACGCGAAAATAACGAAGGAAGGAAATGACGAGAACGCTTTGGATGTCATTTATTTTAATAAACCTTTAATTAGTCACGAAATTGTAAAATGACCCCCACGACACTTTGAAAAATGTATGATTGACTTGAGGGATTTCTCATTACGTCTAGACGGAACATTTGAATATGCGACCTTTTTTGATCCGAATGACGTGAAGACCGTTATTTTTTCCACGACTAAACGATGGCTAGACATTTCCATTTTTTCAATATTTATTTTATTTGCTGACAAAACGGCTACTTTCAAACATGTAAACATGCAGGCAACGAATGAGGTCTGACCTCTGACCTTTAAAACCCCTTAGTCTTTTTGATACGCCCAGGAATGTCTCTTTTAGAACTCCCAGTAGAAAGCAACGAAAGTCTTTTTTAAACTCTTCCGCCAAGAACTGATCAAATGACCGAGCCCGCCTTAAGAATGAGTCATTTTATAGCTAGCGCTTCAATTCCATATGTAAAATGTTTGCCTTCTGCGCGTGTTGATCCATTTCATATGATATATTTAATAAATAATTAAAACTTCACGTCATCAAGGTGGTTAAATCGAGCTCATTTTGTAGACAATTCAACTAAATATTGCCATTGACAACGTTTTCATTATCTTAGGCGGGGAATAGGCTCGCGTGTGTTAATATTAATTTCTTACTTAACTCTAGGTATTTCAAATAGGGGTTTTGTTAATAAATTTAATTATTATGAATACAATCTTTACCTCATGGATTTCATACGAGTTTTGTTCAATCTGGTGAGATTTGGTCAAAAGTGGAGGGAAAGTGAAATGATTTGAAGGTGCGTTTTTTGGGTAATTTTATAAAATCAGCTACGTGTGCGTAACATTACTTAAATAATTAAATCTACGTTGTATTTAATATAGGACGTTTGTAATATTTACTACTTATATACATACAAAAAGTGTTTAAACTACGGATTGTTAAAATTCTCGTTTGTGATATCATTTCTAAATTTTGACTATCATCAACTTCGCGTTTATAACGATAGCTGTAAGATTAAGATTTTCTAGCCACTCGGATTTATAACAATATTTTAGACCCCTCAAATGTTTAATATTAATATTAAAAAAAAGTTGTTCAAAAAGTCGTAATAGAACTTAATGGTCGAGAACCCGCAGAGAAGGAATCAAAAGTCCTTTAGGAAAGGCAATCATTAAATGTGTAAAAGGAAAAGACCCTGAATGTGAACATGTAGTTAAAACAAGCATGACATTAATTATTAATTAATTAATTAACAAGTGTTCTTTGCCCAACTGCGAGTTTGACGCTTCTTGATAACTTAAAAAAACATTCAATTGGTGGATTAGTTAAGGTGAAAACCAACAGTAGACTTATTATCGAGACTTATTGGGGCCATTTAAAAAAACTTCCAAAAATGGTGAGTCTCCGTAAACGAGTCATTCCTGTTGGCATTGAACCTTTCTAATGAATGACCTTTTCCACATTGCACACATGTATTGGTATCAATTCCCTCCTGTTCCGCCTCGGGATTCCTTCAACACGAGGAACTTAACTGGGGAAAGGAAGCATGAGGAATCTTCATTTTCACAATTAACTAATTAGAAAATCAATTGTGCACAATAGTTGATACATGTATGGGAAAGTGTGTAGGACAATTGATTGTTCCATCAACTTTGCTCTTCTACCCAAAGAGACTTTTTTCAAGTTTTAAAACTACGAAGTGTTTTTTAAGTGTCATCTTTCTAGTTTTTGGGAGTAATAAATTAATGTTCACGTTTTCCGATTAAATCTATGGCATTCATTCTCTTCATCATCTAAATGCACCCATTGTTACATTGGCAAAATTACAAAATTATTTACTTATAATTAATCTAATTAATCATGATAACATATATAATGCATTTAAGAAAGAACGTTAACAATTAATTGCAATTATAATATAACCCAGGGTTATTGAGACTAACAGAGTTGGAGTTAAATCCTGGTATTCATTTAGCGGCTTTTGAATTTGAACTCACCTTGTGCTTTTCCTTTTCTTCATTTCTTACCCTCGCCCGCCCATAGTCCTCTCATAAGGCTTTGGGTCATTTGGTCAACTTTGTAAATCGAGCCTTCAGTAGCTAGACAATCTCAATTGACATTATGGACCCGGGCGAAAATCGCCAAGCCCTGGAGGAAATCGAAGAACCACCTCGGAGGCGAGTTCGGCTCGAAGAATCTCCAAGACACCCTACCCCAGCACCAGCATCACGCAGTACTGGGTTCTTGGGTCAGGTTTTCGAGGAATATGATTCGGACGAAACTCTCAATGACATCTTCAATCCTGATATCGATAATCGATATGAGTACGATATCAGCACCTTCCGACTCGGTTTTCGGCGAAATGCCATTGCAGAGGGATCGCCGGTCTCTCCAAGCTCAAGCGACACGAGCGTCTCTTCCTTGGGATCACGTCAGCGATACAATATCGACGATGGATCTGCGATATTTCGACGGATGATGGAACCGGGTGTGGACATCATTGAGCTACCTGCCCCTCCTCCAGTTGGTAATTGAGTTAATTAGAATAAACTTTAGTCTATCTACAATTCAAATTAAATACACAATTATATGGATAAAGGAAGCAAATATCGAATAAGTGATTTATACAATTATGAAATTCTTTGTAGTTGTGCCTGAAGTTGTCGAAGTGAATGAAGTGATCGAGAACCAGGAAGTTGAGTATGCCGAAGACGAGAGTGGAACTGATGGCTCAAATTGTTCAATTTGCTTCGACCCCTTTACTAACTCTGGAGATCATCGGGTTACATGTCTCAAATGCGGACATCTTTTTGGGAAAAATTGCATCATCAAATGGCTCAAGACACAGGTAAGGGAATTTAATACATTTTTAAATAATTTTACATATTCCATTTCTCTAATATATTAACTTATTTCCAGCCGAGGTGTCCGCAATGCAATGCCAAAAGTCATACGAACGATGTCCGTGTCATTTTCGCTCGTAATTTGGTTGCAGTCGATACTTGCGAGCGGGACAAAGCTTTGGAGGCTCTCGAGAAGGAAAAGGCTGCCAGACGAAAGGTTGAGCTTGACGCTGCATGTCTCAAATTGAAAGTTGAGGTGGAGAGCCAACGGGTCAAAACTCTGGAAGACAAATTGAAGAAGTTCAAGGAAGGGCGTGTTGACAAGTCCCCCAAACTCAGCCCGTCTAAAAAATTGACTTTTAAAGAAGAAAAGATCTTCGACATTGCAAAATCACAGCTCCGGGTTGGAACTTACAACAAATGGCATAACATGGCAGTTATATCTCTCTCAACGACCAATGCACTTTACCCGAGTAATTCTAAAATCAATATAATTCTCAATAAATCCGTATATAAAATTACTAAATTAATTAACAAGTAAAATTAATGAATTAATCACGATTCATGTTTCCTTTCCAGACGGCTGCCACGGGTTTAAGACTATCCGTCTCGATAACATTGATTCTGGGGATCTCCAATTCCGCGAGACTTTCCTTACGTTTCACAAGGGTGCCGTGCGTGACTTGGCCTTCTGCCCTTCCCAGAGAGAGACCTTGCTGTCTGTTGGGATGGACAAACGTGCGATTGTGTCATCCCTCAATACGATGAACCCTGTCCAGACCATCGACGAGATTTCTCAAGTCTGGTCCTGTTCTTGGCATCATTCCAACATCCACACCTTTTACACTGGATGTGCCAACGGCATGGTAAAAATCAATTAAAATACCTCAAATTCTTTCACTTATTCCTCCAGGTCAGGGGTTATGATCTCCGGAAGCCGAGCCAAGTTCTGAGTGAAATCACCATTCCTGGGATTCAGAGCCCAATTGTGCGCATTCTCTTAGTCCCGCCTTCGACTTCGTAAGGAAACATTAATTGGAAATATTTATGTTATGAATTAATTTCCAAATAAGTTAATTGTTTAATTTCATGAGGGAATTAAATGAGGGAATTGGACAATAGGAACCCGGCGGGTTATTTGATCCAGAGGTCAAACTCACTTCATTTCATGGACTGTCAGGAGAATTTGCGGATTCTTCCATTCAATTCCCAATTGACCTCCGTGGCTGTTGATTTGGAGACTGGCCACTTTCTGGTTTCCACGAGGGGAAGTTCAGCTGAAGACAAACACCCCACTCACCATTTGGCAACTCTTGAGTTGGATAACCAAGATGAAATCAAAGTCAATATCTTGGACTCCACTCAGGTAAAATTACCCCATTTGCAACATATTAGTTTAAATACTGTTTCGGTATACCATATTTAAATTTAAAAGTGTTTCTCAATTAATCAATTATTAATCAAATATTAATTTAAAGTTTCCTGGTTCCAACAACACTTTGCTCACTCGCAGCAGTATTTGGTCGTTGGTCAAGCCGTCGTGTTCTAAGAGACCAACCAAGCAAAGGATTTTAATGGCCATTCCCGAGGCGAAAAATATTAGAATTTGGGACCGCGAGGAAAAAATAATTCCTAAAATCCAGCATGGGGATTTGACCAGAGACGTTTTTCCCATCACGACTGACACCCGAAACTTCCTCGGGACCATCACTCAGAATTCCTTCAAGGTTTTCTCTTACTAATTCTAATTATCTGATCATTTGCCTTTCAAACTCTACTTAATACTTTAAAAGGCAGAAATCAATTCATATGATCAATGCATACCTGATATGTTCATTAATCTTTATTGCAAGTGATACAATATTGTCAAAGATAGTTTTAAAAAAGGTTACCGTTGCGACTGCCAATTTATATTATTTTAAAATGAACTTGTATTATGTATTTATCCTTTAATTCCCACTTTTATATGTGAATTCCAGCCAAATCAATTGTGACAAGGGCTAATAAATTAATTATGAGCTGGTGAAACTCGTTCTCCTGGTATATTTATATAAACAATACTATCATAGTATATATGTAATTATTATATTAGGTAAAAATAGTCGTTTAAGATCAAATATATTCTTTACCTACAAGTGATTCTGATTTAATGATAAAAATATTAATGGAGAGATATCTGACTGAAACGGGCCATTTATGGAATTTATGTTACTCAAACCAATTAAAAATGGTCTAAAATGTTCAATTAAATTGTTGAGACCAACAGTAAAAAGTGGTGAGACAAGTTTGATAAAAATATTATAAATACTTATAAATGCATTTATTAAGAAATAAATATTTTCTTGCTCACTTTGAAATGAGTTTCATTCTAGTGAATAAATTGAAATTTGTCTGAGATTTAAAGAGTCAATTTATTTTATTTGATGGTATTGGAATGGTTAGTTTAGTTGAGGATTGAGTGTCGATCGTAGATGTTCCGTCTCTGCTCCTGCACCTCCCGCTTCCACTTCGAGGCTTCTTCTCCAACCCGGTTGAGTACCGACGAGGGCGGCTCTCGAGTGGCCAAGGAATAACTCCGATGCGGCTCCTCCTGCCAACATCTCACTCTCGTCAGTCACATCATTACAATTCCTCCCATTTCCAAACTAATTCCTCCAATTTCACACAAATGAACATAATGGATAAAATCATGTCTAGGAATCTCATGCTGGATGTGCGAAATCAATGACGTGCTGATCATTATTAGTTAATTGTGCTAGTCAACAAACTAATCAACGAGTTCACCACTCCACAACATAAATTAAAATAAATAAATGATGATTAACTAATGAGGCACTTAATTATAAATACTCGCAAATTAACTGGAATAATTAATAAATACTTAATTGACTAATCATTTCAACATTAATTCCAAAACATTCAGTTATGAGGAACGGAAAAGGAATGCGTTTTGACATTTTTTCTTCATTTTTATTACTCACGAAAGAAAAAATTAAGATTGATGGAAAGTGAGTCAGAAGAGATGTAATTTATTGAATTACCATAAGTTAGGTACAACGTGGATGATTCTTTCAAAATATTACAAAAAAACATTCAAAATTCCCTTTTAAAAATTATCTTTTTTTAAATATCTTTCAAAATCAACTCTCACAAAAAGATGAAAGAGCTCGGGATCATTTTAAATGATTTTACGAGCTCCTTTTTAAAGCTTCTTCTTCACCTGAGAGGAAATAATTGGATTAAGTTAAGGAATTGTCCAATGAAGATGACCGAAACTACAAGCGAAAAGAAGAGAAAATGCTTACAAACTCGCCTTCATTCACTCATTTGTTTTAATTGGCAGTCCAAACAATAGTCATGTTTCAATGTAATCAATGTAAATATTGTCAATAATTTGAGGATGGGTAGGTGATGAAGGCAATTAAGAAAATAAATTTAAAGACTGTCAAGCTGTTTTGTTTTATGATAGGAGAAGACTCACTTCTTCGTCTTGATGCTCCTCATACGCCCTCCGCTTGATCCGCTTGTTCAGCAGAGGGTCGAGGCACATCAGGAACAACATGTAGATGATGAGCAAACTCACCACCCAAATCACGATGATCACAACGACCTAATTAAAAAGAGTTAATTTCAATAAATATTAAATTTAATTAATTCCAACCTCGTCCCCAACAAACTCAAAACTATATTATCTTTGCATCATAAACAAATTAATATTTGAACAATTTTAATAAGCTAGAATTATATAATTTATAATTAGTGATTTTAAATTACTTTGATTATCGTCGTGTTTCGGTTCTCGTATTTGCACTGACATTTTGGACACAGCTCGCCTTCTTTCCCCTTCACAGCATCACCCAGGGTTGGCAAAACGACGTATTCGCACGTGCTAGTAGTAAATAATATTTAATTGAGTTTAATCGGGCTTTTTAAAGCCGTCCAACCATTTGTTTGGGGGGACGGAGGGGTCCTTCTTGGCGAAAACTCCTTTCCCGTCAGTGGAATTGAGAAGGGGGCAGATGCAAGTGCAGCGCTTGTCCTCATAGTCTGCCTGCAATTGAAAAACAATGGTTGAGTGTGAGCCCGACACGACCACGCCTTTGTGACTTACGTTGACGAGGACGAAGAGTGGAAGGAGGGCCAAAAAGGCCCTCAGCATTGTCACTGCAATGACTGCAATCTTATTTCTTTTTTACGCCTTCTCACTCAAGTTCAAAAAATCCCGGTGTCAAGACTAAACACAAGTTGAACATTTATCATCATATTAACTAAAGTTTCAATTTATTATCTTTCAAACGTTGTTTTCAAAATTCTAAATTTAATATAGAATTATTAATTATAATATAGAATCCAAATCAAAACAGTAACAAAGTGATCAAATCCCATATAAGATGATATTTACATATATTAATGATTAAGGAAATTTATATTGGATAATTACCTTCCAATTAAAAATACAATGGAATCTGAATTTTAGTTAACAGAGTAAAATTCTTGATTTATTTAAATATTTTGTAGTTGGTATATATTTAGTTAGTTAATTTAAGAATGTTGATGAAATGATGAATGGGGTTCTTTCGTTGATCGTTAATCCAGTTGCCAGATGAACCTGAAACAGTTTCCCAACGTCTCCAACCAGGCTCTAATGACTTTCGATTCAACCGAGATCTCTGTGAGATTCAGAATGAGGTTTTAATCCCCCGATTGCATGTCCTATTTGTATGTAAATGAGGGTCTGGAGAACTCTCCGGGTTTATATAATAATAATAATAATATATTTTATTGCGAGGAATGATGTGTTGTGATGTCAGGAGAGTCGAGCACAGCAAGGACTGTCCTGCCCGCCACTGGTGCCGGACGAGAGAGTTTGGGCGGGGGACGAGGGCTCGTAGGAAGAAGGGACTCCTTCACGGGCCTTCGCTTGCTAAAATATCCAATCAATTACCATTGAACCATCATTTAATTATCACCAATCATTTAACTTAATGTTCATCTTTAATGTTACTTTTATTGGGTAATTGAATTAAAGGATAAAATGGGAAGATTACTGTGATGAGTGCATGAGCGATTTCTAGGAAGAGTTTGTCGACGTTCTCTGCTTCTTTAGCCGATGTTTCCATAAAATACATATTGTTCCTCGTGGCGAAATCTTCGCCGACGAAAGTGGGAACTTCGCGGTCTTCTCGGTCAGTTTTGTTTCCTGGAATGGGAATTAAAGGAGGAAATTTTAATTTAAGTATAAATTGAACTCTTATTATTAATATCGACAAATCTTACCCACGAGGACTCTGAGGACTTTGGCATTGGCAAATTCCTCGATTTCCCTCAGCCAGTCCGAGAGGCAATCGAAGGTCGGTTGAGAGGAAACGTCGTAAAGGAGGATCAAGGCATGAGCTGAACGATAGTAACTAAAATATTAAAATATGATTAATTCAAAAGTTAATTAAAGAAGAACCAATTGAATGAATATTTTCATTCAAAAATACCTTTGAGTAATGGATCGGAATCTCTCTTGTCCTGCAGTGTCCCAAATCTGGAGCTAAAATTCAATTAAAACATTCAATTTGTAGGTCAATCCTAATGAGAATTTGAATCTCATTTGTTAATACAATAAACAATATTAACCATATCGCTTATATATGAAATTTTAAAATATAAGAACATAAATTGATTAAAAATTCATTAATTTCCAAACCTTCACTTTTTCTCCTCCAACTTCCACACTTTTAATCATAAAGTCAACTCCAATTGTAGCACCTTGACCTGGCGGAAACACACCCTGAAAATACAAATCAGTTAAAGTTCATCATTCATCTAACTTGTACAATTAAATAGTTGTTTGTTTTCCTCCTACACATCCACTTCAATAACATTTGTATTTTTTAATATCAATAAGTCGATGACTTTTATGAGCAAAAAGGATGAACCATATCTTATCTTGTGGTATTTATATAGAAAACAATGTGGATTTCAAATAATCTCTCAATGCAATGAGTTTTGCATTCAACATTGGCCGTAAACTTGACCAATTGATAATTTCGATCATTTGTCAACAAATGTAATGTTGGGGTTGAAGAGGTTTAAAGCTCCAATCCCCAACTGTCTCGAGTGGAAAGGAATGGAGGCTGACCTGTGTGAACCTCCGGACGAGACAGGTCTTCCCGACCCCGGCGTTCCCGACCAGGACGACCTTGAAGAGGAAGTTGTAATCCTCCATGTTGGAGGTGTCGTACCGCAAGAATGGTCACGACGGCCTCCGGCCGAGGAGGAGCAAAACCTCCCTACCCACGACTCATACCCAAATACCCAGAGATGAAAATCCACACGAGCAGGCGCCAGGAAAGAAATCAAAGGATGCGGAATTTCATGTCTTTATTTCTCATTGAGTCATTAATTAATTGTTAGTAAATAGAGTTATCAATTAGTAAAAGAATGTTGGTATTCAAATGGTAATCAATGGTTCTTGTCCTTCACTTCGGAAAACCGCTCCCCTTTGGTGGAAACGACTTGGGAATCGCGGTATCGGACCAGTTTCTTGGGAGCTGCCTTCAAAGGCCCGGGCTTGTACTCTTTCGAGTCCTCGGCCTCGTCCACGAACCCATATCGGGCGACGATCCGAGCCCGAACCTCGCCCTCGTCCACTTCCTTGTTCTTCCCGCCCCCTGCCGAGGTTCCTCCTTCACGCCAAATGGAATTCGATGTCTCGGCGTCGAGCAGGACGAGACCGACAGCTCGGTCCACATCGCCACCCGCAGTTGCAAGATAAAAACATCCGCGACGACGAGTGAGCTCGGGGAAGACTTCCAGCAGCCGATGTACGTTCTCGTCCTCTTCCTCCTCCTCCTCTTCCTCCTCCTCGATCAGCTGGGTCTGCTTGGTGGTCCGGGAGGGAGGGTCCAGGGCCGCGAAGACATCGGCGAGATCGGGTGTGTGGGAGAAGTTGGCCGAGGGCGGGGGCTGGTTCAGCGACTCGACCCAGGCACTGAGAGTTGTCAGTGGGATTTCCTCGAACCCGGGCACGTAGGCTGCGAGGAAGTCGGAGAGGATGGCCGGGGCCTCTGGGTCGGAGAGGAGACAGGAGATGTAGTTGATGGCCTCTTCGTCCAAGGCCCTGGAAATGGGCTGTGAGGGACGGCGGGCCTGGCGGGGACTTACGTGAGATCAGGAGAGGAGATGTGGTCGGCGACGAGGGACGCGATCGCCTCCCGAACCTTCCGCCACTCCATAAAAGACAAACATGGGCGGCCGCCGTCGAGAACTTCAGATCCTCCTCCGGAGAATGCCAATGAAGGACTGCGCAGAGGGACCCATCACACCATCCTCATCGCCCCATCTACTCAACCCAGGAATAAACCTGTGGATTGCGACCTTCGACCCCGCCGACCCGCCACTCTCAACTCCATCCATCCTCCTTCCTCATCGAGACCGTAAATGACCAACGAGGGCAAAGATACTTTACAATGTCTCATGTTTCTCCGATCTTCCCCATTCCTCCTCATTGCCTCATTTCTCTCATCAATACCTTCCATATAATATAAAATACTTTTATATATCTTCTTCAACTTCCTCGGCTCTTAAATCCTTTTAAACTCCATATCAGTATATCCTTATCAAGCTTGTAATTATCCATATGAATATTTAACTTAAAGTTAATTAAGACCCTAATGGCCAAATTAAACTAATAAGCGTAAAAGTTCATATTAAAAGAGTCAAATGAATTTGAACCATTCCAGTTTTGTTGGTCAGTGGTAAATAAATAAATATGGGTTTAATATTAGTGCATGGATGTATGAAATTTCAAATCGGGTTGACCATTTGATTATTTGTATAGATATGAGAGTCATGTGAGGGATGACAAGATGAGTAATGAGGTTGATCGCTGGGTTTCGGTCCCAGGCTTGGACTCCCAGGGCTTAAAGGATGGACATTGTGGAGTCGGAGGGATTTTACGAGGGATCCGGTTGAGTGACGTCGTGTCTTGTGAGTCTCTCCGCCCTCAATTCTTTTGAGGGCAACGGCCGGACCTTCCCGACCCTCCGCCGGATGGTGAAACCTCCGTTGTTCAAAACTCTCTCTCCCACACACACACTTTTTTACAACCTCCTCCGACTCATTAGCAACTCACATGACCCCAACTCACCAACTAGGTCACAAACACAAAATCCCATGCTAAATTGTCATTCTCCTCTTTTTCAATAAAACATGCCCATATAATATCAACTATTATAAATATATGGATAGCTAATATATATTATAATAGGTAACGAGAAAATTCACCAAATAAGATCAGTTAATTAATAAAAGTTTAAATAGTAAAAAAATAGAAGTTGATCTTCGTTTATTTGTATTGATAATTGGAGCACCCATTGGATATTAAAAAGACATTGGTATATGTTTTCAACAAGTTCATAGAGAAACTACTGATACGATATCTCTACAAGAAATACACATACATAAATATGTATTGCATGTTATATCTAATACATAAAAATACTTATTTTGCCAAATGTGTTTAGGTTTTAATATATTGGGAAGTTACATTTAATGACCGTGGTTTAAAAACCCTTTTGATATTGCAAGCTCCTCTTATCAAGTTGAAATATAAAGGCTACAAAATTACGAAATTATTAAAAAAATTTATTTGTTTGTTGGTGTATTTGAGAATTCCAGATTATAATAATACATACGGCGAGTCCAACATTGTTAATATTTATGTCTATTTTGTATATGGTATATTTATGACACTTGTATTAACTCAAAGCTTAAAGGTACATTTATATGGATATAATAAGCATAATAAGATGTGGAAAGGCAATTTGATTAATTAACCATACGACAGTATATTTCATATCACGAGTATTATATGGGAATTAACAATATGAATCAATTTGACTAGCGAGATCAATTTTATTTTTTACCGTTACTAGAGATTTGCCAAATTAATCAATTATTTAATTTATTATTAAGATGTAATTGAACTTATCACAAATATTGGGGCAAAATGAGTAATGTAATTTTGAAGACCAATGCACATTCATTATCTTTGTACTTTCAAAGAAAAACGTTGAAATTTTCTCAAACATTTAACTCTTTTTGTTAAAGAAACTTTTATAATTAATAAAATAATTAACAAATTAAGTTTTATTTCAATATGAATAAGATTGAGTTGTCATTAAAGAGTATACAGAATAGAAATTTATTTAAAAAACGGAAAGACAACATATTCAACCACAGTAATGTTAAATACAAGAAACTGGTGAATTCACAAGAAGCCTACGTGAAAAAATCAGGAACTCGTGTGCCTGCTAAGAAGCACCCAACTGACGTATAAATAAAAATCATTAATTGAAACCCAGGGAAATTTTTGTATAATTATGAATATGATTAAACATAATTTACTATTGTTTATAAATAATTATAGAAAAAGTAAAATAACGTTTGTATTCAGGATTTTCAATGTGGGACAAGATGTGTTCGATCATCCCATCGACAAACGAGGATTTTGGAAAGCTTTGGATTCAGAATTATTTGATGTGTTTTATATTTAACTATACTTTTAAACTTTCCTATTCACATTGTAAAATTTTTGTGTTTATTTTACTTTTGATGTTTAAAGGAAATTAGTTATTACTGTACTATCATTAAAACATTATAAAAGACACGCTTCATAAATTAAAAATAATTTGAATCTTTAGAAACGCTTAAAATAAAATTCATCTCGCGAGTCATATTGTTAATTCCCATATATATGTAATTGGTGGTCGATGTTTGTATGTATGATTCAATGTAATAAAGTTGGTTTGTTCCACACGTGTGTGAAATGTCGTCTGGGTTGTCCGGCTGGTTCCAACGAGAGTGGGAAATGAGGGTGGTTAACGGTGAGTCCCGGGTCACAAGGCGACGTCTCGAAGTTTGTGGAGTCTGTCATGAGAGGCGGCCCGACGAACCACCCACTCACCTCCCCACACGTCCCCGCCAACGTCCCAAAGCGACCGCGACCGGACCATCCTTGACCCGCCCGGAATCCCCGAGGGCAAATGAACCGACTCCCACCCCATCTCACATCCCCCGACCCGGAGCGTCCCTTGGACGGACCCCCGCATTGACCGCATCGAGGACCCCATGGACTTCCCCATCGACCTGTCCATGGATCGTCCGATCGATCTCCCCATGGACCTCCCGATGGACACAGGGCTGTAAACGCTCAACATGCTCCCTCGACGACTCAGAGGAGCCGGCGGGGGGTAGAAGTGATGGGAGCGGGAAATGGCCGCCACTAGTGCAGCGTCCCGCTCCATCACGTATAATGAGACCACAGCGACGGAGCCGGACAAATTGCAGATGGCCCGGACTGCCCAAGCAGCAAGGTGGCCCCCGGACTCCCGCCATTCAAAGAGGCAGAGGAAGAGGACGAGGCCAGCCTGGAGGGAACGAGTCATTAGTCTTTATCTGGGAGATAAAAAAAGAACCTCGGGGAAGAAGGAGACGGCGGTGAGGAGAGTCCAAGCCACGAGGACATTCTGCTCATGCTGAATACAAAATTAAAGTTCCTTAATTACTTTCACGTCTTACATTTGACTTCAAGAACGACTGGAACTTCTCATTTCTCCCCGTCAGTTGGCCAAGTTTAAACGTGCCCTTTATCTCTATATGTAAAAGATGTTCCCTTGCTCTCCACATTGAGGAGGCCTAAAATGGCTTTAAAATGCCTCTTGTATTGGACACGACCCTTCATCGTCTTTTAATGGTTTTCAATGAGAAAATTTAAAATAAACTGACTTATTAATAACTGACGAAGGCATAAATTTTTTAATCTTTTGTCATTGAAGAATAATGTGGACGGTTTTTAATTCCTGCTCCTCAATCTAGTGAGTCATGAGAAAGTGTATTTTTATATTTATTTATTAAAGAGCTATTGTTAAAATATGTTGAGGAATGGAAAGCGTCTGGTTGGTTTAATTGGGATTTATGACAAATGTTTGACTAGAGGGATGTAAAAATTTTGGACGACCTTCCGATGAGCCCGAGTTAAAAAAAGGAGGGGTGAGGGTGGGGAAGCCCGGCGGACTCCTCGTTCCGCTCCCGTCACTTTTTCTCAGAACTCTTAATCCTCATCTTTTAAAGACCTTTTTTAAGACCTTTTCCACGGGCTCATACTAATAGGATTGAGGAATTTATTTCCACTTCCAAACTCACCACTTGACCATAATGAATCTATTCAAAACTAGTTAATTTAAAAAAAATAATTTTTTTCTATATGGTGGTAAAATATGAAATAAAAAATTAAATAGTAATTAAAATTGTTGAAATGAAATTAAAATTACGAGCAGCGTCCCTGCCAGGAGAGCGGCTGCAGAAGCGGCGAGAATTGCAAACAGCCCCGCGAGGGCCAGGGCCGGCAAGGACTCGTGGGCGTGCGGGAGGATGAACACCAGCGACCCGCCATACGCCACCTGGACCAAACTGTTAAAATCCGGGTAGGACGAGGAGGAGACTGACGAGGGCGGCGGCCGCCGTGGCGACGGAAGCCTGTCGGAGGGAAAAGCAGAAGCACTCGCGTAGGAGGCCCATCGACTGACTCCAACTCCGGTTCCCATCATTGTCGAGTTTCCCTCGTGGGAAGCGGAAGCCGCCACTTCCGGCCCGAACTTCCCGACCATTGTTCCTCGCATTCGTCCATTAATTGAAGAGGGGATTTGAATGGGGACGTTTGGATTGGCGCGGAGTTGTGTGTGGGCCACGCCGGAGTCGGCCGTGCGAGGGACGGACTTCGTCTCTCCTACACGACTCCGACCCCACTACTCCTGCGCACTGCCCAAAACCCATCGGCCCCGACTTCGGTTCCCTGCGGCCGCGACCCTCCCCGCACTTTTTTTTCGCCCGTACGCCTCCGCCCGAGGGCCCCGACCCTCCTCGGAGGATGGGCGGGCGGAGAGGGCCTGGGGTTGAGGGTTTGGGCCGCGAGGGTGTCCGGAAGGGCCGTGTTGGCGGGGCGAGAGGGTGGCGGACGAGGGGAAAGAAGGTCCAGGAGGCAGGTCCGTCGTCTACCTCGTCGGCTCCACGTCCGTGTGTTCGGTAGACGGAGTCCTACGCACATCGTCCGCCATTGTAGACAACACGACTGTCCACAATCATGTCGGAACGAGGCGAGAGTTCGAGCGAAGGGCGGCCGCCGATTCGGGTCAAAGCGAAGGTAAACAAGTCCCGGGTTCTCCTTCAGGTGTCTAACTTGTTCTTGGTGGGGGCGAAAGGCGGGAAGCAGCAGCGGTGCGAGCGGAGGACCGAGGGACGCCGACCAGTTCAACATACGCTGGAACAACTACACGGCCGTCCTCCAGTCCGTCTTCCGCAAACTCCTGTCGGGTGAGCAGTTCGTGGACGTGACACTGAGCTGCGAGGGAAAAAGCATCAAATGTCACCGGGTCATCCTCTCCGCCTGTTCGACGTACTTTGAACGCGTCCTCACAGACAACCCCGCCCCCCATCTCGTCATCCTCATTAAGGACATGAAGTTCTGGGAGCTGGAGGCCCTCGTCACCTTCATGTACAACGGGGAAGTGTCGGTGAATCAGAATAAGCTCGCAGGGCTCGTCAAGGCCGCCGAGAGCCTCAAAATAAAAGGGCTCGCCCCGGACGCTTCCAGAGCTGAAGGTGACCGCATTGACGATGACGACATCGAGGAATATCAAGAAGACGATTTGACTCACTCGCTTCTTCGCCCAAATTTGAAAGCGGCTTTGAAACGACAACGACCCCCAGCTCCTTTACCCAAACTCGTCAAAATGCAGAAGTTGGAGAGATCCAATGGTCCGGATAATAGCCGTAAGTGTCTTTAAAATCCCAAGAAAATCCCATTCATTTTATAATTTATTTTTTATCCAACGAGTTGTTGTTTTCTAAATCTTGCGAAATGATGTCAGGCTTGTCAAATGTCAGTGGAGGAGAATCTTCGATGGTGAAGGAGGAAATTGACGAAATGGAAGTTGCAGACCCTGGAGGAGAAGAAGAAGGCGATTCGGATGGCGGAATCGAGCCCGAAGTCGCCGATGACGGTGGCAGTTCATCCGAGGTAATTTTTCCAAACCATTATCTCAGTGGGTGTTTTTCCCATTCCAGTTTCTAATGGTTTTTTATAGGTTGAAGACGGCTCCGGCGGCTTATCTGGTAAGTCCCTACTAACTCGTTAGCGGGGAGAGAGAAAGGGATAGATTCGGCCCCCCGGGTCAGCCCTAACACATTCCGCACCAGGCGGGACCCGTGGGAGAATCGCGTACAAGTACGGGAAAGAGATCCGGGACTCGGCCCTCGCCGCCCTCGGATCGGGGATGTCTCTGAGACAGTGTTCCGATGCATTCGGGATCCCGCGGAAGACTCTGTCGAAGTGGAAGGCAAGAGAGGCTCCAGACGAAGTCAACCACCCCATCAGTAAGTCAACGCTGGAAACTTCTAAACCCGCCAAAAACTACTACTTCCCTGGTGACGACTTAACAATGTTTTTTCTCATTAAAACTATAGCTTACTTGTCCGCTTGTCCTCAACTCGAAAGCACATTTATTAATTCATTTATTACTCCACTTGTGAATGGTTTGTTGAGGAGAAATCCTCAGTTTGGTATCATTTCATTATTCGAGTTGGGGAAGATTTTTGTAGAAACTTCTCACTGCTTTCATTCTCTTTTACTTTATTTCCTCCCAATTTTTGTTTGTTTGCTTGTCGGTCGATGCTTGATGTACGCTGCCTCCAATGGACCCGACGTATAACCCATTTCCACTTTAGGCAAGGAAGAGTGTGCTGACGAGGGCGTTGTCGTCGTTCGCCGATCCACGGGGCCCGTCCTCGACTCGGCCGACCGGGCCGAGCGTCTCCAGAAGGCCATGGAGCTGGCCTTGTCGGGAGTGACGGTGCGCCAGGCCGCGGCCCATTATGACATTCCTCGGACCACTCTATGCGCGTACATGAAGCGGAGAGGAGTCGCCCCGAAGCGTAACTTCCTCCCCGCAGCGAGGAAGAAGGCCGCCTCTCTCGACGACTTTCCCTTCCTCGGGATCTCAGAACTGATGGACGAGATGGGGGGCGGGCTCGGGGGGCCGGAACTCCTAACCCACCATCCCCAATAACCTCTTCTGTGTTCAGGGAAGGAGTGGGGTTGGGGGGGGTACGAGGAGGATCAAAACCCGCCGCCGCTCCCGGCTGGCCTTCGCCCCAAGAAAATCCGCGTCATCAGGAAGCACAGGGTGGAGATCTTGTCCGAGGCGGCCGTTTGTATCCTTCGTGGAGCGACGTTCCAGCATGTTTCGGACGTCTTCGATGTCCCCAAGACCACGCTGAGGGACTACATGGTCCGACGCGGGCTCCTTCAACGCGGCCCCCCCAAGTCCCGCCCAGCCCTCGACGACCACGACCCTTAGCCTTTGACTCATTCACAACTATTAATTAATTTCATCATTATTATTAAAGTTACGTCTCATACTTTCTCTTCATTTCCTACCATCCATCTCAAACATTCACCCGCAAGTCATCATGAGACAAATACTCAATAAAAGTTTAATACCTCACTAAATCCTGTACCGGCAACTTTCTTATTGCCCATTCCTGGTCATCAACAGAGTAAATTTAATATTAGTTAAGGAGCATTTTTGGTATTTATTTGTTTTTCTCTTCCGTTTCGGGTTCTTCGGTACTTGAATTAATTTAATTTATTTCCACTTCAATTAAATTATTTGGACTTAAATTAATTTATGAGGTTTAATTTTGAAGAGTTGAGCAATCGAGAGATATCGATCAAAAGTGAATGATTGATTTTGCGATAATTGAGGGGCGTTTTGGTCGTTTTTAACATTTTATAAAATAGAGTTTATTCATCAACATTATTAAATAACATCAATTGGATTTTATATTTGAATCGTGAGAATGTATGATAAGAATGTATATGTGTGTGTGTGAAATTTAATTACAAGCTATATAAAATGTTCCCGTGTCCGAGCGTTACTTTGAATTAAATGTTAAGTTGTGGAATGTGTCAAGGGTCACCGAGCCCAGCTGGCTCCACGACATTGTTGTTGCTCCCGACATGAACCTTTTTAATTGGATTGCCCTTTCGCGGCCGCTCTCTCACGGCAGCTTCGTCCCCGACCCCGCTCGCCCAATCGGCCCGGATGAGAGGTGAGGAGTTTCGCTGTGCGGGATGAACTTCGTCGCCCCATTCGTCGCTCTCCCCCGCCGATTCCTCGCCCTTAATCTCGAAAGGGGGTCGGGGCGGAGAGTTGCCGTGGTTGCTCCGTTCGTGTGCCGTCATTGAGTCGTCGGACTCCTGCGGGGGCACAAAGTCCTCCTCGTCCACCTCGTCTTTCAAAGGGCCTGTGGGCGGACGCGGGAGGTCGATCCTCCGCGGCGTCTCCTTCTTGCGACGTTTTGGCGGGGGAGCAGCGTGGGACGGGAGCGAGGTTGGTGGCGGGTGGTTAGAGAGGTCCATGCCTACGCTCATGTTAAGGCCCTCATCTGCGTCTTCGGTTCCGGCCGCTGCGGCCTCGGCCGATGGGGACCCGAGACCTTTGATCTGCAGAGACTCGGCTGCACGGAGGAGGCTCTGAAGCTTTTCTTGGTGGATGCTCACTTCTCCGCGGTACATGAATTCCACGAGGGCCTGTGCCAAAACCCACGTTACATTCTCTTCACCATCCAAGGAAAAAATGACCCAAATCCGAATAGTTCAATTTTCCAAGGTAGAAACGCAATTAAATGGTTAAATAATAATTTAGACAATGGGAGTATTTAAACAGAATTAATTAATTAATTAATTGTGATAACAACAATTATTGAAAAGCAAATATTTAATAAAAACTGAATGAAAAAGGTTGAATTGGGCAATGGGAAGAGAAGTAGTTTTGTGATTCGGGACGGAGGGCTGTGGGAACCGGAGGCAGGAAGGAGGGAGAGAGGGAGGGGTTCGGATTGGACGAAATTTCGGGGCCGTCACCCGGAGGGGGTTGTGGGCGGAGAGTTGGTCGGAGCGGTTGCGTACCTGAATCTCCCAGAACCTCATGTCTTTGAGGAAGATGATGGGATGGAGGTTCGGGGACTCGGTGAGGAGGTTCTCAAAGTACGTCGAGCACGCCGAGAGGATCATCTTGTGGGCCTTGATGGTTCTCCCTTCGCACCAAAGCGTGACGTCGACGAAGGACTCTTGGTTCCGGAGCTTGGAAAACATGGACACGATGTTGGAGTCGAAGTTTCCCCATCGGACGCAGAGGAGCTGCTGCGGAGAGGCGGCCTCGGGCCCCCGCCCCGGGCTCACTCCCTCAGCTGGAAACATCCATGATCATTCATCATCAAGCTTCAATGAGATGAGGGTGGAAGTGGGAGGCGGTGGAGGAGATGGAGGTTACCTTTGGGCGTGACGACGTTCGGTTTGGTCTCTCTCTCCTCTGCGTCGGGTGTGAGTTCGCGCGAGGCGGATCCGTCTCCCTCTGAAGCAACAGGGTGGTTAGGAGGTGGAGGGTGGTTGGGCCGGAGGCCGGGCCACTTCCGCCCACTTACCGAGAAGGTGGGCGAGGGCCTTGCCCGGGAACTTGAGCATTGTGATGGGCGGCTCGGGGAGGAGGGCGGCGGCGGAGTCGTCGGAGTACTCCGCACTCAGGTCCCGCCCCGCGTCCGCGGCCTCCTTGAACGCTTCCAGCTTCAGCTTCTGATGGCGCTTGGAGGCCAAGTGCTCCTTGATCCGGTCGCTCCGAGCCCCGATGCTCTGGCAGCAAAACCTGCACACGAGGATCCGGACCTGTTGCACAATCAACACCCTGGTTAGACACCCGTAGAGGGAGGGAGAGGCTTCGGGGTCACCAGCTGGCCGTCGCGGATGATGGAGCGGGAAGTGAAGTCGACGCGGTTTTCGGACGCGTACTCGTCCACGCCCTTCCGTTTTCGGCCGTTGCCCTTCGTCGGGCGCCCGCCGTGGCAGAGGAACATGTCGGGGTCCAGGGCGTGGAATGTGGAGACCAACGGCTGAACGACTGACTGCCAGAGAGGTTGGGAGAGAAACTGGTGCGGCCGAGGGAGCAGTGGGAGTCTTAAGGGGAGAGCGGACCGAATCGGGGGTCTCTCCGCACCCCCACCGATTCGGGGGTGTCCCACTTGCGGCTCTCCTCGGCCACTGACCTTGAAGTAGAACGCCCGCCCGGTCCCCTGACCCTCCTCCTCCCCTGACCCGGTTGCCGGTTCAACGGCCCTCCGGCGCCCCCATTCCCCAAACCCGTCCCGAACACCCTCCGGACCGGATTCAACAAGTGGCACCATTCCGGCATTCCGACGCCTCCACCCCTACCCCGAACCAAACCCACCTACCTACAACGGACCGTCGAATCCACCCCGACACGTCCACATTCCGATTTTATTCATCTCATGCCTCCTTCGCCCCAGCCCTGCCCGCACCGAACACACACACCATTCGCAAAATAATACTCCTTCCACATCCAAATTTGAGAATCAAATCCCACCATCGATGCCTCATACGAATACATGTTATACGGGAGTCACAATACAATATACATGAAATGGAACGAGATAAATAAATATTATTCCCAATCCCCTCGCTTCCTCAACTTTCTCATTTTGAGGCCGATTTTTGGCAAAGGTTCTTCATCCCCTGCCGAATGATAGAGGATGGGAAGGCAAGTCTTCGCATTATGTGCTCATAAAAATGGTCGCTTTCTCTTGTTCGGTGAGTCATTTGATTCATCTTCCTCATTGCTCTCAATGAGGGTGGGTGTCTCAATTTTTTCTCGGCCCTGGACGAACCATATTTAAATAGATGTTGGCCAAAGGCCTTGTGGGATGGCTTCGCTGGGTGGATGAATCCTATCTCGTCCGGGATGATAGTGTCGGGTCGGAGAGGTCAAGAGGGTTGGAGTCCCACGCGGAGGGGGAGTGGCTCCCGGAGGGCTCCCACCCCACGCATGCCCACTCCTAGGTGGAGCCGGCAGGTGGCGGGACTAAGCGTCCCCGCCGACCACCGACATCATGTCCTCCCTCAACAGCCTCTTCTCCTTCACCAGCCCCGCCGTCAAGAAGCTCTTGGGATGGAAGCAGGGAGACGAGGAGGAGAAGTGGGCCGAGAAAGCCGTCGATTCCCTGGTCAAGAAGCTCAAGAAAAAAAAGGGGGCTGTGGAGGACTTGGAAAAGGCCCTCTCATGTCCCGGCACAAACTCAAAATGCGTCACCATCCCGAGGTCACTTGATGGTCGGCTACAGGTCAGTGGTCCTTTCAGCTTCAGACCCTTCCTCCTTTGTCCCTTGGTCGGTTGGGCGTCAAAGTCAAGAACAATTTAAACTCTTGGCTCCCTTCCCGCCTTCATTAGCTTAATTTACAAAGCCAATTATACATAAGATCGAGTTTAAATGTGAAGTCACGGAACAATATTTTCTTTGATCTTAAAATCATTATTCTATTTATCTATTTTACACATTCATTACTTTATTTGGGAATTTTCATATGAAATGATTTTTAAGGAATTTAGTTTAAAGATAAATTGAAATTGATCTCAATTGGTTTTCTTGTTTACTTTTAGGTGAGCCATCGGAAAGGTCTTCCGCACGTGATTTATTGCCGAGTGTGGCGATGGCCGGATCTTCAAAGCCATCACGAGCTCAAAGCTATTGAAAGTTGCCAATTCCCGTTTTCGGCCAAGCAAAAGGAAGTTTGCATCAACCCGTACCATTACAAAAGAGTTGAGTCTCCCGCCGTCCTCCCGCCCGTCCTCGTTCCTCGTCACTCCGAGTTCGCCCCTCCCGCGGGCCTCCTCTCCTATTCTCCAATACCTGAGCCAGCCATGCCTGCCAATGTCGCATACTCAGTCAACGGATTTACGTAAAGACTATTTAACCAATTAAAATAATATTTTAAACTGTAAATTACATTTATTAATTAATAATACTTTTATTCATATATAGTGGAGGAGGAGGCGGGAGCAGTAGCGGCATTAGCTCCGGGTCGCCAAATTCTCCGCCCGGGAGCATCCCGAGTCCCGGGAGTTCGCAGCCGCAAAGTCCTTACGGAACCGGGTCATGTGCCGAAAGCCCCCCACCTGCCTACTCCCCGGCTACGGACGACGGAGCTGGGCTCGGCGACTCCATGGACACGTTACCTCCGGACGTGGCGGCCGTCCCGTTCCAAGAGCCCTCCTACTGGGCCTCCATTGCCTATTATGAACTCAACTCCCGGGTGGGGGAAGTTTACCACTGTCAGGCCCCTATGGTCACAGTCGACGGATTTACCAACCCAGCCAACAACCTCGACCGTTTCTGCCTCGGCCAACTCTCAAATGTCAATCGAAACTCCACTATTGAAAATACGAGGAGACACATTGGAAAAGTAAAAACCACTAATATTTATCTTTTTGATTAAGTCATTAATTAATAATAATAATAAATGTCATTATATACCAAAATAAAATTTATTACGTTGGTATTGTGAAAAATTAAAAAAATATTGATATAAACGCAAAAAATAATATTGCTCAATACACTCAATAGTGATAATAAAAATTACTAATATTATTATTGGATAAAATATTATTTATTATTAATGGCTAATATTATTTATTATTAATATAGTAAAGCTATTATTATTCTAAATTTAAATTTATACCTAATAATGACTTGTAAATAATGCTACTAAATTATATTGTTTGGATAAATTTAAATAATTTTGTTCAAATACTTTCAATTTTATTTAATAATTTATTTCCGTTTCAGGGTGTTCGACTAACTTATGTGGGTGGTGAAGTATATGCCGAGTGTTTGAGCGATTCAGCCATCTTCGTCCAGAGTCGAAATTGCAACCATGCCCATGGATTTCACCCCTCGACCGTCTGTAAAATCCCTCCTGCCTGCTCTCTCAAAATCTTCAACAATCGGGAGTTTGCGACCCTCCTTGGCCAATGTGTGAACCACGGATTCGAGGCTGTCTACGACCTAACCAAAATGTGCACGATCAGGTGAGAATTATAAATCCAAAATGGTGATTATGTTTGAAGTGTCGGTGATTAATGCAACGGCATGGTTCCGTACAGGATGTCGTTCGTGAAGGGTTGGGGTGCGGAGTATCATCGACAGGACGTGACGTCGACTCCGTGTTGGATCGAGATCCACCTTCATGGGCCGCTCCAGTGGCTCGACAAGGTCCTCGTGGAAATGGGCTCCCCTCACTGTGCCATCTCATCCGTCTCTTAAGTCGCGACTTATTAATAAAAAAAGAAAGAAAAGCCATCTCTTTATTTTTCATTCCCTCTGGGGCTCGAGAGTGCGCAAGGGTGTGTGTGTTCCGGTCGGGTGCCCCCGCCCGCGGAGGCTCAAATCCATTCATGATCCCGAGGCCGATTTCTCTCCCAATTCCGGAGGACGGGATCTCGGGCGTCCCGACCCCTGCCCTCCTCTCCGACTCCCCCTCAGAGGCCCCGAAGAGGAACAAGAAACCCTCACGATGGGACCCAGTGGTCCTCAAGATCAACGAGGCCAAATCCGTCCCGCGCCCCAACCTCCGCGATGTCCCTTCCCGCCTATTCACACGGCCGAAAGTGGGGTCGACCACGACGACCACGGCCAGCCTGAAGGACCATCACGGGAGAGACGGAGGGAGCCGCCCGCCTTCTGCCGCCATCCCTCGCCCGCAGAGTAAGTGAGGAGAGGACAGGTGGGCCGGACCCACCTGGTGTGACTGGTGACCCCGATCCTAAGAGATCTTAACCCACTTCGTTCCACCTGACAGGAGGGAAGGGACGGACAGGGCGCGGAGGAGCAGCCACGGCCATCCCGACACCTCACCAACCCCCGCCTGGGTCAGGGAAGAGCAGGGCGGCGAAGCTCGGAGCGAGGAGAGGTGAGTCTCCCTCAGGGAATCCCCATCATGTTCTGCTGCTGGGGCCGGAGAGCACGGCGGGGGCCGGGTTTATTTACCTGTGACCTCTCCGGGCCGCTGCTGGACCTCAAGCCCCCGTCGCTGCTCTCTTTCTCTCCCGAGAGTCGGAGGAGTCTTTGGGGGAAGGACGCGAACGAATGGGAGTCAAAATCTCTGTTTTTTCCACTTGCAGAGAATGGAGAAGTTGTGGGCGGGAAGGGTGGACCGCCGGTGGAATCTCAATCAAATTTATCCTTTGACGCCCTTGCCGTCGTCGTTCAATTCCTCGACCTCAAGGTCAGTTTTTAAACAAATGGGAAATAGGTCTTGGACTAATTAACTAATTGTCAACTTTACACAGCTTCAGGTTGAAGTTGAGGCTTCGAACCGACTCCAATCCCGGTTAGCTCAATGTAAAAAATCAGGTGAGTTTAGTGAAGTCCTTATTTTCAATTTGAGGCCCTTCAAGGGCCCCCTTTCGCTTGCTCTAGCTTCTTATGACTCTTAAGATATTTCTCACACGTTCCGCACGTTCTCACGCACGGATTCATGAAGATGAATATCTAATTTGAATTAATTTGCTCTTATTATTTTTCTTCATTTCATTCTGATGTTTTTAATGTAGAAAGAATAAATGTGAAAAATGAGTAGATGGAATTAAAATTGAAATGAATTCCTCAGAGGCCCTCGCAAACGAAGAAGTCCGTCGACTGGAAGAGGAGCTTTCTCGAGAACGAGAATTTCAAGCCGGTGAAGTGAGTCGTCTCCAAAGTCTCATCTCGTCCCTCAACTCGCAGCTCGAAGACGTCAAGTCCTTTGGAACAGTGGGGGAATTTGTGGTACCAAAAGGGGGAAGTCTGGAGAAAGAATGTGCTTCGCTCCTCGTCGTCCTCCAACTCCGAAACGATGAAGTGAGAGAACTCCGAAGACAAGTTTTAGAGGAAAAGGCCCGGGCCGACGAGGCAGCTGAAGAGGCCGATGCAAGTCGAACCCTAAGAGCTAAGGTAAATGATTTTGGAAATTATAAATTTATAATTCATATTTATAAATGATATCTAATGGATTTAAGTAATTGGACTAGTAAAATGATTACTTTACCTTTATTTTACTTGAATTAACTCAAGTTTTCATTTGGTTTCAATTTTAATATGTTATTTATTTTTTCAATTGTTGGTAAAAAAGCAAAATTTGAACATTTTATATTATTTTGAGCATTTTAAAATTATTAAATGGGTTATTTTGAGTAATTGTTTTAATTTTTATAAAAGATTATTCAGTTGCAATTTAAGTTTTTGAACCCTATGGAGTAAACTATTAAATGAAATTTTAATGATATATAAAATGAGGGATTTAATAAATAAAATTACAATTTAATGACTGGATGATTTCAGGTGGAAGACTTGGAAGCGCAGCTTGGAAAGTCAAGAGGCGATAAACGGCGTTTGACCCAACGTTTGGCGGACCTGGAAGTCGTTTCTGCAAGTTTGGGTTCAGAAAATTGGCGGCTTTCACAAGTGACAGAGGAGCTCTCATGGCGACTTGGCCAAACTCCGGCCCCTAACAAAGAAGACGAGAAATTATAAATTCCCAACAACCTTTTGAAAAAACTTACCATTCCAAATACCTAATCAATTTAAATTTTAAATAATTACTTATTATATTCACAAATAAAATCGTATTTCGCATTGGTGGTTCTTCCTTATTTGCATTAAAGGTGATTGGGCTAGTTGATTTCAATAATTGTATTTTGATGGACATTTGTTGTTCCTCACCCTTATTCTCATTCCTCCAATGACCATCAAATGTCAAGGATTGGAATGCAAAGAGAACTCCATGGGAAGATGAGGCGGTGAGGGGTGAGGAGGGTTGGGGTGGTCAGCGACGTTTTCTCCCAAGTGGCCAGTCGTCCTTCGTCCCTCAAGCGATGTTGTTGTTCCTGTTATTCTCTGTGGCGACGGCGGCCTCTACCACCTCAAACTTCGTTTGTCCGGAGCCTTCAGGGAACTTTGCCGACCCGGCCACTTGTCGGAGATTTTACCAGTGCGTGGACGGACATCCGTACGAGTCCCGCTGTCCCTCGGCCCTTTACTTTGATGACATCGCCAAGTTCTGTACATTTAAGGCCGAGGCCCGCTGCGGCCCCATCGCCACAAGTAAGCCAAATTTAAATACCAATTGAACCTCATGTCAATATTTGTCCCTCCAGCCCCAGCCGTCCCCACTGAGCCACCGATCGACCTCGCGTTGAAGTGCGACCTCTCCGTCTGCGAACTCCCGCACTGTTATTGCTCCAAGGATGGAACGTTGATTCCGGGGCGGCTTGATGTCCTCAAGGTTCATTGAAATTCATTTGAATCTCATTAGTTAAATCCCATTTTAAATCTCATCTGACCCCTTGTTGACCTCAGACCCCCCAAATGGTCCTTCTCACCTTCGACGGTGCCGTGAACGTGAACAACTACGACCATTACCAAAAGGTGTTCCGGGGCAATAAGAGCAACCCCAATGGATGCCCCATCCGAGGAACGTTCTTCATTTCCCATGAGTACACCAATTATGAGCAGATCCAGCGACTCCACTACGAAGGCCATGAAATTGCAGTGGAGACCGTGACGTGAGTGTTGTTGTCAGAGTCTCCTCATCTCCAGCTCTTCCTTCCAGGGTGACCAAGGGGTTGGACACGGCCGGCTATGACACCTGGGCCCAGGAAATGATTGGGATGAAGGAAATGCTCGCCAAGTTTGCCAACATCTCTGGAGAAGACGTGATCGGCATGCGAGCTCCATACTTGAAGCCAGGGAAAAATGCCCAATACGAAGTAAGTCCATTCCCTGGAATGTGTGGAGAACAAATTTGCATAGATAATGTTCATTGTTTTGGTTCACAGGTCCTTCAGGATTTCCAGTTTGTTTGGGACTCGAGCATTGGCGTTCCGCCGGTCAAATTCCCCATCTGGCCCTACACCCTCGACCACAAAATTCCTCACGAGTGCAAAGCCGGCACTTGCCCCACGCGTTCCTTCCCAGGTCCATTTCCATTTCCTCCGACCAAAAGCTTTGTTTGAACACAAATATATGTTAATTTAATCTGTATATTCATTGGAACTTCCAGGGGTTTGGGAGCTCCCGTTGAATTCCCATCACGTGGAGAGCTTTGAAGGAGGCCATTGTCCCTACCTCGACCAATGTGTTCTCTTCAATCATGATGCCGACCAGGTGTCGGATTGGCTGGAGGAGGATTTCAATCGCCATTACGAGCACAACAGAGCTCCTGTAAGAACATTAAAATATATTCAAATGTCCTGGCTCTTCACTTTCTGTCTTTTTAAAGTACATGATGCCCTTCCACACGACGTGGTTCCAGCAGCCAGAGCTCCAAGACGGCCTTATCAAATTCATCGACAAACTCACCAAGAAGTGAGTCTTTGCATTTAGGGAAATGAGGAGTGACATGGAGATCATTCGTTCATTTGAATATTCATTTATTTGTTATGTAGGCCGGACGTTTGGTTCGTAACTGCGACACAAGCCCTGCTCTGGATCACTGACCCCAAGCCGGTGGAACAACTGGTCAACTTTGAGCCCTGGGACTGCAAGAAACGCCCTGTGCCCGAACAACCCTGTAACATCCCCAACAAATGCGCCCTGAAGTTCAACAACGGACCGGGGCCTTCGGGCACACGCTACATGACCACCTGTGCCGAATGCCCGGACAGATATCCGTGGGCGGGAGACTTTGACGGCGACGGTCAGCCGGAACCACACATCTACAATAAGCAGAGTAGAAAAAAGTGATCAATCAAAGAGCTTCCTAAATATCCTTTTTAATATTCACACTACCTATATATTTTAATAAATTCCGATATTTAGATAAAAGCCATCCTTTCATTTTTCCATATTGCATCTTGGGTAATTGGTTAATTAGCATGAATTGGCTCTATGCATGATTGAATCATTGGATGGTTGGATGACTGAGAAACTGAGGGCTGTTTTTGGTCTTCGGCCTTTCCTTTCCTTATCCGACGCAAGTGAGAGCGTGTGAAAATGAGAAATCAGTAAACATGTTTGGGAGATTCAATTATGCCCCGATAAGGAAGGAGAAATCTGTGGGGAAGGAATGTGGGAGAGAAAGGACAGTTTATTCATAGTTTATTCATAGGCTCCCTCCTACCCCAAAATCCCGTTCATTTCACGATGTGGGTAAATGGAGTAAGAGGGAAAGTAAGTGGACTATTTAAAAACCCCGCCATGAAGGCCCATTAATTCCAATTACCTCATTGTTTAATTGGGCCCATTGGGGAAATTGGAGGGCCCGTTTGAACCAATGGAATTGGATCAACTCAAGAGAGTGTTGGTTGGGACATCCAAGTGGGAATGGTCCAATGGTCGCGTCTGATTAGGATCTGAGGAAGGAATGACCTCACGTGAAGAAACAACGACGACAATCACTCAATTCGCAATCACCTGTGAAATGGAGGTGAGCTCACACTTGCAGTTCCTCCACTCGTTTCCATCCATGTCCCCGTCTGCCCCTCGTCACGTCGTCACTCACAAACGAAGCATTGATGAATGCACTTGAGAGAAGAAATGACAAGAAAACCATTCTCAGCTTCCCCGAAACATCAATAAATTCCTCAAACCATTCTTTTCGATAAAAAAATAACCCTCATGTTCAAACTGTACGGGGTGAATGTAATGATTTGTAGAATTTATGATTTTATGGAGAAATATTATAAGATGTATTTAATGACATTTAAATACCAAATTTCTTCATTTTAAATATTTGGCTGGGAGGGATTTTGTGATGCAAATGGAATTTTATAATTTTACACTGTAGAATCCACGAGAGGTATTTGTCTTACCTATATAGATTTGGTGTGTAGTTTAATAATGGAGCTGAAACCCTGACTTTGACGTCCCAAACCATCACAGTTAGAGTTCATAGTCCACCTAAGCTCAAAACAACATTCACTTGAAGTTCAACTTGGTCGAAAGAGAATGTGAGAATTGATGGTAATTTCTTATTGAGTGAGTTCGAGTGGTTCTTTCCATTCCTCTTATCCTCCGATTCAAAACAACAAGGAGCTGTTAAAGACATAAGGAGAACTTTAAATATTTTAAATATTTTTCAGGTGCTAAGAAGGTGCAAATAAATTCATTTGCATGGCAGTTTCATCAAATCAATAATAAACTGTCATTTATCATAATGATTCAAGATCAAGGACCCATCAACTGCTTTTATGAATCACTAAAAGAAATAATCAAACATTCACATTGGAATTTAACATCATTTATTTACATTTTGTAATGGAAAGAGATTTATGGATCAGGGAGGTTCAGTTATGCAATTTAAAATCTAAATTATGTAGTAATTCATATGAATAACAATATTAGCGAAAGTTGTTAATTTGTCTGTGGGTGTAAATTAAATTATTTGTTAACTTGGGATTGAATTGTCTCAGATTTCCCAAGAAAGTTATACGAAGTAAAAGGATGTGCGAGGGTTGGCGGAGTCTTTTGATTGTGAGAGACCTCGTTAAAGGCTTAAAGGCGGTCGATCGTTCGATCGACTTTCGAGTGAGCTTCGGGTCGGACGCTCGAACCCTCACCGACCTGCCCGACCTTTGACCTTTTAACCAAACAAATATTTTCCTTTTGTTGTCCCAAATTAAATTTCATCAAAGGTTTGAGTGAAAATGAGCGACTCGGAGGAAGAGGGTGAAGGAGCCAACTTGACTGGCTTCCTCTTTGGAAATATTAATCCAATAACATTGAAACTCGACGACGACGACCAGTTCCTCACCGACTCTGAACGAAAATCACTGTCAGCCCTTAGGAAATTCGGCCTAGGAGGCGATGATATCTTTCGCTCACAACGAGAGGTCAGTGACCCAAAGGTTTCAAAGCCCGCCTCTCTGTTTACCCAAACAATGAACTTACGTTCCCACTGGGGGTCAACCGATGACCCCAGCTTTGAGTTCAACCCATCTTCAATCTTCAGTAATCTCCCGGTTTAATTCAACCAATTTACCAAGTTTTAAAATTTCTAAATTTAGCCCTGATTGGACAATATTTATTAAATATTAATGATGATATTTTATTGGTCTACAAATTGGAAATGAGTTCTCCCTCCCTGTTGTGAATGTTGACAGTATTATTAGAATGTCATAAAGATTCTATTTAAATATTTTCCAGGAAAAGATCCAGGGAAAGATCCACAACCATGAGCTCTACATTTCCGATTCCGATTCCTCCGCCGAGGGTTCAGATGAAGAGGAATACTCATCCAAATCCAACAAGATCGTTGCCGAGGACGACTACGATGGGAGTCAAAAGGAAGACTCGGCAGTGGACTTCTTCGACATCCAAGAAGTGGCGGACGAGGACGTGGCCATGATGGGCCGGGACGAGACCGACTACGATTCCTTTGACACCGACTGTGCCTCCGTCCTCATGCCCCCTCCAGCCATCCCCCGACCCCGTGAGCTCTCACACAGTGACTCCATTTCCAAGTACATCAAGGAGGAAGAGGAACGTCGTCAATTGGCCTTGGAAACTCCGCTTGCCGCCATGCTTCCCTCCAAATACGCTGGCACGGACGTCCGGGTACTTTTTCCCGACTTCTCCCCTGACCGCCTTCGGTTCCTGAGGCTGTTCGGATGGAAGCCTACCTTCTTCCCCAATGTGTGGAAAGTGGTGCGGAAGAGGAGGAAAAAGAAGGGCGACGACGACGAAGACATTGCCAGACGAAAGAGATTGGAAAGAGGCTGGGACTGGAATTATTCACATCCTCAAGGGATCATCTCAATCGACGACGAGGTCAGAAATTGCATTTGATATTGAAACGTTCGTTCTATATAAAGTTGAATTTCGCCTCGTAGCTTAAATCCTTAATGACTCTGAACTTCAACAAAATTTTTAAAATTATTCAAATTTTTTATAATCAATTATGAACGTATGTTGTAATTAAATGGGCAGATAATTAATTGTATTCATACCTAGTAAATATTTTCATTAGTTTTTATAATAAATCTCCCAGTTTTAAATCCAATTATTTTTTATTCAACTTTTTTTAATTGAAGGGAAAGAGTTAATTGATATTTCATTCCCAGTGTCGCTTGATGGAACGATCGGAGGGAGGTGGAAGGATCGGAAACGGCGCCCCGCATGGTTTCGACGGTCGCAACGGGTCAGGTTTTACGAATTTGTGGCGTCGCGGGCCGGCCGAGCTTTGGTATGACATGCTCAACGTCCCCGAAGAAGTCGACTCCTTTGACTATGGTTTCAAATCCACTCCTGACCCTGAAGAGTCCGATGATGAACCCATCGCCACCGAGGCCTTCCAAATGGTTTCCCAGGTGGGATGGGAAGGGGAAGTCATTTTAGACGGGACGGAGAAGAGCAAGAAGTCGGTGGGGAAGGGGAAAGCGGCAGGGTGGGTGCCTTCGTCGACAAACCGAACGGCCCAAAACTTTCCTTCAAAACCCACCCAGCCAAACCCCGCCGCCCCTCCGCCATCAACACCCACCAAAGCTAAAGCGTAGGATTTCTCTTAATTTAACCATTTAATTCAATTAGTATTTTAATGGTTAATGGTTTCGGTGTATTTAATCACTAAACATTCGCAACCATGACCATTTAATACTCTCTTACTAATAATTATAAATGGCTAATTTCAATTTTAACTATTTTAGTGGAGTTAAGGAGGAAACTGAAGACACGTGGTTTTCCATTTTTCCAATCGAGACCGACGACTTGGTGAAGGACAATTGGGAGAATGAAGTAATTTGGGATGCGGATGGAATGGGTCCGACCCCAGTACCCAAAATCCTCACCTTGGATCCCAACGACGATGATATTATCCTCTGCATCCCAGACGACATCGACCCAAATGCCACTCAAGGAAACTCTGCTCCAGTCAAAGTCAAAATACCTCATCCACACGTTAAAAAGTCGAAGATCCTATTGGGTAAGAAAAATTCTCATATACGATAAATTACAATTAAAATGCTAATTGTAAATAAATAAAAATAATTATTAACATTTAAGTTAATAATTATTATAAATTATTATAAATAAATAAATTATTATACATTATGAAATAACATATTTTTATAATTACAGGTAAGGCTGGAGTGATTAATGTGATTGAAGAAGATAGCCCCCCGCCCAGCCCCAAGAACGATGACAAAGACCCTTATAACATTTCTAACGATGAGTTTTACTCGGCCAAGGCCACAGAGAGTTCTCTTATTAAAATCTCAGCAGCCGGGAATATCATACAACACTCAACACCGGTCGTGGAACTTCGAGCCCCCTTCATTCCCACTCACATGGGCCCAATGCGGCTCAGGAATTTCCATCGTCCCCATCTAAAGAAGTTCTCCATGGGCAACACGGCCTCCTACGGTCCTCATCCCCTCTTCCCACTATCAAAACACATCAACAAGAAAGCCAAAGTATGCTAAATCTGGATTAATTAATTAATTTAATTATTTTGAGCAACCCTAATATTGTCAGTTATTTTATTATCAATTTCAAATTTTGACTTTATTAATAATATTTGTACTTATTGTTAATTGAATTGATACAGTTTGTGATTGTTTTTTCAATTAATTTATTTTGTTTTTAGCAAAGAGAAGCGGAGCGATTGGCTGCTGGGGGTGGTGATATCTTTTTCATGCGAACTCCTGAAGATCTTTCTGGTAAAGATGGTGAAATCCTTCTTGTGGAATTCTGTGAAGAACATCCGCCTTTACTCAACCAAGTAAACCATTTACTTTTAACATTAATTCCTAATTTATTAAAATTAATAGTAAAATTAATTTTTTGTCTAATTTTAATATAATTGCTACCTTCCTTAATCTATTATTCTTAATCATGTTTTGGTTATTTGTAGGTTGGGATGTGTTCCAAATTGAAGAATTATTACAAGCGGAAAGCGGGTAAAGACACGGGGCCGAAATGCGTCGGTTATGGGGAAACGACATATGCACATAGTTCTCCGTTCCTTGGAGCGATGCACCCAGGCCAAACCATTGCTACCCTAGAGAACAATTTATTCCGTGCTCCAATTTATGAACATCCAAAGCCAAATGATATTTTCCTTGTTATTCGAACTCGTTCCAACTTCTTTATTCGGTCCTTTGAGTCGCTTTTTACGGCCGGACAACTTTGCCCACTTTATGAAGTTCCGGGACCAAATTCAAAAAGAGCCAACAACTTTGTCCGAGATTTCCTTCAAGTAATTGAATCCATAATAATCTTTAATTTGATTAAAATTGCAAATGCATAACATATATTAAACATTATTCTCACTGAAATTATGAATTGATTTTTAATGGTTTGTGTATTTTCCCAGGTTTTCATTTATCGGCTCTTTTGGAAGAGTAAAGACAATCCTCGGCGAATTCGAATGGACGACATCAAAAGAGCTTTTCCCCTCCATTCTGAGTCAAGTATTCGGAAGCGTTTGAAACTTTGCGCCGATTTCAAGCGTACTGGGGTGGATTCCAATTGGTGGGTGATCAAACCGGAATTTCGGTTACCAACCGAAGAGGAAATCCGAGCCATGGTTTCTCCCGAACAATGTTGTGGATATTATTCACTCACATCGGCAGAACAGAGACTAAAGGTATGCGAGTTTCTAGTATAATGATATACTTATAAATTTATTTAATAGCATATAATCATAAATAAAATCAATAATATTTAGATTTATAAATTATAATATCTAAATATTATAATGATATTATAAATATTATAATGATATATAAATATTATATTATCTTTTAATTTCATAGGACGCAGGCTATGGAGAAAAGTTCCTTTTTGCTCCGGCGGAGGACGACGAAGAGGACAAAGAAGTGAAAATTGAAGACGAGGTCAAAACTGCTCCTTGGAACACCACACGGGCTTACATCCAAGCCATGAAGGGGAAATGTTTACTTCAACTCACGGGAATTGCCGATCCCACTGGGTGCGGAGAGGGATTTTCCTACATTCGAGTCCCCAACAAACCGCAAACGAGCAAGGAGGAACAGGAAGCTCAACCAAAAAGAATTGTCACTGGAACGGACGCTGATTTGAGAAGGCTTTCGTTAAATAATGCGAAAGCTCTCTTGAGAAAATTCGGAGTTCCTGAAGATGAAGTAAACAATTCATTTTCAAAATTAAACTAAATTACATATTGATTAAATAAGTAAAGATTTTAAATATTGTATTTAATTATAAATTAATTATTTTTTTTAGATAAAGAAGCTGAGTCGATGGGAAGTGATTGACGTAGTTCGAACGCTGTCGACAGAAAAAGCCAAAGCGGGAGAAAAGGGAATGACCAAGTTTTCTCGCGGTAATCGATTTTCCGTTGCTGAACATCAAGAGCGATACAAAGAGGAATGCCAAAGAATTTTCGAACTTCAAAATCGGGTTTTGGCCTCTTCTGAAGTTTTGTCAACGGACGAGGGCGAGTCCTCAGAGGAAGAACTCTCTGACATTGAAGAAATGGGAAAGAACATTGAGAACATGTTGTCAAATAAGAAAACTTCCTCACAGGTCATTAAAATCAATTTCCTTCACATCAAATTGAAGTGATTGAAAATTAAAAGTTTGAATTGTAAGTTTTTAATGTTTTGGATTTCAGCTTGTGGACGAGAAGGAAGAAGAAGAGCGAAGAGAACTTCAAAAAATGATCATGGGAGAGGGAAAAGAAAAAGAAGAAAAGGGAGCTAAAGGGAAAAGGCAAGAAGATCACAAAACTCTCTGTGGGTTGGAAAATCATCCTGGTGAGGAAAATATTCAATTTCAATATAATTTAATCAATTTTGAACTAAATTAAAGTCGATGGTTGATAGAAATTTAATTTTAATTCATTAATATTTTATATTTCACAAGGTCGTGTTTTAATGATTCATCGTAAGTTCAAGTCGAGCGAAGGTAAAGAATTCACTCGGACAGAAATCGTCCGTAAACCTTCGATCATTGACATTTACATGCGGATTCGAACCACCAAGGATGAGAATTTCATTCGTCAATTCGCCCTCCTCGACGACTCATTGAAAGAGGAAATGAAGAAAGAAAAACGACGAATTCAAGAACAACTTCGACGGATCAAACGTAACCAAGAGAAGGAAGGCCATCGAACCCCAAAGAAGACAAAGAAAGTGAAGAGCAAACCAGACTTGAAGATGAAGTGCGGAGCATGTGGGCAAGTAGGACACATGAGGACCAACAAGGCTTGTCCCCTTTATCAAAGTGCTAACTCTCCCGTCCCTCCCCTCCCTGTGGCAATGACGGAGGAACAAGAAGAAGAAGCCGAAAGAGCGATGATCACCGATGACGAGGAATTGGTGAAAGTTGATGGAACGAAGGTTCAGCTATCTGGGAAATTGTTCAAACAGGCTGACGAGATCAAACGTCGATCTCTCCTCCTTAAAGTCCCCAAAGACGCTATGGGAGGAAAGCGCCGAGCCAAACGTCCATTCCCCGCCCCCTTCGACTCCGATTATTTGGTGAAGAAGGGGAAAGTTAATCGGGCCAGAGTGGATCCATACGTTGTGCTGGAAGGAATCCTCGACTCGGTCGTGTCTGAATTGAAGAAACTCCCCGATGTGGCTCATTTCCTATTTCCCGTCAACCCACGCCTTGTTCCCAATTACCATAACCTAATCCAACGTCCAATGGATCTCCAAACTATCAGGGATAAAGTGAGAGACAAGAAATATTCAACAAGGAATGATTTCCTTGCTGACGTTTTACTCATTGTGGAAAATTCAGCCATTTTCAATGGTGAGTCGGGAAATTGAATTATTTTTTAAATTATTATACTAATATTATTAATTAATATATATAATTATTATTATTATTATTATGGTTATGAGGCTATATAAGTTTTATTTTAATTGTAATATTTACCAATTTAAAGGTCCTAAACATTTCCTTACGGACGTGGCTGGGCGTATGTTGGAAGTTGCCAAATCGAGGCTGGAGGAGGACAACGAGAAAGTTGAGAAGTTGGAGAAGATGATCAACCCAATGTTAGACGGAGATCAACAGGCTTTGGCCCATATCCTCCGATCAATACTCAATCATCTCAAAACCATGCCAGAGGCTTATCCATTCCTGAAACCAGTGTCCAAGAAGAAAGTCAACGACTACTATGACGTGATTCATTCTCCCATTGACTTTGAACTCATCACCAAGAAAGTGGATAGTGAGTGATTGACAATAGAATTTACTATTTTATCAAATTAAATGAATATTTTGAGCTAATTTCTTACAGTTTTTTAAATTCATCAATTTTAAATGATTTATTGTAGCTGGGAAATATACGGGAAGGAATGACTTCATGGCCGACATTCATCTTCTCCACCTCAATGCAAAGACTTACAATAGCGAAAATAGCATTTTCACAGAGAAGGCAGAGAAAATCGTATTGCTTGCTGAGGAAATGATTGCCCAGTTTGAGGAAGATCTTCGGATCCTGGAATTGAACTTGGGGTCACGAGAGGCCGATTCGGAGGAAATGTATGAAGAGAGTCAGGAGGATGAAATAATGGATTCCACTTTCGACGATGAGAGCCAAGCTGCTATCGAAGCTATGATTCAGCTTTCAAAAGGCTATTGACACCTCAATACCATTTATCAGACTAAATATATATTTATTTTTATTTTTATTTTACATTAAATATATTTTATATCCATGTACATATTTGACTATTTATGTATTTTAGGTTTTTTGTCCACAATCAATTCAATTGAGTGGTTTTATTTGATATTTTATTATTTTTTTCCTAATAGTAATTGTAAACATACAATTGAGGTAGAATAGATTTTAATCTAACATTTATTCAAATATTAACTTGTGTTGAGTCATTTTTTGTCTAAATGTTTAATTGTAATAAGCTTATTATGTTATAAGTTTTCGCCACATATCAAATATTTTTCGTGTATAACTTGGAAAGAAATAGACTTGTTGTTTCACTTATAGCGATGGTGTTGATGTAACATTTAATAACTTTGATTGAGCTATTAAATGCAATGAGTTGAATATTTATATTGGATTTAAAATTAAATGCAATAATTCAAATTAATTAATCAGTATTAATTAATTAATTGAAATATATTATTATCAAATACTAGTAATCAAATTATGTTTAAATTCTATAATACGGGTGTGGTTCTAATTGTATTAGGTATTGGTGTCGGATTCTTTAATTTAACTTGAAATAATCTTTTCCATGATACTCGAAATAAATTTTCCCCTCAATGAATAAACTCATGATATAAATATATCACAACAATGCATTTTATTTACATGGGCATATGTAGTTTGATGCTAAATTATGAATGAAAGTTTAAATGTAAAATGGGAATCTTCAACTTGTTTTTATTCATTTCAGATTTCATTGGATCGCCCAGGTGTTGAATTTAAAAAATAAATAATTCATGATTTTGATGAAGAAAGTAATCGGGAAATAAGGTACGCTATCTACTTAAATTGTACAAGATGAAGCAAGCAGTGATGTATCTGTTCCATTACAAATTACAAGTTTGATTAAACGAGGGTGATTGACTCATTTGAGGGCCTTAGCGAGGAAGGACAACAACGTCGTTTCGTAATGTTCACTCGCTTCTACCCTCCGTAGCGAATGTCTTTCGCCAGGATAGACTTGGAGCCTGTACGGTTTCCCCGCCCGTACTAAGGCATTCACCAGCAGGGCTGTATGAAGGAAATGCACGTTCTCGTCCACGAGCCCATGGACCAGCAGCAGCCGATCCTCTTCATCGGGGAATAAATGAACTTGGTTGAGGACGGATCCTTCCTTGTACCCATTCGGATTGTCCTCCGGGAGCCCCAAGTACCGCTCAGTGTACGCTGTATCATAGAGCTCCCAAGAGGTCACCGGGGCTCCGGCCACCGCTGCCCGGAATATGGAAGGGAAGTGGGCGAGGCCGAGGAGGGACAAATAACCCCCGTACGACCATCCATAGATTCCAAGTCGAGACTCGTCAATGCACGGACGATCCTCAGCCACTTTCTTGAGCACTTGGACTTGGTCCAACAGCTCCACCGTTCCCAATCGTCCCTTCAAATATCCCTCGAACATCAGACCACGATGGTGGGAGCCACGGGAGTCGACGGCCAATACGCAATAGCCTTGGGATGCCAAAAGCCATAACCATAGCTGACCTCCGCCCTATAACAATCAATAATTTATTACAATCAAAATCACTTATTTAAAAATATATAAATTTAGTATTTAATTAACTTCATAATTACCCTGTAAGAATTGTATACAAGTTGGACTTCTGGACCACCGTAGACGTTCAGAATCGTGGGATATTTCTTTGACTCGTCAAATGCGAAGGGTCTATAGAGCATGGCGAAGATATTGGGTCCTTCAAGGACGGAGCAGTTGAGGATCTCCGGCGGATAAAAGCCGTCTTGGAATAGCGGCCGAGGCGAGAGGAGCCCATGGTGAGAGTCGAGGTCGAGAACCGGGATCAAACTCACGTCTTCCACGCCAGACCCCGTGAGAATCCGGAACAACCGGCACACAGGCGGGGACTCGATGGAGGAATAAGTGAGGACGATGAGCGAAGGGCCGAAGGTAGCCATGTGGGAAAATCCTTCCTGGGTCAATCTCTTCACTCTCCCTGGGTCATCGAGGGATACGACGTATATGTGTCTTTCAAGGACGCAATGGGCGAGGGCGGTGAAGAAGACGAGCCCTTTGGCGTAATCGATCCCCAGCGGAGCATTGACGACCTCCCACTCCCCGCTCGTGAGACTCACCTGTGAATCCAAGAGAGGGGAAAGGTGGAGGGCCGGATTAGTGGCCGTCGTCAGCGGCTCTCGCAACACAGCTGTCATGAGGTACAAGTGGCGGAAGCCGGTCGCTTCGCTTCCCCACAGAAACCGCACTTTGTCCGCGGCGGGAGAGGGGAGGAAGGCGAGGATGTCGTGGACGTTGATCCACACTTCTGTCTTTTCTGAGTGGATGACGTAGAGAGGAGCTGGTTCTGGGTCGAGGGGGACGAGGACGAGCTCGAGACGTTTTTGAGGTCGGTCGAGGAGCTGGAACCAAATGAATCTCGATTCAGGAGTCCAACCAGCTCGGACGATGTATTCAACCCAAGGGAAAATGGTGGGGATGGAAATGGGCAATTCTGTAGTTCGCCAGCTCAATCGACCCTCGTCAGGAATCACTTCAATCACTCTGTCAAAGTAAAAAAAATTTAAATTTAATTAGTTAATTTCCAAATAAATTAATTTATTTGGAAACGCTTGAAAGTTAGCTAGAAGGTAGTTTGGGAATTTACCTAAAATGTGAAATGGCATTTGGAGAACCAGGTACGGGGAATCGGTGCTGTTCCGGTTCCCGCCCGGGCATCGTGAGCAAATTAACAAGTTTAACATGACGTTCGTCCACTTCCTCTACCAAGAGTCTGTAGACTCCATCTGGAATAAATCCACATTTAGAAATTGAAGGGAAGAATTTGAGAAATTACCTTTCGAGACCGGCTCCCACCAGAATCCTTCAAATCGATTGAATTCTTCTTGGACGATGTAGGAAGGAAGTCCAGACGAGAGGCCCGACTCTTTGCTCGTATTCGTTACTCGCTCCTCCGCCCCGCTGCTGCAGTCGACAACCCAAACGTCCCCATCGTTCACAAAAGCCACAAGGTTCGGATTCCCAGGACAAATCTCGGGGTTGAGTCGAGCTCCGGTGGATTTCGGCGTTCTGACCTCGCTCGGCCCTCGATCTGCACCGTCATACCACTCAAAGAGAGACGAAGAGGTCGAGAATAAAAATTTCCCACTTCTTTCATGAAATTCATAGGCTGAGATGCCAGCAGGAGCCATTCTATATCATAAATAACAATTAAGATTTAAAATCCTCTTCCATCTTAAACCCTTCAATTAAAGTGATATTAAATGAAATATATTAAATTGTAAAATGGTCATTGAATGAACCTTTTTCTTTCCAATAGTAATTGCTCTTCTTTGGATGTTGCCGGTGGTCCTTGGAACCCAGCTGGTAGAAGTTGGATCCAAGTGGTGATGAGCGAAGGGTCATCGGGTGGGTCAACCGGGACGTCGATGGCAAAAAACGAATTTTCCCTTGAGTTGGAGGGAGATGACATGAAATAGATGCGAGTGTTGCCCTGAGCCGTTCCTCTAAAGGTGAAGGAATGGGGCAGGCGGAGGCCGAGCCCCCAGAGTCGTCGTCGGACATCTCGGACCTCGTCCCGGACCTCGGCCCAAGTCCGAGTTAGGTCGGCCATGGCGATGGCCGGCGAACGACGTTAAGGAACCCCACCCCAGACGAGACAAAAACACAATTCACCTCCTCACCACCAAACCACCATCAGGATGATTAAATTAATCTCATTTGAACACAATTATTTTGAACTTGAGCCCAACTCCTCCTTGAACCAATAGTGAAGCTTCCCATCTCCTCCCTTACTTCATTTACAGACCAAAGACATATGGAGTTGGATCAATCCTCCCATTTAATGAGATTAATGACAAATGACAAAAAACAACTATGCTAAATGTCCTGATAAAACTCATGTCATGTTGATACTCCGTGTCAAGTCGTGGAAGATTTACATAAATCCTGGCCCATTGATGAAATGATAAGTTTGATAAGAGAACTTGTCCAGCCCAGAAGTTGAACTTCATCCACGTGTGAGATGGTTTAATGAAGATACGCAGTTAGCCCAGGGCTGCCTCATGACCCAAGAGAAGATTCATTTGAATCATCTTGGAGGGATCTCCAACCACTGTCCTCACTCCGGCCAATTAAAGACCAATGTTGTTCCCAATTGGGGGCAATTGAGGAACGATGAGGAGTCGGAAAGAGTCGGGGGCGAGACTCGACTTTTACCGTCGTCTCCTCTCCTCTACCATCCTTTCACGCCAGGTAAAATGAGCAATTAATTATTATATTACATAAAGATTTATATGTTTCATTCATGTTGTTAAGGATCCGGTGACGGGTCTTGTGCCAGCAGATGAGAAAACGAGCCATGCTTGGATCCGTGATAATGTTTACTGCGTTCTCTCCGTTTGGGGATTGTCCATGGCCTATAAGAAAGAATCAGATATGGATGAAGAACGGGCAAGGGCATTTGAACTAGAACAAGTAAACTACTTAAACTCAATTTATCTTATATTTAAACCACTACAGACATAGTAATTATTAAGTATATAAACACTATCAGGTGTATATTGGAAATGCACATGTACAGAGTGACCCAGAGATTGATAGGTTTTTTTAAATCGTTAATATCTTTTTTATTCCTCAACAGAATTTCATTAAAATTAGAAGGTATATACCTTATATATCATGTAATACAAAAATATAAACTTTAATTTGTTAATTGAGCCCAAATTTTTGTATTATATGAACCCTCTCTTCTTTATTTAAACTTCGACGCTTATCCATTGTTCAACTTCAAGATAAATTGAAAATGTTGAAAAGTGAAAACTGTGGAGACTTTCGTACAGAAAAGTCATTTATTAGTCATACAGACAGTCGTTTATTTTGGGTTTAAAAATTTCAGTTTTTAGATTGACATATATAATAAAATATTGTATTCCCCATTTAATGACCATCTTATTTTTATATGATTAACCATCTAAAAGTTATAATTGATTTAAAAAAACCTATCAATCTCTGGGCCACTCGTTATACCATATTTATCACATAATATGATATTATGTGACCAAACTTTGAATTTATTAAGGTTCCACTTTTATTTAAAAAAAATATTATAATAGAATGCTTATAATGTTGAATACAAATTATAAAATACTTTTACTGAGTTAGTTTAATCGCAAATTTGTAAATGCAAATGTTACGTTTGGTTGTTTTCAGAGTTGTGTGAAATTGATGCGAGGACTTTTAGGAGCCATGATGAGACAAAGAGACAAACTAGAGCGTTTCAAAGTGACCCAAGCACCTCTCGACGCTTTACACGCCAAATACTCATCCGAGACGGGAGCTGCCGTGGTGGGAGACTCCGAATGGGGGCATTTGCAAATCGACGCTGTTTCGCTTTTTCTCCTCATCCTCGCTCAACTCACCGCTGCAGGGCTGCAAATCGTCTTTGACCTCGACGAGGTCGCCTTTGTTCAGAATCTCGTTTTTTACATCGAAGTCGCTTATTGCATTCCCGTAAGTCAACCTTCATTTGTTTCTCTTCTACAGTATAAATATTTTCAATAATTACAATAATCGACAATTCTAGTCATTTTGGAATGTTAATAAATTACAATGTGTTATTCATACATTTTTTTCAGGATTACGGAATGTGGGAGAGAGGAGACAAAGGGAATCATGGTCTGCCAGAGCTCAACGCAACATCCATTGGAACGGCAAAAGCAGCTTTGGAAGCCATGAACGAACTTGACCTTTTTGGAGCTCGTGGAGGCCCTGCGTCCGTCATTCACATTTTGGCCGACGAAGCGGAAAAATGTAGGGCGGTGCTCCATTCGATCTTGCCAAGAGAATCAAACTCAAAAGAAGTAGACATGATTCTATATTTTTTAACTATTGATTTAAATATGCTCTAACTTTAAGTATAATTGTAAGAGTTAGAAATTTGATTGTTTTAAATTATTTGAATTAATACTTAATACTTAAATAATCTTCATAACTCCTATTTAAGGTTGACAGCGGGTTATTGTCGGTCATAAGTTTCCCAGCCTTTGCTGTTGATGATGCCGGACTCATTGCCATTACCCGCTCGACCATTTCTGAGAAACTGGAAGGCAAATTCGGATTCAAGCGTTTCTTGCGGGATGGATACAAAACGTCGCGAGAGGATCCCACACGTCTTTATTACGAACCGTGGGAGTTGAGGATTTTCGAAGGAATTGAATGCGAATGGCCGCTCTTTTACTGCTACTCCCTCATCGATGCGGCTTTTAGGGCGGACGAAGAAGCCAGTCGGAAATACTCAGCAGCTCTGGCCAGGGTCATTGTGAAGGATGAAGAAGGACTTCCGCTCATTCCAGAATTCTATGCGGTTCCTCCGGAAAGGGTCAATGAGGAATATGCACGTCCAGGATCCCAGACAAGATGTCCATTGGGAAGGACGCCGTTCTTGTGGGCCCAAAGCTTGTTCATCCTAGCTATGCTTTTACAAGAGGTAAATTTACATTATTTCTCATTGTCAATGAAGAAACCATCCACGGTTCTCCTTTAATCCTAAGGGGTTAAACAAATGACAGCATAGTGATTACAGCATGAGGTTTGTAAGCCCTTATTGATCAATTAAGAAACATTTAAGTAAAAATTATTCGGAAATGTGTTAAAGGACGAGCAAACGAAGAAAAAAATGTAGATGAAGTTTTTTGATTAGTTTATTTATTGTAAATGCCTCAGAGAGTTAATTAACATTCTATCGTTTGACATTAGGCTTAATTCTGGAAATATGGATAAGGTCAAATATTAAAAAAGAGTACCTAATGTACCTGATCACACAAGATACCTAAGTATTCGGATGATTTCTCGGGAGTTGTATTTCTGTCTTACGCCTGTAGTTGGATAAAATAATAGAGTTTTATTTAATTTCCTATGATAATAATTAACTTTTTATCGGAGCATTTTAATAATTGATTCTTAACAATAATAAATACAGTTTTGTACAGAGATTGGATATTTAAGATTAGGTAACTATTTAATAATTAACCAAATTAAAGTATCTGTAATATCTGCAAATCCGCTACTGATCTAACGCCGAATAACCAAAAAGGCCAAGAGAGAATTTTTTGCAATGGGAAAAGAAACGTTGTAAAAGGCGTTTCTCTGTGAATAAATTTAAATTGAGAATTGTTTTGGTCAATTTTAAATTTTGAAATTGTGAAGCGTTGAATTTATTTGCGGGAAACTTGATTAATTATTTGGTTATTTGGCGTTAATTAATCAACGAAACATTTTTATCAAAAACCGAGCTGTCTTTTTTAACACGGGATAGAGGCGGATTTTTTAGTCTAGGTTTCAAATGGCTAATAAGAGTAGTGAGAGCTGTAGGGCCGACCTGACACACATACACTGGAATTTTATTAAGATAGATTCTCTAAACTATTTTCATTCATACAATTCCTATCATCTATTCTTCAGTTTGTTCACAAGGTATTCAATTATTATATTCAAATCTTCTCCCACGAATAATACATCTCCAGAGGTTTGTTAAATGGCCAGTACTTTCCACATACTTGCGATAATGTTTGGTCCGGTTGTACGGTTGTCAATTCTCCTCCAGTGGCATTTGCAAAAATTGTGCAATCGTAGAGGGGCAAACTCGCCTCACTCTGTTCGTCCAATGTCAGTCGCATTCCCAAATACTGTGCCAAATGCCGAACCTTTAATGAATGAATTTAATTAGATAAATAATCTAGACAAGTTTTGGTCGAATTTATGAAAATTGTATTAACAATAAGTAAAGAATTAATACCGAAGCATTTGCCGTAGTTTTAATATATCTTGTCCGATTCTGAGCAGTGGCAACTTCACTTGATAGCATATGAGGATGAGGTTGAAGACAATTTCGACTCTCGCTTCTTCCAAATCAACTTTTAATATTAAATAAATTAATTGTTAAATTAATAATATTATTTAATTATTAATAATATATATTACTATTTAATAAAGATCGTGATTTTTAAAGTTCTGATGGATATTCAATTTACAATTTACGGTAGAAAAGTACCTTTATGTGACATTTTGTCAGGATTTCTTAGCTCCGGGCGAGCTTGACCCTCTTAACCGGCGTCTTTGTTCCGAGAAAAAACCGGACGTTGTGGTACAAGTCGTAGTTTTAGCCGAAGATGCCGAGATACAGGAGAAGTTAAAGAACGCCGACGTTCACGTTCAAACCGTGAGGGAAGTTGGCCGCGTTGAAGTATTGCCAGCGCGGGTTTTATCCCATCTATACACATTCCTTGGTATTGGCTAATTTTATTAATTAATACCTTTTAGTTCTAACTCCAACTGATTAATGTTTTGAATTAATTAGATATAATAAACAGCGGCAGGTCCATTGTTGTACTGTATTCACTTACATTAGCCACCTAATTTAATTGACAGTTTAATGATGGGATTTAATTGACAGGGCGAAGTGGTAAATTGGGCCTCTCGGGAAGGCCAAGTCGAGATGTTGGGATTTTGTGTACAAGTAAATTGTATTCCTTGGGAGAACGTCTGTTCGCCTTTACACCTCAATTAATGGACCAACGGAGATTTTATCTCGCGTCCGACTACGAGCTTATGATCGACAATTTCAAGAATGAGCTCAATTTCCTTAAATCATCATGGCAGGGCGTTCTGGGACGACCCCTTGTCGTCTTCACATTCCGACACATTCATCTAGGTACACTCTCAAATTGGATTTCAATTAATTTTTTTTATTAAATTATGATTATCTAGAGGATGGGCGCGTTCCTTACTCGATCGTCACGACAATGAAGAAACTTCGTAGCGGGTACACGGTCGGAACGCGTGTGGCCCTTGGCTCTTTGGCAGATTTTCTCTCAACCTCCTGTGTCACGAATCTCTCGTTTTTAGGCTCGATAGAAGATGGATTTCCTCATCGTATAAATAAATATGAATAATTAAATTAATTACCTTCATTAATTAAAAATTGTAAAAACTAGCACTTTCGATTTTCCAGGGCTTGAACCTGCAGTGAGTTCCTATTTGGAACAAGATTTCCTCTCAGGTCGTCCAACTGGCCATTTATGTGGACGGACGCTGGCTGGTAAAATGAGTCGACGTTTGAGCTTGAGAGGGACAATTCGCCGGACGCGTTCTTTGTACCGGGGGGAAAGCGAATTGGGTTCTTGGAAGGAAGCCCCTACCCGGTCGCCATCCCCTGAACTTCTCCCACCAAGGCAAAGGTCAGTCAAACACCCCCATTGGGACAAGTACATTTATTTAATAGTATTTATTTACAATTAAATATTTTCCTAAATATAAATTAATTTTCATTAGGACTGAAAGTGATGCTCAGTTTGATTCTTTTGTGGTGGAAGATGTCGTCGGACTTTTGAGAGAAACGGAAAGTCTGGAGGAGCAGGGCGACATTCTTCATTATCTTGTCGTAACTTACGGCCTTCAATATGAGCCACAAGCGGGGATCAAAGTCAAAGATTTGCTCAAAACTCTACATGAAAAAGCATGCACGCAAAAGTCATGGGGTCTCGTTCGGCACACTGCTGGTTTGACACAGTTTCTCATTTTTTCTCAACATTTGTATATTTTTGTAGAATTAATAAAGTCAAAATTCCTACCTTCGCAGATCAACGTTGTATACAATAGTTTTATAATAATCATAATTTAAAATTGTTTAAAGGGATGTTAGAGAAGCGTGTGGAAGATTTGGCCAAGTCAGTGACTGACCTCGTGGTTCGACAGAAGCAATTGACGGTTGGAATGCCGCCGGACGGAGAACGAACCATCGTTGGGCCGCTTCCAGAGGGAGAATTGAGACAGTTGATCCGTGAAGCTTATGGGAGCGATGAGTCAACAGCGATGCTTACTCAAGTAACTAATTACTCTTTTAATTAATCCTAAAAATTAATTAAATTTCTTTTCGAAGGAACTTCTAGTCTATGTTGCAATGCTTATAAGAACTGAACCGGAATTATTCGCCGAAATGCTCCGACTACGATTGGGTCTTCTTATTCAGGTTATTTAGCCTTAATTGTTACGTTAGTTTATTAAAGTTGGATATTTAAACACATATTTATTAATTTTTTGATTAGTTAAATTCTTTTTTGTATTTCTATAATGTATTTTGATAATAAATACTTAGGTGATGGCAAGTGAGTTGGGGCGAAGCCTTCAATGTCCCGGACGTGAAGCTTCAGACCATTTATTAAATCTCTCTCCTTTTGCCATGAAGAAACTTCTTTATCAAATATTGAGTGGAAAAGAATCTATGGTTTCTACATGTAAGATTTCTCTATTTACATTTACATTTAGTATAAATTCGGGATTAATTTTACTTAATTATGTTGTAATTGAAAGGGCGGAGCGGGGGGAATTTGAGCAATCATTCCGCCGGGTCTCACAACATGTCAAGGAAACTCAGCATTGCCTCACGACATGGGGAATTGGAAGTAAGAGACGAACAGGAAACTGGTCAATGGATCCGAAGAAGGCGAGTCGACGGTGCTTTAAATCGTGTCCCTAGAGGTTTCTATCCAAGAGTTTGGGCCGTTCTAGAACGTTGTTCAGCCCTTGGGCTCTCTGGAAATCTTCTACCAAATTCATTAACCCAAGAGGTTCTTTTATATAATAATAATAGTACAAATACTGTTTTAATAAAAAAAATAGACATTTGAATTTTTTTAATAACTTGATCCAATAATTATTTATGAAATTGACCGTTATATTTTATAAATTGTATTGGTTATTTTATTTAATTTTGTTAAATTTTGAAGATGACTTCGGGGGAGTTGAAATTTGCTCTGAGGGTCGAAGGTGTCCTCAACAGCGTTCCCTATCCCGAATATCGGCAGCTGATCGTGGAAGCTCTCATGGTCCTCACCCTCATCGTTGACCACGGCGGAGTGAGCCACGTGGGAGACACCGTGGCTGTTGATGCCATTGTGAAGAAAGCAAATGCCCTATTTGTAGCTGACCAAGTAAAGCAGTTCAATTTCATTATTTTTATATATTTATTTCTTTTCTCATTAAAGTTCTTTGTTTGTAGGTGAGTGCGGGCGGAGACGGGGCAGAGTGTTGCGGAGGCAAAGAGGAAAGCTGTGAAGGCCCAGGGGGAATTTGTATTCATTTCTATGATTCTCCGCCGTCTGGGTCCCATGGGACGATGACGTATTTGGCCAAAGCCCTGGCCGAATCTCTCATCTCGCAAGATCAATCCTCTTGCACTCTCGTCTAGCAAAAATAATAAAAACCCATCTCTATTGCCAAAGTATCAATTTTTAAATATGTAGTATATATTTTTAAATATTCAACAAATAATTAATTTCATGATTTGTTAGCATAGTCATACATTCAAAGGTATATTTTACACAGTACATATTATATTTAGTTAATGTAGAGTATGCATATATCAGTAAAAATAGCATTTATCTTATATACAGACATCAGTTTCTTTTTTTATAAATATCAGGTATCAATCATCAAATATTTATAATGCAATGGTTCAACATCCCTTTTTGAAATAGTATACTATGCCAGTATTTCCAAAATGACTTTAAATAGCTATCGAGTGCAATAATCCTTTTATAAATATATAGGATATCCATTAAACAATTGCGTGTTCATCCAACATCAATGGATCTAGGATTGATATGTGATTGAAAATCCGGAAATGTTGAGCAATTGAATGAAACTCGTAAAAATATATAATTTATTAAATATGCAAAATAAGCAGTAGGATAGATGCCAGACAAATGATTTAAAGGATTAAATGATAAAGAGATAGATGGAGAGTAATCAAATCATAAAAAATTTATTAAGGCAGATTATGAGTATAAATTAATTGTTAACTTCTTTAAGCCTTTTAAAATATTTTAGACTTGATTTAATTCAAATCTTAAGTCAAAAGTCCAAATTAAATATAAAGTAATATAAGTAGGTATGTACTCTATAATAATGCAACATAATTATTGATAAATATAATAATTCCTTTATTTTTCTAACTAAATATGTAAAATAATGATGTCAGCTATCCAATTCAAATACAATAAGTGTACATTATTGTATTAATTTACATAATATTATTATTTATGATTGTGTAATGTATTACAACCATTTGATCATTCATTTGATGGTTCATTTCTCATTGAATGGATGTAACATGTAACTATAAACTAGATCTTAAATTGTATATCATAAGAATAGAAAATGGTTTTGGGAAATGCTGAACTTGGCATGGGAAAGAGTCATTAATTCCGATAAATATGATAAGATAGAGTATCGGAATAGCCGCATTATCTCACCATTTGGCCCCTCAATATAATTTATAATAGTAAGTACATACACTCAATAGCCTCATTTCATATTGACATGAGAAATAAGTGGAAATTTGGAATCTTTCCATATCAATGCAAAAGGGCTAAACAAATAGATAATATGAGAATCATCAACGTGGTCCCTCTTTATCTTGGTATTGACCAATTACTCTCTTACTTACTTACCATTAGTTAGATGTATATTTTACATGAAAATATCATACATAATGCATTACACTTTTCCATTTTTTTCCTCAGTCCATTCCAAATACAGTTCAAAAATCTTATTCCAATTGAGTACAAATAATTCTATAGTAATTTGTGGTCATTCTGCATGTTAAAAGAGAACGTGAATCGATTGACCTAACGTCAGTTCCATCATGTGAAATGATATAGGAAGGAGGAAAATAACACCTGATGGAATGAAAATTTAATCCACTCCTATTAACTATAAAGTGCCTCTCGATGCATATTGAATGGAAATGATTGTATAATATTCTGCCATATACATTTTCATGTTTTTACTATAAACATACCTATAGATATGTATCTCTTGTGCAGATATTTAAGCGTGCTGAGTGAGGTGTCTATTTGGATTATTAAATTACACCTTTTGCACCAATTCTTGTGGTAAATAGCCATTGATTGAAAGGGAATAATGAAGAGCATTTGCGTAGTGGTTTCAATTCTTTCAATATTGAGGTTTAATGTGTAGCAGAATAAGGTGAATCGGCGATGTCCTTCCTTGCAGATTGTCTGGATTTGTCGCTCGGGTGGGCGGGAGAGTGCGGTCCGAAATCCCCCTCAGAGAAGGGACTTTATCTTTTGTGCAAAATGTGCGGACCTTGAGGATAAGAGATAAAAGAATTTTCTGTCTGTCGTCTGTACGTCATAAACACATTTGGGTATTTCATACCTGTGGATAATTAAAAGATAAAACAGTTTCATCATTCACACCCAACTCACACCACCACTTGGTAGTTGAAATTCCACCAGACCAAAAAGTTCCAAATTACTTTAATTGACTTTCAAAGTGTTTAAGTGTTTAAACTAAATTTTAATTATAAACTGAAATTTAATTTGGATTTTGGTTCGGGGTCTTTGTAACGTTGTTTTGGCTCTTGAGTTTTTTGAGTTGATGTGAGGTTAAGGGCCGTTCTCGACGTGGAGGTCTTTTCAATTTCCATTCAATTCCACATGTAGAGAAAACAGTAAAGTAACTGTATAGTGTATTGGCTTTCGAGGTCGTCGCGAAGTGTCAATCCTGGGCTTCCGATTTGGTCAATTCCATTTGAGGCCAATCCCCTGGCCGAGGGCGGATCTCAAGACGGTGTTTGTTGACAGAAGTGGGCGGGGGAGATGAGTGCGGCGGAGGGCAAGACCTACGTGTTTCCTCCGCCGCGAGGTCACACTCGGAGTGTGAGTCACGGCGGGGGTGGTGACCTCCTCCCGGTACTCAAGAAAAAGACCCATGTCCGGGCAGCGTCACAGGGAGCATCCACCGTCCTCGAGGAGAACAACTTGAAAGAACGGGCCGCCTCGAGGACCGAATTCACCCTCCCGCCCTCTCACACCGATCGGATCTCCGGTGGCGGGTCGGGAGAGGCATGGCGGTCACATTCCAGACAAGCCTCCCGGTCCGAGTCCATCTACACTCTCCGACAGCAGAAGTCTCCGGGCAAGTCAAGGTTTTTCTTCTGGAGGCGGGTAGGGGCGGAGGAAGGGTCGCAGCGGGAAGTGTATCCCAATACTTCACTCCCGCCCCCTGACCTGTCAATGGTCTTTGCCGGGAACGAGATTCGGACCACCAAATACACCGCCATGACCTTCCTGCCCCTCAACCTGTTTGAACAATTCCATCGTTTCGCCAACTTGTACTTCATCTCCATCGTGTTGCTCAACTGGATCCCGGCCATTTCAGCATTCGGGAAGGAAATTGCCATGCTGCCGGTCGTGTTCGTCCTCGGGGTGACCGCCATCAAGGATTTGTTCGAAGACAGGCGAAGATCCACATCGGACAAAGCAGTGAACAATCTTTCATCAAGAGTCTTCTCACCGTAAGATTTTTTTCATTCTTAACAATTTTAAAATAAACTTTAAAAGCATTTACCTACATTCACTTTAAACTGTTTTGTAATTAAGGTGCAATTTTAAAATTATAAATTAATTGGTTTAACAGTCAATTTAATTCAATTTTTCATTGTTATTTTTATGGCAATTAAGAGATCGTAAATGTTCAACAAGTTGTTTCAACATTTCTTACATGATTCTTTTCTACCTATGCTGTGTTATTGAGTGGTTTGCGGCAAAGGGAATGGATTAGTTAAATAATTAATTTATTTGCTCTACATTATTTTTTATCTCTCTACTGTCGTGTCAATATTGATTATTTTTTGCATTTTATTGTCCGAACGAAGCTCAGGTTTTTAAAATATTCATCTCGATACTCTTTTTCATGTTCGGAATCTTGTACACGACCATATTGAGTAAATAATTTAATCCTTCCTTTTCAATTCTTTTTTTTGACTTCTTGCGTGTTCATTTGGCATTATTGGTCCCTCTCAACTATTTCCCACTTCTTAATCTCAATCACATGTCGAAAAAATAAATTTAAGTTAAAATGAACCTAAAAATTTATTTCAAAATCAATCAAGTAAATTAATGCAAGTAAAATGCAGATCCAATGTTTAAATACTCATTTAACTAAAATATCAATGTGGGAACAAATTTCAGGGCCGAGGATAATTTCATTGGAGTGAAATGGCGTGACATCCACGTTGGCGACGTTGTTCGGATCCACTGCGACGAGAGAATTCCAGCCGACGTCCTCGTGCTCCGAAGTTCCGAGTCGGGCGGATTGTGCTACATCGAAACGATGAACCTTGACGGCGAGAGCAGTTTGAAGCAACGTGAGGCCATCGGGGGAATGGGGGACAAGGAGGGAAAGGATTTCCGAGCACCGGTGCGTGTGGGACCGCCGACGACCAAAATGTATCATTTCCACGGGACGGTCCTCTACCCCGAGGGGGAATGTGTGGCTGTGGGGAAAGAACATCTTCTCCTTCGTGGGGCAACTCTCAAAAACACGGATTATGTGGAGGCTCTTGTGGTGTATGCTGGACGGGAGACGAAGGCCATGTTGAACAACGGCGGTCCACGACACAAGCGAACGGGCCTTGAACGGATGATGAACCTCGAAGTGATGTGGTGCGTGGTGATCCTTGGAGTTTTGTGTTTGGTTGGGGCTGTGGGCTCGACCCTTTGGCTCGCTTCCTTTCCACAAAAACCCCCACCGCCGTTTCTGATCGTGTACGAAGAGTCCCACGGGTTCACAGACGCTGTCTCAACATTCCTCACTTTTATTATCATTTTACAAGTATGGAAATTAATTTTATATGGAAATAACTTTTAATACAATATTAATATTTAATTAATTCATTAATATTGAAGCAAAAATCTCACTTAATCAGGTATATTAATTGTACAGGCTCATTCATACTTATATGGACACCCACAAATGGCGGTTTTTAATCAGATTCGGTGTGAATGGATAACCGGTATATTTTTATTTAGTGACCCTCGTTCTTGACAATCATTTTGACATCTTATTTTCTAAACTGCATATACCGGTCGTGTTCTGTTGCTGTCAACTTTCTTGGCCGCTCAAGCACTGTTCGCCGTCTGCATTCCTATTTGGAAATTGATATTGCAGAAGAGTACTCTTGGTTTCATTTTCTTCTTATTTCCTCCCTTAAAAACCCTGAGATATATCGAGCAAATGATTTCTGGTGAGGGTGGATTTTTTTCATATTCATATTTCGATTTTTATAAAGAGTTGAATTCTTCCTAATTTCTCTCTGGCGAGTCTCCTGAGATAAGGTTTGATTGGAGGAGTCTTCAATCCTTCCATCTTGGCCTATCTACGTTTACCTAATAATGGAATAATGGCAAATGGTTTTCTAGAATGAGGGTCACCATATTAAAATATAAGGGTTATCCATTCCCGCCGAATCTGATTAAAAACCGCCATTTTTGGGTGTCCATATAAGTATGAATGATACTGTAATTTATATTAATTGTAATTTAATCTGATTATAAATAATTTCGTATAATAATAAAAATGGAATTGTTTTAGGTCATGATTCCGCTCTCTCTCTATGTGACAATTGAATTAACGAAGCTTCTACAAATTTATCACATTCAAGCGGACAGGAATTTATTCGATCCAGAGTCAAATAAAAGGATCGAATGTCGTGCTATGAATATACCTGAGGATCTGGGCCAGGTTGGATATTATATATTTGTATTTTCTCTCCACAACTACTTTGGAATATTTTGTATAAAGCACAAGATTGGTATTTAATTTAATGATGGCAATTAATGTTTGGATTTAATTCCAGATCCAATACGTATTCTCGGACAAGACAGGGACTTTAACGGAGAATCAAATGCTCTTTCGTCGTTGTTCAGTCGGGGGTCGGGATTACGTCCATGCCAAGGTGGCCCCAAATGCTCCGGCTCCTCGAGTCGCGGCCAATTCCAATTTGCAAGAAGCGGTGAATTCCGGCGAAGGGGTCGTGAAGGATTTCTTCCGCGTGCTCTCCCTTTGCAATACAGTTGTTGTACCTAAAAGCCAAGACCCGCCGGTCGACGACCTCAGCCCGAGGCTTTCTCCAATTTCCGAGGCCGACTCGCCTGTTCCTCCCGTTCCAGCCACACGAAGACCGCGATTCCTTCCCACTCGCCCTCTCTCTCCAATCCCTTCCTCCGATGAAGGTCATTTAAATTAATTGAATTCAACTTTATTTAATTGCTTATCAACTTGATTCTTCATTATCTTATTTATCATCACTGTCATTTTCAAATGAAGTACAAATTAATGTTTGAGGATTAACTAATTTGTAGGGACTCCGACGACGGGAGACGGAAGTCCATTGGGGGGTCATTCGCCTCGGCCGTTGTTCCTCCACATTGGACGATTGCCACTGTTGGGTCGGTTGGGTAGAGGTGAGGAAAGCCCAGGAGGGTCACCTCCGAGTGTCCGACCTCTTTATGAGGCCGAATCACCGGACGAGTTGGCCCTGGTGGAAGCCGCCTTCGCTTACGACATCAAGCTTGTGGGTCGGGGGGCTGGGACGATTCGATTAAACTCCAACGGCCGCCTCACAAATTTTGATCTCCTCCACACTTTCCCTTTTGATTCCGTGAGGAAGCGAATGTCCGTCCTCGTCCGAGATCCTTCATCTCACAATGTGATTCTCCTATCAAAAGGAGCTGACTCCGCCATCATTCCAAGACTACGCAGACCACGTACGTATTTCTATTAACCTTTCACTTTAATATTCAAAGGAATAGTAAAAAAGTAAATTTTTTGAACAATGATTTTTCCTACATTAGAGAGCACAATGGAGAGAGAAAGACGTGAGGCGACGATTGGTCACGTGGAGGCCTATGCGAAAGAAGGCCTGCGAATTCTCCTCATGGGACAGAGGTCACTTACTTTAACGGAATATGAGGAATGGAGGAAAGTGTACAAAGCCGCAATGGATTCCATGGACAATCGTGAGCGAAGATTATATGAGGCCTATGCTCGACTTGAAGAAAACTTTGAGCTGGTTGGAGCTACAGGGATCGAAGATCGACTCCAAGATGGAGTTCCTCAGACCATTGAGGCTCTTAGAAAAGTATTCCAAAGCATTTAGTTAATATAATTTAATTATAATTTAATATTACCCATTGGATTAATTATTATATTTCTAATTAATTATAATATTTACAAAATCAATTTGGGGGGTTTTTTATTAACGAGTTTTTATCTTAGGCTGGAATCGTAGTTTGGGTGTTGACGGGAGATAAAGAGGAAACGGCCCTCAACGTCGCGTTCTCATCCAAACTATTTTCTCCTTCCATGGAGGTCCTTCACATTTGTGGGCGAACTCGAGATGAAACAGAAAGGGTTTTGAACTCGGCCCTTTTATCTGCTAGAGAAAATCCCACTAAAGGGCGGGCCCTTGTCATCGACGGGCGGACTTTGACATACATCTTGGATCGACGAACGGGTCTTGTGGTTCCTTTCCTCTCTCTGGCCCGACTCTCGGCCGCAGTGCTCTGTGCAAGATCAACACCTTTGCAAAAGGCGGTCATTGTCACCACCGTGAAGGATGAGCTTGGAATGAAAACCCTCGCCATTGGTGATTGTCTCATATCAATTACTTAATTCTAAAGATTTATTAGTTAAAGAGTTATGTTGATGCATTAACTAATTAACATATTTAATTAGTGATTAATTAAAATATTTCCCAATTTTGCAGGGGATGGGGCTAACGATGTGTCGATGATCCAAAGGGCCGACGTGGGTGTTGGAATCAGCGGAAAGGAAGGAATGCAAGCTGTGATGGCCTCCGATTTTGCCATCTCAAAATTCCGGTTCTTGGAGCGTTTGTTGCTCGTGCATGGCCATTGGTCTTATGATCGACTTGCCAGGATGATTTTATACTTCTTTTACAAAAATGCTGTACGTTGCTACCATTTAAAGTTTTTTAATCGTTAAATTAATAATACGAGAGAGTTTATATCCTAGATATATTTAGTTTAGATTTAAATTGAATATAAATTTTTAACTTTATATTTAATTTGAGAAGTAAACGCGAATGGTTTTTTATAGGCGTTCGTGTTCGTTATTTTCTGGTACCAGCTTTTAAATGGCTGGTCAGGGTCCGTGATGGTTGACCAAGTGTACCTGATGGTGTTCAACTTATTTTTCACTGCGCTGCCTCCGATCGCTCTTGGAGTTTATGATCAGGATGCGAGCGCCGACCTCCTCCTCGCCCTTCCTGACCTCTACACCCAAGGACGACTCTCTCTCGTTCATCAACCGCATTCCTTTTGGCTCAACATGCTCGACGCCCTTTACCAATCCGTGGTCATCTTCTTCGTCGCTTATGGGGTACTTTTTAACATCAATTCATTACTAACAATAAAAACATATATTTTATGCCATTCACTACTATCGTCTATAATTATATAATTAATATTGTATATTTGTATATCAAAATAAATAATGGTGAAATGTTTACACTTCTTTTATAAGTAGGTTTTACAAACGTATCAAACCTCTTTGTTTATTTATTCTTTAATATATATATATATATATATACAATGATATAATTAGTAAAGTATGTAGTTAATTCTTTTATTCGGAAATGGTAAATTATTAACTTATCTTATGGGAATATTAATCTTTAGTATTTTTATGGTTAATTATAAACCTGGATATTTTTAGACCTACGCAGGGACGGATGTTGGAATGGGAGAGTTCGGGACGACGATCGTCGTGTCTTGCATGATCACCATGCTTGGTCACATGGCAGTCGAGTCGCGGTCGTGGACGTGGCTGCACGGTGCTTCCTTGGCCGCCTCCGTTGCGGCCTTTTATATCTTCGCCTTCTCCTACAACAGCATTTGCGCTTCGTGTTTGGGCTACGAGGCCCCGTACAAGGTGATTCATCGTCTGATCGGGTCTCCAACGCATTGGCTCTGCGTGGTCCTCACCACCGTCCTCGCACTCATCCCGAGGTACTTTAAAACACACCAAGGGACTTAAACCCCTTTAATCCCCGATCAAGGTGTGTTCGGACTTTATTTTTGTCCTACTCGGAAAAGGGAGGGCAAGGGAGGGGGTTTCAAGTGTCCGGACTCATTCCATTGTGTTCCTTTGCAGACTGAGCATCCGGAGTCTGGAGGCCTCTCTGCGACCTGGACTCGTGACCCGGGGTCTTCTCGCCGAACGAGATCACTATTAGATAAATAAAGAGTTGTTTGTGGAGGATCGAGAGGCCGTTGATTTCTTGTGTGCGCCCTCTGTGGGTGGTGGGAGCTGATTGTGGCCCGTGGTGGTTCCCTCGGGTCGACTGTTTCTCGCTGTGATAATCTTCAAGTCAAGGAATGGCGTGGAACTACTCGGGCGGGCGGGGGATGAACGGCGACCCGGGTTCACCGCTCCTGGACCTCAAGGCCCTCCTGAACCAGGCCATGGCCCGACCCGACCAGACCCAAAGTGCCAACAACGGACCGCCCTCCTTCTTCGACCCCTTCGCATCCATGTCATCCTTCGGGTTCTTCAACCCCAAGGACCCCGCCGGCCCCGGAGCCCCGCCGCCGCCAAAGTCCCCAACCTTCGCCCCGTCATCGCCCACCTTCGGCGGCCCCCCTCACTCCCCGCCCTTCAACCCATCGCCCAAGTTCCCGATCACGACGTTCTCGATCGACGAGACCCTCCGGCCACCTGACCCCACCCCCAACTTCGATGACATATCACACCACAATGGGGGCTCGTCCTTCTTCCGCGACCCGCCCCAGAGGGACTCGCGCGACCAGGGCGGCGACAACTTCAACCAGGGCGTCCGAGAGACGGGGATCATTGAAAAGCTTCTGGTAAGCCCAGAGTCATGACCTCCCACTTCATCATTTTAATTATGTAATGATTTCCAGCACTCTTACGGATTTATCCAATGTTGCGAGCGACAAGCCCGTCTTTTCTTCCACTTCTCACAGTTCGAGGGAACCATCGAACATTTGAAACTCGGCGACCCCGTCGAGTTCGAGATGACGTATGATAGACGGACTGGGAAGCCAATTGCTTCCTCTGTAACGAAAATTGGACCCGAAGTCGTAAGTTTAAAAGATAAAACCCATGGTCTACATTAAAACATATTCATCAACGTCCGTTCTCAATTTGTAAACGTATTTGAACAAAATATATTCCCAAATCTCTTTCGCGAATTTCGCCATAATGTTGAGCTTCCATATCCAATTAAAAGTATTTCATCTTTGATTATCAATTACATTTTTAATTTGGTCCCATCATGCACCTCATGCATTTGGGAATTTTAACAAGCCTTGTTACTTTAATACTTATTAATTATAAAATGGTGAATATCCAATTGCTAATTCGATTGTTTGGGGTGTTTAGGTGCTAAGTGAAGAGCGAGTGTCGGGTACGGTCACGACGGAGCTTCATCACGAGAGTTCATCTTCGGGTGAACTCCAAGGGCGGATCAGTTATGAGAACCGCGGCGAGTGCTTTTTCCTTCCGTACGCCGCTGACGACATCGAGGGCAATGTGGTTCTCTCCACCGGCGATGCCGTCTCCTTCCAAATTGCAACCAATCAGAGGCAAAACATCTTTTCCTCAATTGTTAAACCCTTTGCAAATTACAATCGTTTTTAAATATCCTTTTATTGGATTATTTAAACCATTTATATATACATATATAATTTATGTATTTTTTAGTTCCGCCGTATAATCCAAGCTACCATGTTTTATCTAGCATATGGGTCTTCCGGTCAATTTTATCCATTTCCTTTTTCCATATTAATCTTATCATTGTTCTTACTCGTGGGCTCATAAGGGAAATCTAATGGTTGGATTGTTTCACAATTAATTACCCAATTTATGTTCAAATGAGTCTTAGACTTTCCCCTTTTCATACTACTTTTACCAATCATATGGTTATTCATTTAAATTATTGTTATTTTAATGGGTAAAGAGAGAAAGTGTGTGTAATTTGCAAAGGGTTTTATCCCCACAATTCTCATTAAGGACGAAGGAGATTTAAACTTTGAAATGTGGGTTTGCCAGTAGGAGCGGGAATTTGACGGCCCGATACGTTAGACTGGAGAACCCCGCCGCCCCTGTGAGATACAAAGGACTCGTATCCAACATTAAGGATGCGTTTGGGTTCATCGAGAGGGCCGACGTAGCGAAGGAGATTTTCTTTCACTTCAGCGAAACTCGGCCATCAGACGGGGTCGTCGTGGGAGACAATGTTGAATTTAATATCCTGACAAGGAATGGGAAGGAAGTGGCTTCCGCCATCACAAAACTCCCCCCTGGCACAGTCGTCTTCGAGGACGTAGGGACTGATACGTTGAAAGGCCAAGTGCTGAAGCCGATCGATAAGAGCGGGCCTTCAGTCCCTGTTGGTCCCACTCCTAGGGCAGAGGGCAAGGAAGGGCGACTTCGTTATCGTGGGCCGGATCGCCAAGAATTGGAAGTTCTCTTTGGGGAAAAGGACCAAGGAGGGTCTTTCACACTCCGCCATGGAGATTGGGTCCAGTTCAGACTCGCCGTGGATCGAAGGGATCGCTCCCAACGAGCCACCAACATTCGATTCCTTGAGGAATCTTTCACCGTCTCTGGCGAACGAAGAGAAGAAGGAGTCATTTCGAGTGTCAAGGTGGATTTCTTTATATTTCACAATTAATATTCCGGATAGGGATCCAAATATTGAATTAGAATTTAATGGAAATGATTTTTAGGGGACCACTGGGTTCATCACATGTGCCGAGCGGGATACAAAAATGTATTTTCGAACTTCGGAGATTCTTGATTCGAATAGAAATCCCAAGGCTGGCGACGACGTCCAATTCACCATCGTGCCCGTAAGATTATCTATTCAATAATTCAACAATTTTATCAATTGATCATTAGTTGAGATTTTAATTTGTTTTTGAAGGATTCTACGAGTCCAGTTCGCAACTCGGCGATTCGTATCAAGTACCTTAGCCCTGGGAAGGTTCAGTTTGAAGTTCCTGTTCGGATCGGAGTGTTCGGACGGGTGGTTCGGGAGCCGTCCTCCACATGGGTGTCTGAAGAAGCCCTCGCTGGCCTCCTTCCTTCCCTCACAAACCTCGGACTCCCACAGACGGTCACGGATCGCCTGATCCAAGGTCTCCATGAACCCTCCTCAGCTCCTCCTGAAGGATCTGAGCCCGGACTCCTCGCCTACTCTTCTCCCGGGTGGGGAGAGGAGGAGACGATACTCTTTCATTGGAAGGACTGTAAAAACCTTAGGAACATCAGGATTGGAACAAAGGTTTATAATTAATTTATGAAATACAGGGGGTGAACAGAGATTCGTGAAACGATTATAATCAACGTTTTCGGCCAAAATTTTTGTTCTTATCTTAACAATATTTTACATTATATACTTTTAAAGTAAAATTTTTGTTAAATATGGGTGGAAACCCAAAAATCTTGCCGGGTGTTGATGGAATAGTGAAAAGTTAAAATCGAAGTATTTCACGAATCTCTAATCATTCTGTAGTTAATTGATTTATAAAATAGTTAATTAATTCCATGTATATATTAATATTCCATGTGTATACAAATATTAAAAATAATAATACTGTTCAAGATGAATCAATTATTTAAATTTTTGTAGGTCAAATTCGACATTCATCAAATCCGACGTAATCGTGAGATGATCGCGGCGAATATCCGAGCCGACGATGCCGACGATCCGGAGCCATGTGGCCTCGTCGCAGAAGATCTCCCGAGTCGAATGAAGGAAGTTTTAGATCCATTGGAATCCTCCGAAGAGGAGGAAGAAGAAGAAGAAGAAGAGGAGGAGGAGGACGACCGACATTCCGCCCCAACAACTCCTCAGGCAAGATTTGTCATGAAGGGATTCATCGCCGCCCTCAAAGATGGCTTCGGATTCATCGAAACCATGGCTCAAGATGGGGAAATTTTCTTTCATTCAAGGTAAGGTTTATTTTAATTTTGAGTTTTAATTGGAGAAATTATGATTTTTCTATTTGACTTTTATTGTTTTATTCAGTTGCCTTGTGGGAGATTTTGGTGGGTTGGAGGTTGGACAAGAAGTTGAGTACGTGGTGAGTCGGAAGGGAAGCGTGAGCGGAAAGCGGGCGGCCGACATGGTCAAGCCCCTTCCTCGCGGGACCATCGGGCGAGCTGCCGTTTTCCCTGAAGTGATCAACGGAGTGGTGACACGTCCCCTGCGTGGAGCCAACCCCGACCAGACCGAGTATAGTGGCCTTATTGAAGACAGCGAAGGGACGCCTTACCCTTTCGGCATTATTTCTCTGCTCAACAAGAAGGAGATCCTTGTCAATGGCGAACTCGTCGACTTTCAACTCGACGCCTCCCGAAAGCCCGTCAACATACGAGCTATAAGAAAAAAGCTACGAGCCACTGTGGAGGCTGTTAAAGGTAATTTCAATTTCTTAAATAAACTCACGTCCTAATAGTAATTATTTATTTAATGATTGGAATGAGGGATTTTAATGGTTTGATTGTGTAGGACAATACGGGTTCCTTTCGTACGAGTTGGAAGATGGCAAGAAATTGTTTTTCCATATGTCAGAAGTTAAGGACCACCTTCATCTCAATCCTGGAGATGAAGTTGAATTCGTGATTCTCCAGAACCCGAGAAACGGGAAATCCTCGGCCTGCTCCGTTGTCAAGCTCGGGTAATAATTTATTCACAATGATATATATTTATTTTTGATATGATATACATAATACAATTAATTCATCTTACTATATTTTGATAATTAATTAATTAATTTTGGTTGTCAGGGAGAGTCAACGGCCGGAGCGTCTCCTCAATCGTCTATCGAAAGCGAGCGTGGACGAAAGCGGAGCGCGAGTCATTGTGGTCCGGCAGCCGCTTGGGCCTGACGGAACTAGGGGGTTTTCCCGCCCTCGTCCCCGCCCTTAATGCAATCTCGTAAGAGTGAAATGAAGACTGGCCCCCAAGTAGCCTCCTCTCCCCTCCTCCCCCAAAAAAATGGCAAAAAATATTTCTTTAAAATAAAAAAATAAAAAAAAAGTGTAAATGGATGACAAAAATGTGTTCATAAAAAAAGAGAAAAGAAGTTTGTAAAACTGGGTGGGAAGCGGAGTTGGGGCCGCTGTAGATATTGTACAGAACATAACTGATCATAATGAAAATAAAACGCCACTTCAACTCAAATTAAACTTTTATTTTAAATATAAATCATATTTCTCAATATCATATCTACATGGTTCGCAGTAATTAATTTCTTCATTTAATTCATGTCACAATTGCTCAATTGACTTTTTGAATTATTTCAAATATGCAAATTATACATAAATGTACTCAAATATGAAAATATGCATAAAGGGATAATATTAAAATTATATGTTTAAATATATGTTATATACAGGTATCATATACATATTAAAGAATGTATGTAAGATTTCTAGATATCCTTGGCCTTAAAGCCGTTCTAACAGTAAAATGAGAGACTGATGTCTTGACTCATTATCCCATTAAAGTTATGTCACGTCAGATGTCAGTTAGTTAAACGGCGTTATGCATAGTTAACTTAGTTGATACTTTTAGTGACCAAGGGTCAGATGAGTCTCAAACGGTTAGTTTACATACTTCATTCTCATTTTCATCATAACAACTATTTGTATATTAATTGTCAATTTTATTTATTTAATGGCGGACTACAGAAGGAGGCCCCCATCTTCTCCCAAAGACAACATCCTTCCTATTCCAACTTCGCCCTCGACATTTCTCCATATCAATTGAGGACAACCTTTTAATGGAACTCTTTGTGATTGACGTAGAGTTGTAATTGACACAGTTCCATTAAGAGGTTACCTACATGAGCCTACATCTCTTTGTGAAGAGGGGAAAAAGAAGGATGCATTATGAAAATTATGATGGAACCTCGTTCATAATTCGCAACGGTGGGCATTCTGCGGGATTTGATGAAACAAGCCAGCTCAAAGTTTATTAGGCTTTAAGTAGTTATCTTTTTAGTTCATATAATGTATTTTATATAACTATTAATTTACTTCCGTGTCCATATTTTTATATTAACTATTAGGTCATGATTAGATCATTGAAAAACTTCTTTTAAATTATTAAGTTTAAATTATCTGTCAAAATTTTGTTAAATTGCCGATTTATTCAATTCTAAAAATTATGTATTAAGTGGTTTTTTGTGACAATGTGATTTAAATTTATCCCTCAATTCAATGTCAGCAAGAGAATATAAATCAATCATTTTTTATTATTTATGAAAGTTCGAGTTTAGAATCCTTTTGTTAAGTATGTACATGGAGTATGGAGATTCTCAAATATGGTAATGAATTTTAAGCACATTAAGTTTCATTATATTTTATCATAAAATGGATGGTATATAAAATTGTAAAATATGTAACTAGGTATTAGTTGTTGTCATTCATTTATATAATTTCAAGCGAAAATAGAATAAATTATCAACAGTAATAGAAAATACATGAATGGGATAATCTGACTCGAATATGGAATTAATACCAGAATTATAAAAACACCGAAGTTAAATAAGTTTCATTAATCACTTATCGTGCACAATTAAAGATTAATGTGAATTAATATATTTCAAACTTTGGCAAGATATGTCTCTTTTTTAAAAAATTAAATAAGTTCCAGATTCAATAATAAATCTCCAGTCTTGAATTGGGTTCAGGTCTCTCAGCAGATCATTCAGTAATGAAAATAGTTTTATTCTCACATTTAGTCAAGTGTATGACTAGAAACAAAAAAATGTCAATTAATTTTAACCAAAGCAGAAGATAATTAGTCATAGAATGTTACATATTAATTTTTTCTCGAAATATATTAATAGTTTTACATTAATGATTAATTTATTGAAGATTAACTTACGCATTGTTTTCATGCTTCTTGTTTTGTATCGTAAGCATTTGCAGTTCAACATCCCATGGTTCCTATGCGTTTGCTTGCACGACATCGCAGGTCTTTTCTTCTTCTTTTTATTCTTTGGATGAGTATCCATTTGATGTTTCACCATCGACCGTTTGCAAGACGTCATGAATCGGCAGGAAATGCAAGTAAGTTGTCCAGGAAAATGTTCTTCGTTCTTCACATCCAGCTTACATTCTTTACAAAGAACGCCTGGGCCCGCCATGATCGTCACGTTTTCCTTGATAATCGAATAAAGATCCACTCCGGCTCGCGACACCGTGGCCACTTTGATGGTCTGTTGAACCGGCGGGTTTTGCTTGGACTTTTTAGGTGATTGTGGATGAACTATGTCGCCAGGCTTCATCGGAGGCAGAGCCATAAAAACTCTCGACTCTCCTTCTTTAATAAGGAACTTCCCATGAGGGACCGTATGGTGATCCTCAGCCAAATGAGTTCGAAGTTCCGCTTCGCCATGGAAGCTTAAAACACATTTCTTACATGATCTCCCCTTCTTCATCATGTGCACCTATGAATAAAAGTAAAGGTTCAGTAAACATATTTAACTCAACTTAAACCTATATTTAAATAATTTGTTCAAATGAATGGTCAAATATTACCTGGAAATGTGAGACCAGGTTGGTGAGACAAGTAACACTTTTGATCGGCAAAAACTTAAAGCATATTGGACAAAGAATTCCATCAATTCCAGCGTGTTCCTTTTTGTAATGTTCCACACCGTGGATGTGGAAGGAAGTCCGAAAGTCGCAAACTTCACATTTGTACGGAGCCTCTTTGGCCTTGTGAGTGTCCCACATATGAAGAATTAAATTCTTCTCCGTCCGAAAGACTGAGTTACAGATTTTGCATAGGTATTTAGTATTGATCATGCTATGAACCTACAATAGTTACAAAGTATTAATTAGTCATAATTACAAATTTAAGATTTTAAAATGAAATATTAACAATTAGATCAATTAATATTTAATGAAATTTTCTAACCTCATTGACATGGATTGAGAGGGTTTGTGGTGATTGAAAGTCCTTCAAACAGCAGTCACAGACGTCTTTGATTGTCGACATACGCCCTAAGCTTTTAACATGAGCCAAAATGTGCGGGACGACTTCATTAGTTGCCAAAATGCTCTTTGAGCAAAGCGGACATTTTAAATTGACGGGGAACTCCGACCGCACATCAGGTGGATTCTGAGAAATGACACAACAATAGTAATACGTGTCGAGGTAGACCGTCGGTGGATTGGCAGCATAATGGCCAATTAGATCAATTTCATCGTCCTCACGAGGACGTTTCTTTCCAGAGTCCGTGCTTCCAGGACCTTTTGGTACAGGACTTGATACAGAACTTGGAGAAGGTAAATATTCTGCCAATGATGGTCCAGTGATTGAATCCGGGAGTGAATCAATGTCCCGAGTGTACCTCCAATCATTCCATGGATTCACACTGATTTTATTCAATCGCGTCAGCAAATTCTCGCCTAGGTATTCAAATGTTCGATTAGGATAGTAAAATTATCAATGTATTATTTTAAGCAATTAACTAGTAATTTTAATAACTAGTAATTTACATTTTTCGAAATAAAATATATAATTAAAATAAAAATATGGACATTACCTATATCAACTTTAGTGATACGAACGAGGTGATCCAAAATGGTATCAAAGGTTTTGACGGCTGATTGTCCAAACATCTCCCTCCATGACAACTCGTCAAGGAACTGCTGGATGAGAGGCCGCGAGAGAGCATATAAAGTTGATTGGAACATCTTGGGTAGAACCGTCTTGAGATAATTCATGACGTTGTTGTTACCAGAAAGAGTATTTGCTATCTCAATATTCTTAAATCCAGCCTCGAACAACAATTTTTTGTCGACAGATGTATCGATGAAAAGCTTGGAGTCTTTATCAACCCAACGATTAAGACTCATAATGATTTGATTTACTCTTGGTAGCACTATTTGACCCTTCAACACATCGTTAAATTCAACAGTTTGAATAAACATAACAGAAATTAAAGGTTAATATTAAACACTATTAACCGATCATTATTAGTAAAAATATTAAAACTTACAGGAGTTGAATTTGCAGGATTAATCACTCTCAAACGAATGTATTTTTTCGCAATGTCCAAAACACCAAAGATTTCAATTTTAGTTTTTCCAATCGTCTGAGAAAATTAATGAAATTCAAAATTAAATAAATTCATTGATTTAAATTAAATGATCTAACAATTGAATACCGATGTGGCTGACGAAGTTCCAAGAGTCAAAATCCCAACTTCCACGTTGGCCCCATTCCCTCCCAAAAGTGGGCCGATGTCGTGCAAGGCCGAGATGCAAACAGACCTTAAGAGTGCGTAAAAATTCTTCAAATAATATGAAGTTACTTTGACCCATTGGACCACATTGGAAGATGAGGTTTGGCAAGACCAATGGTACATGATCTTGAGAAGCACGTTGGGTGGATAGTTAGAAGATTCAAAAATAGAACCATTAAAAATTGAAATGTGTTTCTCTGGACAGCAATCAGACACCCAAAGGTAGCCACCAGTGTGCAAGTCCTTCCTTGAAGTCTCGTCAGTTGCCATTCCCAATTTAAAGCTTACAGGGGTTCGATCAGGGTTGAAATGATCGTTACACAATTGTTCCAATCGGATCAGCCCACGTTGAAGAAGATATTCAGTAAACTTTTGCGGCGTATGGACCAACAAGGATTTGACCCGCGAATCCAACTCAGCCCGTCCGCCTGCTTCATTCTTCTTTTTCTCAAGAACAGTCCGAACAACCACCACGAGAGATGGGAAAGTTTTGGAAACTTCGCTTTCCTTCTCTTCTGGAGCTACTCCAATCGTTGACACAGTTGGGACTGCTGGTGCTGGAGCTAGAGCTGGTGCTGTGGCCAATGGATTTGGAGTACGGGGGCGTCCGAATCCAGGCGGAGTTGACGTCGTCGTCCTAGGCATGGGGGGCAACTGTGCAGTAATTTGTGGGAACCGATTTCGCACGGCCTCACTAATATGGAAACCCGTGGTTTGTTGTTGTTGTTGTTGTTGTTGTTGTTGTTGTTGTTGTGGCGGCACAACTGATGGGTTGACAAGCGGGGTCACCACGGAAAACGTAGGAGCTGTGACTCTGTTGAGACCAGACACGACGTCGCGCGATTGTGAAATAATTCGAAGTGGACCTATGGAATCAAAATTATTTTTAAAAACTTATGGGACTTAAAACTGTAATGATTAAAAAATTTAAAAAAAAATGAGCAAATTAAAGATGAGCGAAAAATTCTTATAATTTGCGATAGTACCAATAGCTGTTATAAAACTGTTTGTACTCTGTTGCAAAGGAATCATATTTGGAGACTGTCCTGGTCGAGCTATCATAGGAATGGGTGTGAAGCCACGGACAACAGACACCGGAGATGCAATCGAAATGGTTGGTCGCGAACCATAGCGGACAGTCATGTTAGAAGAACCTCGAAGAATCGAAGGAGTTGTTGTGGGCTGGCGTGGAGCAGCTTGAGTATACGTCTGTCCTCCTGTTAAATTAAAATAAATCAGCGCTCAATTCATCGTTATTTGTTATTTATTGTTATTCGGAAGAGAATTTTAAAAATTACCAATCATGTTATTCGAATTGCTCGAATTCATAATAAAAACACAGCTGGATGGATCGTAAATTAGCGGTATTCCTTGATTCACCTGAGAATCTATTAAAAATCAATTACAATTAATTTAATCATTTATTTAAATGAATCAATGAATATGAAAATTATAATTTTCTAAATTGTTAGTTAAATGACGAAAATTACGCATTGTTGATGCAATCGGCTGTGTCATTGGAGAATAAGTCGTCGCTGTGGTGATAAATGGTCTCGGTGGTGGAGCTCTTGTCTGTCTCAAGATAATAGGTCGCTGCGGGTTTGGTTGCTGGAGAGGAATCGCCGCTTGAATCGGTACTATCCCGGCAGGTCGGACAGGTCGGAATGTCTGGAGCGGAATTTGCACATTTCTGGCTCCGAGAGTCAGCGTCTGCCTGGCCTGAGGCCCAACTCCCTTAACAATTTTCTTTTGAGCAATTTTGTTAGAAGTCCATTTATCAAGATTCGCTCGCATTTTGACCCATGAGCTTTTCTTGGCCTATTAGAAATAAATTGAATTGAATTAAAAATAAAAGACATAAAATTAATAAAAATTCTATTGAATAAAAAGTCATAATAATTGTAATTGTTAAATGAAATGTTTTATAATATGTGGACATTCAATTGTATAATTGACTTACAATATGTGAATTGCGCTGAGCCGCTGACAGCGGCTCATCAGAGCAATCAAGTTCGACAATCTCATAAATCTCTTCTTCTCCTTCGTAGTCGTCTTCATTATCAGTGAGCTCGGCGAAGATCCCCACGTTGATCTCCTTTTCAGAAGGAGTGTTGGTGTTGGCGGGCGCCTTGTGTGCCATGGCGGGTCTTTCCTCCTCCTCCACCGAGTCATCCAGGTCAATGAGTTCGAAACTCTTCGGTGGCACCGGAATCTCCTGGATCTCGTCGTCCTCACCCACCAAGTCCATCCTGCAGGCTTGGGCTTTGAAATTCGGTCGAAAAGACGCGATCCCACGTCCGACGTGATCGTCTCTGACTCGTGCTATGTACTCTTCCTGGCGCCTCATTAACTAGCCTGCGCAAAGTAGAGGGAAGGCGCGCAGAATCCATCCTTCCTTCCTTCATTTAGGCTCATAACACCTCCAAGGTTGCATCATGAGCAGAATTTATCCAAAATCACCACAAAGCACAACTATCTAACCACTTTTAATCTATCGTTTAATAGCCCAATTAATTTCAAGAGACATACTGTAAAAAAGCTGCAATGAATGTAATTGTAGCCATTGTAAGTTCAATTATTGTGCATCACATTACCAACAAGTTTAACTATGTAATAGTAAATACGAATAATAAGCATTATTTATAACTTGTCATCTTGTGTAAATACAAACATGTTCATGTGTTCGTTTATTTGCTAATATTAGTAATACTTATTTATGCAGTTTTCAATGTACACGTACAAATGATTATTAATGTGCTTAAAATATTCTCGTTTACTTTTGTGTTGCTGTTGTGCTTTTTCTAGTAATTGTTTTCAGGTTGCCGTTGAGGGTTTATATATTAATACTATTAGTTTATATTTATTTACCTAATATAAAATATATTGGTTAAATAGCGCACGTGTTAGAGATGTATGGTAGATGTAATGAAACAATATGTATGGAGCTGACACTTCATTTCAACTCTGGAGTTTTTGCAAAGGAAACTGGAGAAAAACAACATAAGGTTTGTGATCTCCAAGACCGAGGAAATCCACTCATTTATTTAATACTACATTTATTCCATTTTAGTCAAATTACAATTAGCTATTCTATTCTGCATAACATATCAGTATGTATGAGATATATCACTTTGGTATATAAATCCTAATTAATACACTCGTCATTTTCCATGGGTTGGTCAGAAAGTGAGAATGAATGGTGAAGGTCTCAAGTTTCCCTCAAACCACCGTCTCAATTTCCCCGATTGAGAGAGACCAGATGGGGAAACAGCCCTGGTTTCCAATAACGTCAAAAAACGCCCAGGCATATTGGAGATATTGAGGAATGTGGGAAAGAATTCAATCACTTGGGTCTTATCTACCTCAGACGATTTGATGATGAGAAGGGAAGCGAAACAATAAGTCTCCACTGACCCAGTGAGACTTAATGATTTGGACAATGAGAAAATCCCCACTTCCATCAAATCCATCATCCATTCAAGGACCATTCGAACCATTGGATTTAACACGTCCTTTTTACTAAACAAACCAGAGTAAAAATCTCTCTTGGCAAGTTGAAAAATTATTAATTAGATTTGGTAGGAATCTCATAATCATTAAATTAGAAATAATTAGAATATTGGAAAAATTGTCATTGAAGGTATAAAATTAACATTAATTAAAGCACTTGAACAATTAACAAAAAAATTAATTCAACGATTGTTTTCATCAAGTCATTTGGTAATCATTGGGAATGTAAAGCTATTAAGTAATTTACAAGGTATAATTTACAATGCTTGATGTAAACGTCCTCGGAATTTCAGGAAATTGTGACGGTATTTCGACTATTTGTGCTTCGGTGGTCTTCCCCGCTTTGGTCCTGGGCCGGGGGGGATTGGAGGCAATTGGGGATTCCTCCCTCGCTCGTGGACTTTTCTGTGTTTGGCAAGGTGGTCGGAACGGGTGAAGCGTTTAGGGCAGGCTGGACAAGCGTAGGGCTTTTCCCCTGTGTGGGATCTCCGATGTCGGTTGAGTTCGTCGGAGCGGAAAAACGATGACCCGCAGTCGACCCACTTGCAGATGAAATTCTTCTCTCCGCGATGTCGTCGCTCGTGGGCTTTCAAATGACTCGCCTTGACATGTTCCTTCCCGCACTCGGCACACTTCAAGGGACCCTCAGGATGTTTTTTCTTCCTGCCACCGCGTCTTCGGATAACGGGTTCTTCCTTAACCGATGGCCCCGAAGTCCCTGACAAGTTCCCCAAATCTCCCCACCAATCCTCCTCTTCATCTGTCAATTTAAAATATCACATTCCTCGCTATAAAATTCGGTTTCATATTTTATATTTATTTATAATTATAACGGACTTTCCTAACATTTAAATATTACAAATAAATTTTTAATATGCTATATTTGGTAGAATATTTATTGAGCTGATATTTGTATCTTATTTTCTAATAAAGGAAAACTTGTTGATTTAAACGTTATTTGATTCTTCTTGGTAAACTAAGTATTCTATGTGATTGCTTACTTTGTAGAAGCGTATTGAAGTCGTCGGGTATTTCAGGGTAGAATGGGGGAATGTCTTCAAAGAGCGGGAGGAGCGGATCGTCATTGAGTTCACTGAAAAAATCCTCGAGCTCCCAAGGGCCGTCCATTCTGCTTTCAATCCCCGATGGATCTGTTGGGGTTTCTCGTTCCTCTCACTTCAATCTCATTCCAATTAACTCGGGGTGAACTTTCGTCAAATCCTTCCCACACAACCCAAAACTCGTCCAAGAAAACACTTTGACCTTAAAATAGAAAAATCCAGAAGATTGACCCGAAGAGGAATAATTGACTCGTTGATGAACTGATGGATGATGAGGAAATGTCCCTAAAGGAAGGATGAAAACGATGATTGGTGAATGAAGTTACAACGCGTCTCGCAAGCAAGTCATTAAAAACACATTTTATTAAATTATTAGTTTTATTAGTCCATTTCAATTGTTTTACTCGGGTTATCATCCAATGCCCTGATGCTATTAACTAAAACACTAAAAGTTCAAATATGTGTATTTAACTTTTAAAGACTCACGAGGATAAATGTCATTCGCATGAGTTAAGGCTCATCTTATCTCCACCAAAATCATACAATCATATCAGACTCATTTGATTTATCATTCTTTTTACCGCATTAAACATGTGTATAAAAATGTACTCTGTACTTGATATAGAGTATGTACTTCCATATTCAAAATGGTTGGATTCAGCCTTAGCCATTAATTAACTAAACACATAATTAACCATTTATTTGCTTATCTTCAATTCTTGACAATTTCAGTTGAAGATTTGATAAATCTTAATTAACTCACAATAAAGCAACACTTATATAAATAAGCGATATACAGAAATATTTCACCTGATAATTTATGCATTTTTTATCATTTTACGATTGGTTATTTGTACTTAGAGTATACTAGACATGGGAATATTGTTAATCCTGTTTTGTAAATTATAAATTTTGAATATCTACATAAATACATTGTAGAATCTAAAGACAAATTTGCCTCGTTTTTATATGTATTCTGATTTGACTTTGCATGGATGTTGATACCTAATGCCTATTACTATTACTATTACCTATGTGCATTTTATATGATTAATATACCTACAATACATACCTACAATACATACATACATGCGTACTTACATATTACCTCATATGTAAGGTATATTGTAAATAAATGCCAAACATTCCAACATTATATGTATTATTAATGTAAGTAATGTACCATAAACATCTACAATACCGATTCTATTGGCATTGTCGTCTGTGAAAAACAACATCGTTATGTAAAATGATAAGTTTTATGTATATTATACATATGTAGAGTAGACTATAGAGTACTATACTAACTTTAAGACAGGTTATGATTGATCAATTGAATTATAATAATTATAAGTGTAGTCGTCTTATGCTATAATATTCATAATCTTAATATATTTAAATATCCTTCATTTCCTCATTTCCTTTTGAGCTTTTGACTCGCGTTGTGGAAAACTGTGAACTCTCAAACTCATTGGATTTTTGACAATTAGAGGTATCATAAATATGGTTTTTACTTAACTTTTTTTAAACTTATTTTAATTTTAATAATATTGGGTTTCTAATACTAAAAAGTTCCCTTGTTAATAGATTGCATATTAAATATAATTGTTTTAGAATTTAAAAGGCGAGAAAAGGAGTCGAAAAAGATGGCTTCTTTTAATTCTCCTTCGGCGGACTATACGAGGTAAGACAGAAAGTCAAGCTGGTTTAAATAATGCTTTTAATTGTGTTTAGTTCACACTCTATGTGATCTCTTTAATTGATTTTTTTCACAATTAGCGAGGAAACGAAGGAATTTTGGGTTTTTCCCAATGGACTTGGTCTAAGAAGCGTTACTAAGAAAAGGGGCCCAAGGAAATTGCCACTTGACGATATGTATATTAAATTTAAATTTGCTTATTTACATTCAAATCCATCATGAATTCTATTATCTAATCTCTATTAGTCGAAAATATTATCTCTATTAGTCACAAATCCATCTACTCAATATTATAGGAAACTCAATATTAATGTTTATATAGGACTCCTCTTAAACTTGCATGCATTGACCATGAAGTCGCAAAGGATTTGCTTAAAGACGACTTCTTCATTGACGTTCACAGAATCGTAAAAGAAAATAAACCAAAGGATGACCAAATTGTTCCGAAAATTTTGGAAACAGAAAAGAAAACTCACCCAGCTAAATCAGACAGTTTATCAATCACTCCGCTGAGTAATACGATTTAACAAATATAAATATTTACACGATCTTACAATTAATTAAATCAATATCTTTAAATTAAGACTTAATTTGATTTTTAAAAAATGTTTTAGGTCGACCTCGCTCTTTAAAAATTCCATTGAGAGCTCGTCGTCGTCGGGACAGCCTGACTGGGCGTGATTTATTGGAATCTCCTGGCGGGTCTTGTTATAAATTTTCCCAGACTCCTTCGGAGGGAATTACGCCTTACTTCGAGCAACACAGAGGATTCGCTTCAACTCCGAGGACTCCTTCTCACAACATCAATCCTGGCGGGTATTTTGGGGGCCGCACGACACCACTGACGCCTTCTAACAACGTCGGTCCCGGCGGGTTTTTTGGAAGTCTCAATACTCCCCGGACTCCTTCTCAAAACTACGATTCTGGAGAGGTTTTCGGGAGTTTCACTACTCCCCGAACTCCTTCTCAGACATTCGGCTCTGGAGGGAGTTTCGGGGTTTTCAATACTCCCCGGGCACCTTCTCGAAGTTTCTCTCTCAATTTAAATAACAATGGATTTTACGGGACTCCGAGTCCAACGGTTCCAACAACTCCGACTCATTGCCCTTTTCCAAGTCCGGGCGGAGTTGAGGGGACTTAGACAACTCCAAGTTATGGCAATTACCCTTCTTGCCCTTATTTTCAAGGTCCTCAAACCTAAAATATAAATCAATTGCACAAAAATCAATTGTCTGTTAAAAGGAACAAACATAATGTAACTTTTAATGGATTGGTTACATAACTTTTTAAAGGCAGAAATATGCAAATAATTTTAAGATTTTATAATACATATGAGTTACTATTTATATATAATATATTGTTCGGTTTTAAAGGAAAGTATCAGGTTCATTTTAACAAAAAAGACCAAGGTGATATGTTTTACAATTTTTTTAAAACGATCCATTTGGGAGATTTTCAATTATTTTTAAAATGTTAATTTCCTCATTTGAGCATATTTTAATTCTATTTTATTCTATAGTAAAAATAATCAAAGTGTTAATGTTTTTAATTTATTAATTATTAATGATATTTATGAATTGTATGTTTTATTTATTAATAAGCTATGACACTATTGTTAAGTGTTTCAATTTATTTCATGAATACAAAACCATTAACAACCAAGAATGACAAATCAGAAATAATTAATTACTGCCAAATTCCTATAAGATATGGTGAATGTTATTTTTATTGTTTTGATTAAGGGGTTTTATTAACTTGTATTCACTTTGTAAATTACAATCGTTAATTTCTTCGAAATTGAGTTTAATACACTTTCATCCCTAATTACAGATAATTATTTAATTATTCAAATGTTTTTAAACCTTTCAACTTTGTTTAAACCAATACTTATATTCAATAATAATAATTTATAAAAAAGAGATCCAATCTTCGAAAACGTAAAATGGAAATATATGATAATAATTTCGATCCATATACTTGAGTTACTTAATTCCATACAATATATATTCATTGAATTCATATCTATCACAAAAGAGATATTACAGAACTAATATAAAATAGTTTAATAACAATAATGAACATTTATTAATTTATCAATTTTGATCCCTTTGTCGGTCCTTGTAAGAAATGGGGGAAAAATTGGTCAATGGAACGTTGTCTTATTGAATGCAATCCAATCAACGTAGTGCGAAACTGAGAGCCCGAGACCATCGTGAAACTTCTTCGACCCAACATTTCTGACTTCAACGGTGGAACAGGGCACAAGTCCACGTTTGGCCAATTTCACCATCAAGGCCTTCATGCAAAGTCCTCCGTAGCCCTTCATCCGATGGTTTTGGGCCGTGTACAACATGCTCATAAGTCCGCTGGAGCTGAGCAAAATTCCGGAAGCGACTTCCTCCCCCACATAAACTCCGGACGACTCATTTTCCTTGATGAGCTTGAGGATGAAGTCGAGGCTGCCTTGTTTGGAATAATACCAAGTGTCCCGGATGAACTTCCCACCAACGTCCAAATCCAAACTCGTGAGGTTGCAATCATCATCGTGACTGTTCATTTGATAAATACAAAAAAAATAAAAAAATTGTAACGTTTATTTAGCAAACTTGTTGGGGGATGATCCACCATGTGAATGTTAAAACGCTTTTAAAAAATCTCATGGTGAGGATGTGGACATAATGTTTGGTGTCAGAGTGACAAACACTCCATGGGGAGAATAATTGTGAAATGAATCTCGACCTGATGTCAAAATTTTTCGTCTCCTCGGGATCAATTTGGTAAAAGTAACAGGGATGAAGATTCACATTGTTTCCGAATGTGATGTAGTTGAGCTCGATAAACATTCGAGAAATGTTCCTATCGAGTGCACTGAAGATATATGATTCACCCCAGTTAATTAAATTGGTCGTCTCAAATGCCTTTTTAATTTCATCAGTTATTTGAGGTTCGCGTGGAGCTGAGATTGACATATCAATGCCATAATCCTTCAAATAAAAAAAATGGCCTTGAGTTTCATAAAACTATGAAAATAATATATACCATATACATATAAGAACATAATATGTTGTATTTAAAATTTTAATATTGTAGAATTAATTTGTAATATTAGAAAATTAGAAATACATAATATACAGGTATTAGAATTGTAGGTATTAGCATTTATGTTAAGTACACTATGCTAATAATAGTGAGTACATTGGGCATTATTTATGAATTTCGACATTATAGATTTAAAATTTTAATGTATTGGATTTACATATTTAATTAAACTTTGAATCACATTTATAAATATATTAAATATTTTTCCTACCGGTCTTATTACAATTACAAGAATCCAAGTTTCAGGATCGATCGATTTCCCAAGAGTGAAAAACCTCATCATGTCTTTAAAAGCTTCGTACATCAGCGCTTGGTTGTAAACCTTTTAAATTATTAATGATTTATTAAAAGAGAAACCTTTTATTAAAATTATGCATATTTTATTAAAATCTTTCTCGTCCATTAGTTAGAGCATTATTTGAAATAAATATGTAATTCAATTGGTCTTACCATTGCTGAATATGGAAGCCTTTCCTTAAGAAGCGGAATCAAAGCGGAGGCATCGACTTGAACAAATGGATCCATTTTTTCAAAATTGGCTAAATTTAGAAAAAACCTGCAGATTGAATCTACGTCAGCAAAACTTCGCCTGAATGTGAGAGCGAGTGGTAAAATGGCACTAGCAAATTCAGAAGCAGACAACTTTTACTTTTAGGGGAACATGAACATTATATGTATGGTGTATGTAATATACTTATGTAATATACATACTTAATAAACTCATATCTCTACATACATAAATACATACGTGTATAACGTGTGTTGTTCCAATACGTACGTCCGATCATAGAAACGTCTTTTTCAAAGGACAATAATACTAATATTTAGTTAGTCTAATAATAATGATGTTTAATAAACGTTAAACTGGGAGTATTGCATTGTCTTATTAATCTCATCTAATGTCTACTGTCTACTAACTACCATATTAATTCATAAAGAAAATAAAGATAATTGTACACACTGTTTACTGTTACATAATTCATAGGCTCAAGGCTGAGAGTCTATCAATATCAGTTAATGTGGTTAAAATCTGCTCTTACAAATGACAACGATAAGTCGATGAGATGATAAATATGTATGAAGTACAGTATTGTAAAAATAACATATATTTACTATATTCATCACTAAATTGGAAATTGTAATAATGACAATATTAGGATTCATAATGTATCAAACTTTTTTTTTTACAAATTAATCAAAAGCTATTATAATAGTACTTGTATTGCATATTTAATAAATACTAATATTGTAATGTAGCTAATAATGTCGCTATTTAATTTAATGCTCGAAACTTATTTTATAATACAGACTTCTTCTATTAATATATTTGGGTATTTAGATAGATATTATTAGTTTTATGGATATAATATTTATAATGAGAATATATGGTATTATAGAGTAGTATTTATATTATGGCATTAAATGTCTAGTGATTTCTCTTCTCGTTTATTTATTTATCAATCTGTTTTTATAAGTAATTACTCAATTCATCGTCATTTCTGTGAATATTTAGATAGTCCACATGTGATATAAAAGTATTAACTTAATATTCTTATATATTATTGATAATTACAATTACAATTACATACAATATATGTAACATATGTATAGTACAATTACAAGTATTCTATAAGAAATATATATGTGCATTAATAAGAAAGTATAAAAATGAATTGCAGGAAATGTATGTTTATAATACAGAAGCAGACATATTTCATTAAAGAGGCAATCGATGTTAATAATTGGATTGTACTACCAAAAATAAATTAATAACTTGTTAATGCCATTAACATAAGATTGATTATAATTCATGAATGACGAATTGGTCATTTAATCGGAGCAATTTATCTGCAGGCTGTAAATGCATTAAAAGTGTTGAAATAATTGAAGATAACATTAAACATCAACAAATTACATATATTAGTACAAGCTAAACACTTTGGCTTTGTTAATAATGGTCCTTCACGTTCATGTCTATATATAACTTATGTCAACTTATGAACACTCTTTTACATATACAATTGTTCAATTGACACATTGGTATATGTAATGCTATGTTAATATGAAAAGACACATAGTAGAATTAACCAGAAGATGTGCTCGTCATTAGCTTTTTAATGAACTATTACATTATTTATTTGGCCTAATTAGCATTTGAGTTTTGTGTAGCAGAAAGATGATGGCAGTTGGAGACATTTTTACTCATCATTTATTACATCAACACCACCATGGTCATATGCATATAGCAAAAGTGAAGCTGAAGGTTTAAGTTAATTTAACTTCCCCTAACGTTGCGATGTATTTTGATGTATTCTGTATATATTCTGTATATGTAAACATGAATAATATTTAAAGATGAATTTCTCCGGTCTCTGAATACTTTTGAAGGTGAATAATTTGTGTATCGGGCATCTGAAGGCAAATTGTGGTTATTCTGTATGGTGAGGGTTAGTGTGGTTGAAGAATGTTTAATGAGGGTAGTTAATTGGGGGGTGGTGGGATGCGGGGGGAGGGCTCCAAGTTCTCGCATCCTCCGACAGAGAAGAAGAAGATGCCATTCAACTCCAACATCATGGAAATGATGATCACTTGGGCTCAAACACGGGGATGACTTTACGTGGGTGAAACCTCTGCATCGAATCATATCGGATCCATATTACAAAATAGCGAGTTGAATCAAAATTGTTTATATAATTTATCCAGAGAGATAAATTATGGGCCACTATTGAACCAACTCCACTTCCTTTACTTCAGTACTCACTCAAACTCTGCGGCCCGCCGACGTAGTTTGTAATTTGACCATGAGTCAACCTTCGACAATCAAATCAACAATGGAATCTTGAAAGTATGTATTTTTATTTGATTTGATTCACCTTTACTCCATTATAATGAGAAGTTGGAGATATGTTTGATTTTTTATTATTTTTATTCTCAATTTTTATATGCATATAGCCATTTTATAATTTTATATTATCATAATTAACAATAATCCACCTGACTCATGCTTACACCCAATTGACCCAATTTCTCTTTTGAATATTCAAATAGAGTCATTTGAAATTGGTAATTATTTAATTATCACCAGCCCTACTCTGCATCGCCCATTTTTCAAGAAGATTCATCTTTTAATCTTTCATAGTTTCTTAGCTCTGTATTTGTACATATAATATTCCCTTGAATCTGCAATTTTGATCATTTGAGGTTGTCAACTGAGCTAAGATGTTTTATTGTTGAGTAATTGACAAATAGAGCTTGATTCTTAATTTCTTGTTGTTTGCAGCGGGTAAGCTGGGGGATGAGATTGGCAAGAACGAGAAAAACAAGTGTCGCTCATCTCAATTCCTGACCTTCATTCGTCTACCATTATTCCTATCAAATCAGAGAATGAGTCTGAGGAAGATCCGCCGGAGACTTTCCCATACATTCAAATTCAACGTTGACGGGTCTTTGTCCGACCTCGCTGAGCATTTAACCATCGATGAATCATCCAATCGGCGGTACTTGTCTTTGGGAGAGAATGAAGCCCCAAGAGATAACGGTAGGGAGATTTCCGTATTTTATTCCTCACATCATTTTATAAAAATTTCTAATCAGTATTATATAAAAGATATATGTATGTAATTAGACCTGAGTCAAATCAGTGTAAATATTTACAAATAGCGAAATGAACACAATCAATCTTTTCCTCTTTCTATGTTGATTTTTGTTAAAAACGGTTTTTTAATTATCTGTCAAAATACTTACATAGATAGTTGATTGCAACTTTCTTTGAAAAGCTAGTTTAGCAAACATCAAAAGATTGTGATTGAAAGTAAAATGTAATGTGAGAATCCACGCGGGTTTTGTTTTAAACAATTTTAACCAATTAAATTGTCAAACTATTTACTTTATTGGCATTTGAGTTATTTATGTATATTTATAGGTACATATTATTTATTCGGTATGTACTAGTAGTTTTTATAAAGTTTCAAGTTCAAATGCACTTTATAATAAAATACATAATTATTCTTATATTAAAAAGTAAGTGTCAATTTACCAAGTAGTAATATAGTAATATTGCACCTATTTTAGATATGACATTATAATAGCTACCAATATAAATATAATTAGTTTCAATATGCATTTTATTTTTGTACTTATTTGATGATTATATAATTTAAATTCCAGTTTTGAGGACTAAGACTGTTTTCCTTCATCCTGGACGAGTCTTTTCTTTATCGCATTCGAAAATATTGGAGGCTGGAAGTAAACACGGTAATTTTTATATTTAATAAAATTCGCTTCTGCCAATTTGATAAATATATTGAGGCCTGCATACCTTTCTACACGGGTATAATATTTTATATCCCTACTCAACTTACTCCATTGTTCATATAAAATTCATAGCAGTAGATTTATGAATTATGAGTCTTTTGAAAGAATGCGAAAATCTTATTGGATTGAGTTGGAATTTAATCTAATCTTGAGGAAACTATGTTAAGGAGATTTTGCATCAAGACCCACAGTTAGTTATTTCATTTGGCTGGATAAGATTTCCATGATTTCTCCTATTGGTCGTATTTATACATGTACGAATGCTATGAAAAGATAAGGAACGTAATAAATTTAAATATCTTGGGGGGTAATATTAAGTGAGATGAGATTTGAAACTCAAACCTATACATAGTATACATTATATATATAATATTATATTATGTTCCTGTCCAAGGACACACATTCCCTTGATGAATGAAAGGACCGCGATTTCCAGGATTTATTACATTGTGGTACAATTTGATAAATAATTCATGTCCCTGTAAATATTGGTGAATGTGAGAGGGAGCAGTGAAGCAACATCGAGGTCTATTGAGATATACTAAAGACTTATAAAACCGTGGTAGGGAAACTGACGAGGTCTATGTACACCAGAACGAATGAATTGGAAGACAATGAAGAATTTTTGATTTTGAGTGAGAACCTCCTTACCTTTTCCCAATCAAAGGTGGACCTTAATTGTGGGCTGTCGAGGTTTGAGGAAGAAATGTGTGGGAGTGGAGGAGTGACATATCAATTGGATTCGTCTCTTAATTGTGGGAAGCTCTGGAAGGCTTAATAATCCGAGTCTATGCCCCGTTGCTACGGTTCGGGTAATTTGGGTCGATTAGGGAAAGATGCGACTGCGTGTCCCGGCCACGGGCGATTTTCCCCTGCCCCTCCGTTAGTGAGGCCGTAAAAGTAGGAAAGGGACCCTGGAGGAAAGGCCAATTCTCGAACAACTTTCCCCGTCGGCCGAAGAAGGCCAACTCCCGCTCTCAACTTTGACCTATTCTGACATTGAGTGGGCAAGGGAAGTGGAAGGACCAATACAAGTTGGAGCAGGGACCTTTGACATTTATTAATTTCAACCGATCTGTCCGATCTTTTATTCTTATTCTCAAACGAACCAGTTCGCCCAAACTTCCACCGTCAATTGATACAAATTAAAATCATAATTTATTTTTTATTCAATATAATCAACTGTTCTATTTTAACATAAAATTAAAAAACCAATCGGAATATAAAAAATAATCTCGTCCTTAAATAAGTTAAATTGCTACATTTATTTTTGAGTACAAACACTTGTGAGTTTATTGCCTGACATTGCCATTGTGAGGAATTGTGACAAGAGGTCTTTTGTGTGACACAATTGATGAGTCGGGATAAACATGATTGAATAATTGATTAACGAGACCAACTATTTGGGCCTGTTGAGGAGAATCAAACTCCCAGTGCTTGTTAGTGAAGGTCGCGGTCATAATCTGGCCTGTGAGATGAGCCAGACCGGGGATTGAGTGAAGGGATGGTTAGTCGGATGGACTCGCTCAACTCGTGGATTTCTTCCCTGTCCCTCAAGATCGGCCATCGTCGTCGGACCCGCAAATCGACGTGTAATCTTGTCAAGAGCAGCTCGGCAGTCGGTGACTGCGGAGCTGCTGGATTCTGTCGAAGCACCACGTTCCCTACTCTAGGTAAAATTGAATCTTCTTCAAAAGGTATTCATTGTCCCTGTAATCCCATCGGAGATTCTCGGTGAAACGAGAGTCCTTTGACTTTGAGGTGATGGATGGGAGGGAAGGAGATCCTATGCGCCATTTCAAGGCCTCCCACTGGGAATCACTCACATCAAATGCCATCCATTGTAATTGAATATGAGGCACGATGGGAAGATGATCAGGGCCCCTTCATCAGCTCTCAAATTAAATCCACTTCAGAGGAAATCGACTAATTGAATTGGTTCAAAGGGAAATGAGGAAATTGCCATATAATTAATATATCCCTCTCTTAACGCTACTTGTTAAACGAGTTAGCATAGTATCAGATATAACGTAACATATTATATTTCCACAATGAAACAATTTGAAATGGTGCACTGAAGATTTTTTACAATGTTGGAAAGAATCCACTTTATGAGATGAGGAAACCTGAGATTCAACGACGAGTTTTTTTTATTCATATTATTATTTCAGTGAATAAACAAACCGGCGTTCCACTGGACTTGAACTTGAAAGTCTTTTAAATTCTAATTTTAAATATAACAATCAAAATTTTGGGATTTCATAATAAATAGTTTAAATATATAATTTCTTTAATTTATAAAAATTATGATAAATTATATTATAATATATTATTTAAAAGGTATATTCTAACCCATCCTTCAACTAACAATAAATGTAAGCAAGTTCAAATCATTTATTTTTGTCGATTAAATCAGGTTTATTCTTCCCTAATTCCAATTTAATTGGAATAAAAGGTCGACAAGCTCGTACTGTAAAAAGCGAATTCTAGCCAAGCAATCTATCATATGACTTTGGATATGAAATAATAGATATATTACATTTTGAATGTACTTATCATGGATTATCTTATATGCATAAATTAATACCGAATACGTTAACTTGAATGATTGTCTTTATGTATTTTGTTTAAAATGTATAAAAGTAAGATTTTATGAATAAGGTACATAGTAAAATTGATACTAAAAGTAAATATTGTGTATAAAATTTTCCATGTAATTATTTTTCAGCTCCTGTCGCTGAACACCCGCGAATCGGATCAGATGGGGAATCGGAGGAAGCCTCGGCAGCATCGGACGATTTAACTTCTCCGGCCCGAATCCGTCCACCACTTGACGTCTCATTTGGAGTAAAGCTTCGACCAAAAACACAGCGACGCTACTCGGAGGTTTAATTTCTTTCATTTCCCCTCTCCGGAATTGAGATTTTGATTAAAGGGAAATTGAATATCGATAGGTTGACTTGTCTCAAGACATCAGCAAACGCCTGTCGCTCCCTGCTGATCTAAACATCCCGGAATCCTTTTTGGCAAAGGCGGCAGCTTCTCCGAGCGGAGCCGAAGGTCCTTTGACGAGAACCACAAGGAGGCAAAGTCTCTCGGAAATTGGGTTCGGTAGATCCGAAACTTACATCAAACTCGATAAATTGGGCGAGGTACATCTTTTCAACATCCAATTATGACTCCCTCATTATTCCTTGTTTATTGGGTGGGATGAAAATGAGTGTTTTGATCCAGGGGACGTATGCGACCGTGTTTAAAGGAAAATCTCGTCTCACTGAGAGCCTCGTGGCATTGAAGGAAATTCGACTTGAACATGAGGAAGGAGCTCCTTGCACGGCGATCAGAGAAGTTTCGCTTCTCAAAGAACTTCGACATGCGAACATTGGTAAGTTGAGGATGAGTTTCATTTGGTCGTTTATACAACTTAACTAACTTTCTACTTTTCCAGTAACTCTTCACGACATTGTCCACACGGAAAAATCCCTCACGCTCGTGTTCGAATATCTTGACAGAGACCTCAAGCAGTATATGGATAGCTGTGGGGGAGTTTTAAGTATCAACAACGTGAAGGTTAGAAATGTTAATTTATCGTCCTCCTTGGAAATGTTTTTCTAATTATATTAAATTCCCTTTTAGCTCTTTCTCTTTCAATTACTGAGAGGACTTGCTTATTGCCATAAAAGAAGAATTCTTCACCGAGATTTGAAGCCCCAAAATTTGCTCATTAACGATAAGGGTGAATTGAAAGTAAGGGTTATTTTACTTTATTTAAATAAAAATTGAGATCTTCTTAATATTAATCAAACAAATATATGAGAGTATATCTATACTTAGGCATATTATATGTATTTCCTCAATGATTCTTTGTTTGACTCATTCATAATACAATGGATTATTTCAGCTTGCAGATTTTGGACTTGCTCGTGCCAAATCCGTTCCTACCAAGACCTATTCGAATGAAGTTGTAACCTTATGGTATCGACCTCCAGACGTTCTTTTAGGGTCCACCGAATATTCAACCCCCATCGATATGTGGTGAGTTTTATTTTTCCAAAAAATTGAGGAAATTCCTTATTTTAATATCAGACTTTTAAATTAGTATTTAAACTAAGGGTGTGTAATAATATTATGTTATTATATATAATATATTTTTTTTGGTTTATAGGGGAGTTGGATGCATATTTTGCGAGATGGCCAGTGGCCGACCACTTTTTCCTGGTTCAACAGTCGAGGACCAGCTCAAGCTAATTTTTAGGACATTAGGGACCCCCAATGAAGAAACTTGGAGTCAGATAAGCTCCAATGAAGAGTTTCTTGCACACAAATTTGAAGTCTGGCCGTCTGAGCCTTTAATTACGAGAGCCCCAAGACTCGACTATGAAGGAGTTGATTTGCTTGCCAAATTCTTAAAAGTATGTAAATCTACCAAGACTTAAAATGATATGTTATGAATGGTGGGACTAAAATTCTAATTTATTTTTCAGTATGACGCCAAAATGAGAATTTCAGCGTATGAGGCCATGCAGCATTCATACGTGAGAAAATTAGCAACAAGCGCTTCAAGACTTCCCGATAGTACGTCACCAGTTTAAACAATTTAATAATACGAAACTTTTAAAATGGAAGTAATCGACATTGTATATTAAATCTTAATTAACTATTTTTAATTTTGTTTCAGCCGTTAGCATTTTTTCTATCCCTGGGATTCGTTTGTCAAAGGATCCGGGTTCGAGATCTTCTTTGACCACTTTTCATGATAATTTTGGAATTGACAAGAGAAGAAGTATGATTCTTTGAATTTAAATGCTATATATTAAATCTAACGAGTTTAATATAAAAATAGGAGATGAAAGCTTCGTTATACAGTTTAAATTAACTTACCAATTCTTTATATATATATATTAAATATTACCTTAGATGAATATTTCAGCATCAATTACGAATTCGTTATATAATTAGTTACATGATAAGAAGCTGATATTTGACTGCTGTGTAGAAAACTAAACTTCAAAGCAAGATTTTGAATGGTTTTACATAAAATATTATATTTAACTATAATTGTAAGTATATGATTATATTAAAAGTAATAGTTAAATGTGCAATTAAGATTATGTGTATTTAACGACATGAGTTCGGTGTCTACCTACAAAAGATGTTTCCGGTAAACTAAAAAAATTAACTATACGTTTCTTGAAGTCTTTTTATATAATAAATTTAATTTATACCACTGAAAATGCATTTTGGAATTGGGCAATCAGAGATCCTTGTTCTCGTTTTTTGTAAAGTTTGATATCTTGGACTGAATCTTCAATTTGAATCCCCACCATCATTCCAAGCATGAGGAGTTAAACAAATTGTACATGAGATCTCAAAGTGAATTTCAATCATTGAGAAAAGAATGTAAAGGATTAATAAGGACTTGTGTGTATACATTTATGTGATCGCTGGCAACTTTTCCTTTCATTCGATTTGTCTTCATACGATGATTCTTGTTTGATGGTAATTTATAGGATGCATAAATAATATATGTATTTGTAATATAATAACTTAAATATATTCATGAGATTTTCATATGAAATTCCGATATGTATTCGTTAAATACATATCAGAATTTGGATAATGAGGATTTTGATCGCTCGTTATGCTAAGAAACTAACCAATGAATCTTGAAAGATTTTTTCAAATTTCTTATTAACTCTAATGAACTTTGGACGACCTTAACATAACTTAAAAAAAATTCCTAACCTAACCTTAAAATGAGGGTGTTTAGACACAAATCGTTGACATACGCAGTTTTCTTCTAATGTAGTCATCAATCGTCTCGAAAGCCTTTTATAAAGCAATTGTTACAATTAATGATACCTAATAATGTTAAATGCAACGATAATAAGCATAGTGAAGTAGTGACTTTTCCTTCGAACCGCCTTTAAGGAAATTGCACGGACTGGAATTCATAAGTAATAACATAAGAATGTTCTTTTTTTCTTTTAAACAATCAATGTATTAAAACGAGGCAGCTGCAATATCTCCTGTCTTGAAGTTTGATCAAAACTAATCAATGGATTGTTGTAAATTTCAATTACCTTTTATAAAATTAATTTTGTTTAATTCAATCCCCGAATCTCACTATGTATGACTGAAATTATTCTTAATCAACAATGTAACTCATAGCAATTCGTGGATTGTTATTTTCAATAAATTTTAATTCTGGTTCAATCCTTTTGTTAGATCAGTTTCATAAAAATATTTAGCTTTATGTATATTAAAATTAGTATACCTATTAGTTATCTGAATCTGTGTCCTACTTTAGCAAACTTGACCTAACCCAACTATAATATGCAGGTAGAGTACATACATACATGTATCTTCATCCAATAATAAACTAATAACTACCTATTCAATCATACATATAGAGATAGCAGTTATTATAAGTAGTATGCCTCCGTGGTTTTTCCTTCCTCTATTATTCCATCAATAAAAACGCTAATGGAACAACTGCTAAATTAACAATTTTAATGCATTGGATAATGTTATAAAATGTTGCAGTTCTCTATTATTCTCTAACCCTACAATACTTATAAATAAACAATTTAAGTATGAAATATGTAGCAAGTATTAATTAGTACTTAATGGATTATAAACATTAGCCTAACCAACACTTTGTACATAAATATCTAGACCATATTCATTGGACATTTCAACATAATTTAATCAGCTTCATTATCTTATACGACATGTTAAACAATTTAACCGAAATGTCTGACGACTTTGCTCATGACGGATAATTAGCTGATAAAGAACTGTTAAAACCTATCTATTTAATTTCTAACTTTCTCGACCTTTAAAGATCGCGTTTTACTAATGTTTAAGTATAATGTATAATGTATAATAAGGGATTTGTCATTATTACTGAGATTGAGATTATCTCGAAAGAAGCCCGTCTCATCACCTGAAGGCACTCTTGTGATAATAATTGTTTTGATCCAATAAACGTTGAAAATTGAAAATTAAAATGGTTTTTTAATCCGCATAACAAATACCAACAAAGTTTTTCATTTTGATCGGCGTAGGTTCCATCGTTCCATAAATCTGTCTTTACATTCAAAAGCAAAATTTTTGATTTAGTAAAGCATTTAGTAAATGATTAACTTTAAATGTTAGTTGATGTAAAAATGAAAATAAAAGTGTTAGTTAATTAATATCATTTGTTTACTACCAAGATCATACAGATTTTATTTGTCAAAAAAGAATGAAAGAAGAGAGAAGTTCAAGGGAGCCATTCGGCATCATTTTCATGTATCTTAGCATTATTGAGAAGCTCTTTCAGATCTTTGTTTTCGTTATTCTTATGATTTTCATATTGTTCTCCCAAAGTTTCCACAAGTCCTCCTGTCACATTGGCAGCCTTTGCAATCCCCGTCCCCAAAACGTCTCCAGCTGAATCAACGACCAAATGAAGTTCCGAACTCAAACTCAATTTTCTCCTTTTTCTATTTAGATTAATTGTACAGACCTAAAGGGCTAGAATTGCCTTACCGATTTCCACTCCGGTTCCAATTGCTCCGCCAACCTAATTGACATGACGGGTAATTAGTAAGGAAGAAACAACTTTTCCATTCTTCATATAAATAATTCAACGGGGCTTGCCTTCTTGACGACTCCGGCCACGTTCCCAGGAGAGAAAGTTTTTTCGTCGATCTTCACATTGAAGCTCGCTGCTTCCTTTGAAATGCATTTCGATTGGTCCACAATGCTGAAATCGTCAACATCGACGCCTTGATCAGAGAGCTTTTGCCGAACCTAAAGCCAATGAATAACATTAATCCCTGAATTTAAAAATATTTCCCAATGGTTTTACTTGGTTCACTATTCCTTTGTCAAGCGTGGCAGTCCTTGACAAAATTGTTGCAGATTTTGTATGACCAAATAAGATTCTTTGGCAAGTGAAAATACCTAGAAATTTTATATATTTTAAAAAGTTTATTCAAATTATGAATGTATACTATGTAAAGTTACAATACAATGTAACTAATTATATACATGTACTCTAGTATGTATCTACTACTAATATTCTAATATTGAATAGAATATTCGTTACCGGCATAAGATGTGTAATCAGTCATAAAGACAACAAACTCTGCATCTCCAGCAATGTCTAAATTAAAATATTAAAATTCATATAAATTCTATGCATCACATCTGGTTTATTTTTTTTTCATACAGTTATGTAATACTTAATCAACTATCCCTGGCTTATAGTAATACTTAATACATGCTTATTGAATACATGAGAGATATTTATATAAACTAAATCTACATATAAGAACGATGTCTAATCTCGCATTTAAAATGTAAACATTAAGTTTAAATTGCACCAAATTAAGCGTTCATGAGTAGTGAATTGGCGTGATGAATCATTTCAAATGACTCATGTTATAAGTTAAGTCTCATATACATATAATATGTATGATGAGTCAAGCTTCTTAGTACTTTTATTCCATACAAATAGATAAATATGTAGAATACGATTGAAGTAGGATTTGGGAGTCAGGTCATGTTTTATTAAGGAATGAATGGTCAAACTCTTCCCATGAACATAAGTTCTTTACTGACAGGTTTAAAGTTCCTACATGGGTTATGGGTTCCTTTATTCCTTTATAAAAAGGCCAGGATTAACAACCTTGTGTTGTAGTTGTAGTAAATAGGATGAGTTCATTTAGGTTTCTTCGTCTTAACTCAACACTATTACTCAAATGGTTCTCATAAATCATCCAAATCAGATATTTTTCTTTGTAGACAAGATTCGATCACAAACCTTTTAAATCTCTCTCTATGTACAGATAAGAAACTCATCTTCAAATATTAACAATATAATATGACTAATATCATTGAATTGAGAAAAATGAATGCTTACTCAGAGGGAATTTGACTCTCATTCTTGCAGAATTATCCGGATCAACAGTTGAGAGAAGACCTGAAAATGAGTAATTGTTAGCAAAGTGCAAGTCGATTAATTTTGTGAACCTGTGTAAGTGTAAACATGGTCGACTCCAATGGTGTCAAGAATGAAATGTTGTCGAGTTTGAATGAGTCTCAATTTTCCATCATCTCCTTTGGTAAAATTGTACTTCATGCATGAACTCGAAGTCGCAAACTTCTGAATCACAAACCACTCGCCAAGCATCTGTAATTTTCATTGGTAGTTTTAGAGATTGGTAGATTTATGAGGAAATGCGTCCAACAGTGAAATTATCATAATAACAAAAATGAACAATGAACTCTCAAGGGAATATATTTATATTAATTGCCATTGACTTGTTAAATCCAATTATATAATGATACATGTGTATAACTTTATGAACTCTTCTGCTTAATTTCCCATACGAACGAACGTGGAGTAAAAGGGAGAGCGTCACAAAAAGAAAAACACACCAAAGAAATGTTTTTCTTTAAATGAAAATATTCTAAAAAAAATTGATCGTATTGCATCAGGCCCTATAATCTAACCATATTACTTTAGAATTATCTATATTTTTCGTTAGAATACTTACATTTATGCATAAAACGCTAAATGTAATATGTAAGTACACTTATTGCTAAAGTATGAAATAATATAAGTAGTCTTCCTGTATGTATATTTTTAAGTCATTTATATACAGTAGTAAAGTAGGTAGTTATATTATAACTGAATTAAACAATTTCAATTTTACCTTATCCATTGAGAAATCTTTCATAGGCTCGACACGAACACAGGATCCAAGACCTAAGACATAAAAGACAATTATTTATTCTTAATACTCTCATATTTAAAATTGGTAATATATAAAACATGTAGCATATGATATAAACCTATTGAAGCATATTGTGACAGTCTTCTGGTTAGTTAGGTTTATTAGGTGGAGAATACAAATATATAGGTATGTTATGTTCCACGTATTGATAAATGAAAATATGTATTATATGTAATAATATCTATCGTAAATTACACATATCAGATTATTACTAACCATAAGTTGTAAGAAATGAAAAACAAAGCGAGTTAAAACAAGAAGATGATGATCATAATTGGTAGTTTGATGAACCGAAGGTTAAGTCAATTAACTTTGCACAAGTATATTGCTAATGTACACCATATTTTAAATGCTCTTTCTCTTTGACATTTGCGACCAAGCGGAAGTAGAGATTGGTTCCTCTGTTGACGATGATATATAATTTAACTATTTTGGGCAATAATAAACTCTACTATATAATTCAAAATTATCTATATTTACCTTACATATTTTAATCATCTACCGTAACTACATTTCTTTGTAAATGTTTTGCTGATCATTTAAATTATATGTAATTTGGTTTCCTTTATTGGCATCAAAATAATATAGGAAAACGAACTAACTATAAGAATCAGGCACGAATAATATGTTCCACCATATAAACCTTATATATGGATATTATTTTATAATAGAGCACCTATCAAGCTACTTATTTATTTTGTCTTTAAATTTATTTGTATTACTAAAGCTTAAAATTTAACAAACTTAACAACAAAATTTACAAATAAAAGTTAATAAAATCATTTGTTTTATGATTCTCTAAATTGACTTCCAAGTAAACTGCAAACGACCGTTTTATCATGAATTTAATTCGAAGTATTTACTGACAGGAAAGGATTGTTTCCTTTAGGCTTCTTGTAATACATAAACTGTTCTTTGGATAATCACTTCTTGAACAAACGCTCAAGTGAGAAAAGCAATTATGGTAATTGGGAATCGTGATTGGTTGAAAGGAGTGTTAACTTATTCTTAAATACTTTGAGTCCCTTCGCTCAAAATCTTTTAACAAGACTTACATGTAGGTAGTTTATTAGATAGTGGAAGAAAGAAATTCTATTGTTATGAATCTACTTTCTCTGTGTAACTCTTTTGTTAGAACATTTTACTGTTTTCAAGTTACGTCGGAGTATATCACTTTAAAGATCATTGATTCATCTCAATAATACTACATAGTACTACACGAGTTCACCTATGTTGAAAAAGAATATAATACTTACGTATATACTTATTGTCCGTATTTATACAAATACCAGCCACAGCCATTGTTTATAAGTTTATAGGCATAGTAAAAAAGAGAGATGGATGGGCTGGAATGTGTTGGTGACTATTATTATTATTTTATTATTATTATCCAGCGGGAAGGGATGAGTCTGATGGAGGGTTTATCTGATGGAAGGGAGAGAAGAAGAAACAGGGATGTTGAGAGAGACAAACCCATTGTGTGTCCATTTGTGGAGGTCAAGAGGAGAAAAACCGTTAGAGCAGATAAAGACACGGCCGTTTCAATCCGCCCCATTTTAGATGATCTGTAACACGAGAAATGAAAAAATAGAGATGAAAAGCACTCACACAAGTGACCAATACTCAATATATAATATATATTTGACTCATCCTTTTACAAATATAAATTTCAAACTTTAATTAAACTTTTATTCAGATTTATATTTTTTATTAAAATACAAATGTGAAATTGTATATAAAAGCCTTTTATAAATTTTAATTCTTCAGATATCTGATAATTGTCAGAAAAGGTAATTTCTCCAATCCTTCAATACTCCCCTTACCTTAAATTTCCTAATGTGTGAGGAGTAGGTGAGTCCGTGAGTGAGTTTGTTTGCAGAGTGAATGGGTTGAAGGAGAGGTTTTTATACCAACTGGGGGAGTCATCCAATGTTCATCCCTTCCGTAGTTATCTCCTTCCCCATCTCTCTACCTTTGGCTGGGTCAGAAATGGAAGTGGCGATAATTGACAATGTCGAGACCCAAGTTATTCCGTGACATTCAGCCGACTGGCATTTCCATCACATCGTGTCAATTGAACCTCCACCCATCAGTTCCACGAATCATTAAAAAGAATAAATGTTCTTCATCCGCTTTAGAATCCTTCCTGCTATGCCGAGCGTTAAATAATCCCTCACGAGAGAAATTTGGTTTTTTTACAATATCTTTATTTAGAATAAAATAATTATTATTTGTTATAGTTAACATCGATTTTTACATGTTTTGTTATGTTTGTGATTCCAATTCCATGGGTAGTTTGCAAATGTCAAATATCCTAATTCATAATATAAAAGACGTTAAGATGAATATTACACTGTGTATTTAAGACATCAAAGAGATGTTGTCTAACTCCAATGATTCAAGGAAAGGTTAGCCATCCCGAGTCTGTGGAATGGGTGAACAAGGATCAATCCATTGCACACATCTACTCATACAAATTGAAGGACTTTATACTCACTATCGCTCATTAACTCATCTCAAGTCAACTGAGATTTAATTTATAAATTAGTGTAAGTTTTCTTAAATGTGTAATCACATCAGCTGTCAACTTATTAAATAGGTAAATATTTCATATTTATTTCATTTTTTGACATATAATTATATAATTAATGTACTTAATTTATATTACAATATGATAGAGGTTACTTTAATTAATCTATAATACAAATTAGAATGAGGCACAAACACCCATTAAAATAATGGTATTAAGAATAGTCTAAAAATTAAATAAATATTAATGATTTGATAGTAAAGATTCAAAAATGTTATATTCAAATTTGCATTTGTCTAAAAAGTGTTTTTCTATGGTGGGTATAAACGTAAACAATATCCTTAATGAGCACATTATTATTAAATTTATGTTTAATCTACCCCACATTCCTCGTCTGCCTCGACATCGATATGATTGGGGTCTTCAACAAGGGGTTCTGGTTCTATATGATTCACTTCTTGAACCTCTTGGTCTGTTGGTGGAGTAAGAATTGAAGGTGATGGAAAATACCCAAGTTGGTCGTGGGCTATCAAATGGATAACCGCTGGTGGTCCTGGGACGATTTGTTCGTTCTCTTCAATCTCTTCGAGCACTTCGTTAACGACTTGAAAAGCTTATTCATTTTCAAGCTGAATCTCCTCATGTGGAATCTCGAGTTGGCGTCCCGGAGAATCCACCTCTGCTATTTCAATCGATTCCTCTTAGAAAGAATTAGAAAATCCAACTTACAGTATCCGACTTGTAGTTAAATATACTATACTAGATACGTATTAAATTCAATAAATTAATTAACATTAAGTAATCTTTACCGTGAAGATGCTTGATTCTCAGAATCCCTCCGGGCGAGACT